>VYXB01002622.1:503907-585938 GCA_013397135.1 Pachyramphus minor | reverse complement strand
GCCTCCGGAGCGGCTCGACCTGGCTGCTGCGATCGCAGCGGTGGCGAGTCACGGCGGCGCAGGGCTCATCGCAGGTACTTCCCGTCGCTCTCGGGCGCGGTGGGTGTGGAAACGAGTTACAACATGTCAGAATGGTGTCGCACCAAACCCGCCGCCGCGGGAGTGGGGCAAGGACTTGTCTGAACTGGGGAAGCCCGGCCCTCCCGCACGGGAGCGAAGGGCAGCGCCTTCCCAGGGCCTTGGCCGCCCCCCCGCCCCAGCCCAGCCCTGCCCTGCCCTGCCCGCGGGGACGGCCGGCAGCCTTGGCATCGGCAGCCCCGCGGGGGCCCCGGCAGCGGGATGTGCGTGTGCGTGGGAGATTCAACCCAAAGCAAAAGTTGGCTTCAAGAAAAAATAAACCCATCAGCCTCGAGTCACGGTTTCCAGGTTAACTCCAGTGGAGCAAGTCATGGCAAGGGAGCAATACTCGTTTGAGACCTTCCAGTTAGGCTATGGGACGAGCCTCTTTTCTATAGCTTAATTGCTTTTAAAGGCTCTTCTTTTGCACTTCATGTCTCAGGTGAGAGAAATAGACCTGAAGGTAGAGCCCTGCATCTTGGCTTCGGTGCTGCCGAGGCCGTTCTGCAGCCCTTGTCGATCTCCATGCTCGGCATGCCAGCGTGGCAGTCCCACCTTTTGAAATGTTTGACAGACCGCTCTGGAAGACTCTTCCAAAACACGATAGTCTCTTTAGTAGGATCTTGGAACCACCAATAGATCAACACATCACATGTGCATGACAAGCACACTGAGGGGTTTTTGTAATTTTAAATTAATGGCAGTAGATAGAAAACTTTTTATAGGCTTTGTCCATGTTATACTCTGGTGCATAACTGCAACCAGCTGTTTCTTTAGCCGTTTAAGGCAATGCAGTGTAACCCTGACAACCTTCTATCAGCAATAATACTCTGGCTTTAAGCACAAACTATTTTCCTAACCTTTCTGCTTAACAGTAAGTGTGGGATATATCCTATTTGTGAATGTAAGTATGGTTCTGTTGTGACTTTTCGATGACGCAGCCTGAGAAGGGAAAAAAAAAAAGTAAAAATATGCAATATCTGTACAATATATGTATATAAATGTATAAATCTGGTGACCATCAGGGAGAGACTTTTTCTGTGCAGTTAATTCAGGTAGTGGAATGCACAAGAGGAAATAGCTGGTGTTAATATACTCATGGACTACACTTTACAGAGAAAGGAGCATCTGGATTAAATGATTAGACTCTTCTTGTACCCAAAAAAGAACTTCCCTGGTTTTGATGAAAAGTGCAAAGGAAAAACTGTTTTAAAAACAAACAAACTTTTAAAATGTACATAGAAATTAATAGTTAGTACACATGATTCTTTATCCCATGAATGTATGTGGTCAGGAAGAAGAATGTATTTCTGTGGAAACTTGTCCAAAGAGGTGGGGCTATGTAAATTTTTAAAAGAGCAGATCTATACTCTAAAATTATTTTTGAAAGGGTAGGGAGGTAGATGAATGATCACAAAACCACTTTGACCTTGACTGAATTGATTGGACTTCTATTCCATAAAGTCTACAAGTATTACTGTGCCTTTCTTCTAGAGAAGTCAGTGGTTGGGTACTGGCTTAGCATAACCAAAAATCTGTAATGAGAACAGTAATAGCTTTCTACATAAGGAGATCTTCATTAAAAAAAAGACCTAGGTATTTTTGCTACATTAGTATCTCTACAAGAATAGGGGGGGTTTTTTCTGTTCCTTTACAGTGCCCAGCTCAGCGGGAAACCAATCTATTACTGAGATCTTAAGCAACATGCACACACACATCTAATACAAATGACCAACACAGTAGAAACCAGCAACACTGGTATCAGTAATAATAAGGTTTTATTATTGCTATTTTTACTAAAGAGAGCAAAGTACTCTTTAAATAGCCAGTACATGGCTATTTATCATGCCAACTTTAAAATTAACAGATAAATAGAGTGATGAGAAGATACAAAAGAAAACTTAAACAGACCATTGTAAATACTGAGAAAACCTTTGCACTGACATTAGAACAAATGCTGTTGGAGATTCTTCTACACAATTGAGAGCTGCCTGAGTTTATCAACTGAAGCCCACCAGTATCTATACCAGACTAGACATTTCACAAACCTGGCTTGGATAATGTGTTTTGGAAACCAGCTATCCACAGTTAACTGCCAAAATAAAGAACATTTTTACCTGGCAGGGAGTAAACCTCAGGGTCTTGCAGCCACAGGAGGCAGTGAAGGCAGTTAGTATGAGCAAGCTCAAGAAGTGGTAAGACAAATTCTTAAACAATAGGTGTAAAACTGGATTGTAGAAGGATGAGGCAGGGATATGTGCTTTGGCGTCCTTATTCCTAGAGTCATGCAGCAGTTTGAGGGGAATGGACTGCAGAAACTGGCCAGGGTCTCATTTGCCTAAACATCCTTTCCTATTGCCACTGGAAATGTAAGATTGGGTAAGAAAGACCAGTTGAAGCATTCTATTGGTTGGAATCATTTTACTGTAATCCAGCTTCATGTGATTCATGAAGCCTCAAAACTACAGAAAAAGTTCTTGCTGTAGACATAGCTTGTTCATGGAATAAAAGAATCAACTCAATATGTTTGAGATCACCATCTTGAGAATGATTGTCTTAAGTGACCTGGGTTCTCATATGATGGTGTATATGGATGATCATCTCTGTGATTTACATCAGTTTACTGTTCTGAGACTTCTTTTTGTATTGACAGATCATCTTGCTGTGTACAGTCTAGCTGAATGCAAGCAGAAGACAAAAGATTATTATCACATATACAATGACACCAGTCTGGAAGTTTATGATATGAATGATTATTAAGGATAAATATTTATATGAATTATTATTTATATCCCTACTGCATGCTTACTAAGATTTCATTTAGATTTACTAAAGGAACATTGATTTGGGAGCAGTGGATATTTATACAATTCATGACATCTATTAATTGAGCTTTTATTAGATTTTAAACAGAAGAAAGACTACAGTTCTGAAGACTCATACTATTTACAAATCATTGGCTATCTAATCTAAAGCATAAGCACAGAGACTTCACACACTAATCTTAAAATCAGAGGAAATGTGCTGTTACAGATGTATATAGAAAGAGCTGCACTGCATGTGAAGTTCAACAAGGGCAAGTGCTGGATTCTGCACCTGGGACAGGGCAACCTTCAATGTTCGTACAGACTGGGGAATGAGGTGCTGGAAAGCAGTGCTGTGAAAAGGGACTTTGGGGTCCTGGTCGATGGCATGTTGAACATGAGTCAGCAGTGCCCTGGCAGCCAGGAGGGCCAACCGTGTCCTAGAGGGCATCAGGGAAAGCATCACCAGCTGGTCGAGGGAGGGGATTGTTCTGTTCTGCTTTGCTCTGGTGCAGCCTCACCTTGAATATTGTGTGCAGGTTTGGGCACCATAATATAAGAAAGATGTTAAGCTATTAGAGAGTGTCCAAATGAGAGCAACAAAGATGGTGAAGGGCCTTGAGGGAAAGTTATATAAGGAATGGCTGAGGTCACTTGGTCAGTTCAGCCTGGAGAAGAGGAGACTGAGGGGAGTTCATTGCAGTCTGATCAGACCTGATTGCAGGTACTAATTCCTTGGTGGTGACCAGTGACACGACCTGAGAGAATGGCCTGAAGTTGTGTCAGGGGAGCTTTAGGTTGGATATTAGAAACAGGTTCTTCACCTAGGGGATGGTTGGGCACTGGAACAGGCTCCCCAGGGAAGCGGTCACAGCATCAAAGCTGACAGAGTTCAAGAGGTGTTTGGATGATACTCTCAGGCACATGGTGTGACTCTTGGGGATGGTCCTGTGCAAGGCCAGGAGTTGGACTTAATGATCCTTGTGGGTTCCTTCTAACTCAGCAGATTCTGTGAATCCATGATTCTGTGATTTATACAAAGTTTGATGAGTACTGATACAAGCCCAAAACCTTTCAAAAAATAGTGGAGAGAAAAATAAGGCAGAAAAGTACACATTACTATGGAAAAGCAGGTGTCCCACTCTGAGTACTTGCTTTTCCAAATTAAATAATCATAACCTACTTTTTTTGGAATCATCATTAAATCAGTTAATTTGGTGATATAAGTTTAGTGATATAAAGGAAATACTTGGCAATGTCCAAACACCAGTTAGTTTACCAGTTACTTTCACAGCTTCTTTTACTTGAAGAGAGGATTCCTAACCCAAATATGTGGGCCTGGGCTATATATACCCAGGTACATAGTGTGTGTGTGTGTGTGTGTGTGTGTGTGTGTGTGTGTGTCTATATGTGGTAGAATTTTGTCCTGGGTCAGGTCTTGTGTGAAAAGCTTGTGCAAGCCTACTGAAATTACTTGAAGAAGTTCAATTGTGGAGAGAATCTGAGTGTTTCTTGTAAGGAATGTATAGTAAGACAGAAATGAAATTATGCAAGGCATCTTATTTTTGAGACACCAATAAATAAATAAAAATTGCCTAGTCTTTATTTTCTGCCCCCAATCTAAATAGCTGAGAGGTAGAGTAAAAGAGCATGGTTCATAGAAATTATTATATGCAAATTCACATTGTGTATAAGAATCAAATTATTAAACCTAGCCTTACACCAATAGATCCAAGATTTTGAGTACATTCAAGTCTAGTTTTCTGTTGACACATTAGAAAATTCCTCTTCCTGTTTAAGCTGTTTCTCTTTAGTATAGATTCCATGAATGTTCAGCTCCACATAGGAGGAGAGGGTAAATCCCCCATGGAATGGCAAACTGTCTGCTGTCATTTGATCTGAATGTTTTAATGAACTTCAGATTGAACTCCTCCATTAGGCCATCACTAAAACCAGTATCCTGGATTCATGTAGACTCTTGCTACACAGCCATAAGGATCTTCTAATCAAAAGGAGAAGTTACAGCTCCTAGGTTGCTTCTGACTGAGAAAAAAGTTGAGTCCTGAAAATAAATTTATAGAAAGAGGAAAATAAAATAGGGCTATTTGGAACAAATTGTTGCTTGATTTGCATGTGGTTTGTTGTCAAAGCTGTAACCACTTTGACAGACCTATGTTGTCACTTAAAAGGATCCTCTTTTGGCTTTCTTCCTGGAGGTGAGGGTGTCAAAAGGCTGAAAGGTCTTTGTCTGCTTCCAATCCCAGAAGTGCCTGAAGCTAGTTTTCTTCCTAGTACAGGTCACTTGGAGCCTTTAATATTATGCTGGTGTTTGCTTGGGTGCTTGTGACCCTCATGAACTTTATAAACCCAAGCTCATCTTGTAACCTTTTCCTAATGCTAAAATTTAGGGAGGATTAAAGGTTTTACAGTGCCTTTGGGAGGTCTCTGACCCTCAATACTAGTAGAATTCTAGTAGAAGTGGAAGGGAAAAATAAGCCAGGCAATAGCAGCCTATATCAAACAATAAAGTCACATTGAGGTCTCAACAACAAACGAAGTTATGTTAATGTTCCAAAGTATCAGCATCATAAGTCTGAATCCAGCTACTACAAATAACAGGTTTATTCTTTCCTGGAGGATTCACAAACTGCCAACGAAGTTATAGCCAAGAAAACTTACTATCGGTGGTATAAGTGGTAAACAAGTGGCAGAAATATTCCACCCTCAAAAACAAGGTTTTCTTAAAAAAAACTGACCAGAAAACACAAATGCCTTATCATTAGGAAATGTTTACTGACTGAATGGTACAAAGCAAATGCTGGAGTTCACACATGAGCTCAGCAAATGCTTTCTTATTAATTTGTTGCTTTATAATCACTGTGAAGTTGTTATTTTACATGTACAATTAATAAAACAAACATAATTTACATTTATCTAGCTGTCTTCAGAATTAAGAATTAATGTCTTAGTATAGTAGTGACCATTATAAACTAAGAATATCAATTATTCAGATTTTTAAGTAGAGGTAATGTCTTTCATCAAATCAACTAATATTGTTGTGAAAAGCATACAAGCTTGTGGTCACTGAAGCTTCTTCAAATCTAAAAGACACAGCAAATGTCAAATCCAAGTACAGATTGTTAACAGTTGCTCTGAATTGAACTGGTTTCAACTACAGAAAAGGAAGAACATACACATACAGGAGTAGCTATATTAGATCTATCTAATTTAACATCATGTCTCTGACAGTAACTGGTTAGAACGAAATATTTGGGTGAGTTTGTGGTCTCCCATCTTCAGCTCCTAGCTCTTTCAGAGGCATACGTGAGTTGGGGATGATGGATCCCCATCATTATCGTCCCCAAAGTGTGCTGAAAACCCAAACATAACTGAAGTCCCAAGCAGATAAAATACAGAATCACTGGTTTCAACATGCTTTTAAAAATTCTTGCTGTGAGTTTGTGGGAGGAAGGAGATGCATTGTAATGCCGCTTAGGCAGTGCTCTTTGTGACAATGAGACAACAAGACGCAACAATCACAAGTTGCAGCAAGAGAAATTCTAATTGGGCACCGGAAAAATTCCTCTCTGTGAGGGTGGTTAAGCACTGGGATGTGCTTCCCGGACAGCATGTGGGATCCACCTCTGTGGAGATTTTCAAAACATGACTGAACAAGGCCTTGCATATCCTCAATAAGTTTTTCAGTTAAACTGCCTTGAAGCAGGAGGTTGGACTAGGTGACTTCCAGAAACCCTTTCCAACCTAGTGTTTCTGTGATACTATGATTCTGTCCTTATTTTCCTTCCTGGAACAGCTGTGATTCTGACAGAGCTTACTTCCTTAGAATGGTGAAGTCCTTACCAGAGTTTTGCTCGAATGCAATTTTCCTTTATATTTCTCTGTTGTATTAGATTATAATCCTCAATTTTTAATTGGAGTTACCTGGTGATAATCAAAATTTTTGTTTTACAAGTTTTATGTTATTGACACTTAAGATCACTGTAGAAGTTACCTCTAGGAAACTGGGGAGGTTTGCAAATTCATGTGAGAATTAACTGAAAAATAGTGAGAAGTAATGGCCTGAAGTTATGAAATAATGTTATTGTCTGATTGTGTCTACTAATATTATCAATAATGGAATGGATAACTTCTCTGATTCTTAAGTTTGCTTTGGAGTTAAAGCAGCAAGAATAATGGAGACTGTTCACTCCCAACACTGTAGTCTTCAACTAACTGCTAATGTCCTTAAGGTCTGTCTTAAATCCTTTTTGAAACAACTCAACACTTTGAGTCCTCTATGGTATGCGATGGTTAATCTCAAATAATAAAGTTCTTGAACAGTATCTTGGCTAAAATGTACTCATAAATTCAAATGTTTGTGGATTCTCTCCATTCCCTTCAGCTACCTGAAATGGAAAATTGTTAACCTTCATGATGTAGGCCTAGAGGTGGATTTGAGCTATCATCTTATGTTCACCAATTATGAGATGTCATGTGCTTGCAATTCATTTTGATCAAACAAATACGTTAACATTTAAGTGGCGATCTTAATCTGACTTGCACTTAATTAGTAAATGAATAAGAGTAATTCAACTCAGGGCAAAAAATACATAGATTAAGGAGTAATTGAGTAAAATGGCTGGGTTATGAACATGGAAATTGGCACTTGTCCTTGCCAAGAATTAAACTTGTTTATAAATGGAATCATTTATACAGGAAAAAAAAAAAAAAAAAAGGTGTTTACAAGCTAGAAAATATCCAAAGTTCAGTCATGCTGAACCGTAGATGTATGGCAAGCTGGAATGAGGCAGACTATCTTAGAAATGTTAGACAGCATAAAAATCTTCTCCAAGTCAAGTAAATGCTATCCTTTCAATTTATCAAAGCCTAAGGAACTCCTGAATGAAGTAGCTAATACAATTTCAACTCTAAAAAGGGGCTTGGATGACTAACACGAGATTTCAGGCTCCTGTGTTGAAAATTGGTTGTCAAATAAGCTCTTGTCAACTGTTGTTTAAACTGGCTCTAGAGGGTCTTATTTTTCCATTTTAAAACTCTAAGATGCCTGTTACTCTATGCCTGTGTATACAAGGATCCTGGCCCCTCGGTGCACCTTCACACCTAACTCATAAGCCTGATCAACATCCAGAAGCTTTGAATTCCTCCTCTCGCATCTCACATGATGCTCAGATCAACAGGTTTTCAGGTACTTAGGTTCTCAATTAGCTCTAGTCCTCTCAGTTTTCTTTTACTGAGATTTGCAGTGAAAGAAAATGCTCCCAATTTAACTTCCTTCAGTCAGCTTTAATTCGAGACGTTAATAAACAGCACAGACGTGAGCAGAGCGCATCAGAGGAGACTGTGCATAGACTGCAGTGAGTAAGGAAGACTTCCGGTGGCCTCAGAAATATGAAGGGCTGGTGACCTTCTACATCATGAACCAGTATACAACGTGTCCACACCCACAGGAAGAGCAACAAATGCAGGGTTACGTCCAGTTGTTATTATGCATAGCCTAGTAGTAGGAAGCAATAAAAGAATAGTGGAGTTGGAAGACAAGTAAACAACACCACTTAGATTTTTAACCAATAACCTCCAAATTGGCAGTAACATTAGGCATTTAATTGCTATATTTTTCATAGCAGAAATTGTTTTTTTCGTGAAGATGAGTTGTAAAGAATTTTGCCTATGTCAAAAGTAAGAAAGAGTGAGAGAAAAAGGATGAATGAGAAATATCAATATAAGTAATTGCAGATGTGATAAGAACAGAAGTATTCCTTGAGGGCTAGTTTATAGACAAATAACTTAATAGCTGCCTGTGTAATCTCACTTTTCCCCTTACCTGAATGTGCACATACATACTGTTTTAACATACCTTCTTTGCAATGTAGTTTTCGCTTCAGAATTTTGCTCTTTTCTGTGTCATCCTACAGTTTTCTGATAGAGACTGCTATTCCTGGAAAAGAAAAAAAATCGTTCTCCTTTCTTTTGTGGGTTTGTTCATTACTGTTGCAAGATGTTCCTCCATAGCCTAATAAAGTGCAGAAATGCACATAGCTCCATACAGTGCCTGTAAGTTTTGATTTAATTTCAAATTGGGCATTGCAGAAAGCCGGGTACAACAAACATCAGTAATATTCATGGTAAGAAGTGCTTGAGTTTGTCTGGATTTTTCTTACTCCATTGCCAGGTAGAAAATAGCACAGCGGAGATCATCATGCTGTCAGCAGACACGTAGGAATCATACTATCCATAGAAGAAGCCTTGAGAGATTTCTAAAAATGCCTGGCAGTAAGGGTGATCTTGGCTTTTGAGACTGGAAATATGAAGACAGGGAGAAAGGGGATTCTTGGAAGTTTTAATTCTGTGTAGTGTAAAATAAAAGTTCTGGTTCAGTATTATAATTCATAACAGCAACTGAAATCTGTTTTGTTAGTGAGTGCATTCTGGACATGTATTAACCAGAATTCTGAGAAATGCAGATGAGTGACTGGCAACTTTGAGGAGAGCTGTCACAGTGGAACAGAGCAGATTACTCCAATGAGTGTCATAGTAAATAGAAATACAGTTCAAAATACAACTAATCCATATGGAGCTCAAAATATCCAGACAGCAAATGTAACACAAAAATTAGGTGCCTAGCACATTTATTGAAAAGGAAAAATTAAAAAGAAAATCAGATCGTAGTGATGCTTTATTTAATAAAACTAATTATTTTATGCATAGAACTAAATGAACACATTGATTCAAAATATGCTGGTGGTTGTACTTGGAATATAGCTCTTCTTCAAATTAAGATTAGTTATGAAGATGAGAAATAAAGATGCTAATGCAGGAAAGATTGTTGTGAATTAAGGGCAGTATTTTTCTGTATTTGTTTACATTGGACAGCATTAGATTTCCGATATGGTACCCTATTTATGTTGGAATTTCTGTGATATTAAATGATTTTTTGTGCTAGTAAGCATATTTAAGTTTGAATGCATATGTACAACAGTCTGCATTAAATACGCCTAAATAAAAACCATATTTAAATCAGTACAGATCTAATTTCTCATCCTTCATCATTTCCTCCATCACCCCACAAAGTTTTGACTAAGCCTTGTCAATGGTATATGAAACAGCAGATACAGTTCAATCTGTTCCTTGTCCCCCAAAGGGAAAGTTGTTTACATTTTATACTGCTTGGTTTATAGGGTTTTTCCCAGGAATAGTTGGGGATTCAAAAAACAAGCAAACAAACAAAGCAAACAAACAAAAACCTGTTATGTTTTAAGGAGAAAATGTAAGACTGAAGAGACATGCTTTGCATTTGAAATGCAAATTGCTAAACACATAATGCCTATTATTTTCTGTCCAAAATAATTTTACTCTTCCAGGAATGACCTTGCTTCACTTCTGTTCTAGGCTTTGGAAGGGATTGTGCTCTTATACTTTTGGGCACATGTTTGTATGAAGTGGATTATAGAGATACTAAGATAGTACCACTTGAACTGAAATGTTCACATGATGCTATACGTATTAGGAAATACAAGCACAGTTCCTGTGCTGTCAGATAAGTGGTGTCTTTATATCAGCATAGTGACACACCTCTAGTAACAAGCCCCAATTTTCAGGGGGATGAATTAGCTCACACACAATAACATAATGGCAGTAGTTACCTTGTTAGGGAACCAGCTCATTTGTCTCCCTCTCCTAGCAGGGTAGGCTGCCCGTAGAAACATCTGTGCCTGCTTACCCTAATCATGGCTGATGGCCACTCTGTTATTCCTCCTCACAACAGCATATCTGTAGTCCTGTATCCGAGTTTTCCATAAGTCCCAGAACTCCTGCAGCTCTCTACCGTTAGAGGTGCTTATAGTCCTGTCAAGTTTATCTTTGTTCAGTGCCCATACTTAACTCTTCTATTTTTGGTGTTGAACATATCAGTAGTGAGAACAGAACCTGTGCATATAGGACAGATAACAAAGGTCCCCAGGTAGTTTGCAAAACAACTCTGTGATGGTATTTGAAAATCCATTACTTTATATGAATCAAAACCAAGGTCTCTTATTTCCTTATGAATGATTCTTTAGGAGTAATTTTCTTGCAACTCATTTTTAGTGGACATGTGTCCTATGTAAGGCTCCGTCCTATGCAATAATCTCTGCTGCTTTCTTAAGGTCCACCCAAAGTCTAGGATTCGTAGATAGATACTTTCTGGCACTTCTGAAATGCACAGTAGTAAACTGGAGTCACACTAAGGAATGGGAAATCTACTAATGAAAAGGGGACAAAAGCCAAGAAGATGTAGGTTTTTGGGTTTAGGGGGGTTTTGGGTTGGGTTTTTTTTTAATTGAAGCAGTATATCAGGAAATTACTGCTAAGGAAATTTGCAGGTAAATGGAGAACACTTTCTGAATAAATTAGTATGGAGCTTAATAACAATGTCCATGTTTTACTGTTTTTGGGGCCTTTAAAGTACCTGACCTGAAAAAGTTGATCTGTTGATAACTACTGTCCAACTTGTCTAAACTTGAGAAAGACATCCTTGATTATGCTAGCACATGAAGAGTCTCAATTATTTTGAGATGTCAACACCATGCAGCTGTAGAAGACACTGATACCTTTTCAGCTTTTATGATCTGCCTGGAAGCAATCCTCTCTATGGCAGATCTAGTCACAGAAAAAATTTTACTACAAGCAAAAGTGATAGAAACATATTCTTTTAACTGAAAAGGAAAAGAAAAAGTTTCCTGAATTCGGAAATTGAATGCAACCTTGAGTTAAAGTATTTTCTTTCAGCTATAAGCTTCTTTATTTCCTTTCAAGAGTCAGAAGCCCTATGTTTTCTTGCTACGGTGCTTTGAAAAATTTGTTTTATCACTTTCAGATATTACCAGTTTTACTTTCCTTTATTTTCCTCACTTTTTTTCTTATAATTCTGTATGAATAACCATATTAAATCCCTGTCTGTCATTTTTGTATCTTAGCGTTCCATATAGTTATTGTACATCCTTAAAGGTTTTTTAGATTGATAAACATGCATTTGGTATCTTTATTCTATATTTTTATTTCATTGTCATACATTTTCCATTGAATTTTTTGATGTCTACCATTGACTTAAACTTTTGTTACCGTTTCTCATTCCTTCTATCTTTGTAATATAGCATTGTGTTCCTACATAAAGTAGTCCTCCTTTTATTTGTTCCTCCTCCAAAATAGCCTTGACTACATGGTGCTGTTGGCAGCTTACCAGGAAAGGGGCCATACTGAAGCATGCCACCTCAGGAAAGGACTTTGTTGGCTTATTTCAAGGATTGCTCATCTCAGAACCCACCCCTTCATCCTTTTTTTTTTTTACAGTACAGCTTGGTTTTCCCTGTGGAAAAAGTTGTCACTATTGCATGATGTTTGTGAAAAATTAAACAAAGCTCTTCTTTACCTCTTTCTACATCTCAATTTAAGACCTGTGCTCCTAAATTGGATTACTAATAGAGTAGCTCCAGTGTCACCCAAAGTTAACTGCTATATTTGTTTGACCTAATGTAGGTCTTGCAAGGTTGGTTTCTGTCCCCAGCTCCCTATCCTGCATATAGATGGGCAAGAGGAAAGTGGGGACAATGCATAAAGAAGGTGGGAATGGTACTTTTTCCACAAATATCCTGTGGTATCCTTCCTTTTATATGTTTCTAAATAATGAATTGCCAATCCTATATGATGTTATGCAATCAGCCTAATTTAGTGCTCCCCTCTGTAAAGTCTTATGGGATTGCTTTTATCACTGAAAATCAGTGTGAAGGTAAACCCACTCTCAGAACTGATAAGAAACAGTGATATTATTAGCATTGTAATGATCATATCTGAGCTGTTGCGCAACAGGGGAGTGCAATAGCCATTACTAAGCATTTGGCCAGGGTTGGTCCCAGCACTAGTTCAGTGTCCAGTACAGAAAGGGTTAATAAAAAGGAATGCCATGCCAGACACATAATAGACACATAATAACAGAGTTATTTCTTGTATCTTGTTTAAAATACCAGAAGAATTTTGTGTGTTTAGTGACTATTGAATCTTTTACAGCCATTAGAGCTGCCTTGATGCTTTGCCAGGGTCAGAAACACTAATTGTGTCCAGGCTGTTAACATATAGGACATGCTGGAACTTGGAGTTTATTTCAGAAATACCAGGTTGTTGGAACTTAACTTCTTCCAAAGTACAGTAATTTTTAAGCAAGATAGAACTTGGAAAAATATTTAGAACCATTGGAGCCACCTCTGCATTTTGGATTGTTCTCAGGCCTGGAGATCTGGGCTGATTATCGCAATCCAAGCCTTTTGACAGGGCTTTGGTGAAATGATGATTTAATTTCCGTGTGAACTATTCCCTCTCCGTGTCTGGTACTTTAAATTTCTGTGCTTCGATCGTGTCTCTGTGATGTACTGTGGCACAGGTTTGTGTAGTTAAAATAAGACTGAATAGATCTACAGATGTACAATTCCATTGCATTCTTAATGTGTTGACAGAAAGCTTATTTCACCTCTAACTGCCAAGCACAGACTTGTAGAGAAGCATTTCTCATTGCCAACAGGTTTTGTCATTCAGTATTCCAGCTTTCTGCTCAGCTGCTTCAAATAACATAATGCATTACTAACAACTGACATCTCCATCAATGAGTAAACAACTCCGAGCCTGTGTGTAAGTGTCAGCACATAACAGATGCTACTATATTCAGACTCTGCCCATTATCTGTGTAGCCTTTTTCCAGTTGTCAAATGAACTCTTGGGGAATTCAGGAGTTTTGGAGAATGGTTCAGATTCTCAGTGCACATAAATAAGAACTTTATATTTTGTTCCACTTGGGGCAGATACTTTGATTTACATCAGTACTGGTAAAAGCTAAAATAGAACTGCTGTTAAAAGGAAATTCAAATATTATGCAAATGTTTTACAATTATTGAAAGATTTGTTTGTGATGATTTTGCGGTTTTGAAGTGCTGATTAGTTGTTTTTCTGAAAATATAAAATGTTGAGATCTTTTTATTTTCTCAGTTCCTACAAGCTTATAAAGATATAAAGACAATATTACCTGCCCAAGCAAGATGAACATTCCTGTTAATTTCAAATGAAGTAAATGCTAAGAAAGGCTGTTCTTAAGAGCAGAGATTTGTGAAACTTTGCTTTAGTTGACTATAATGATATAATAACGAAAAGACATTACTATTCGATAAATAGATCCAATGATATATGGAATTTAATGTAGATATTTACTATAAGTTATCAGCTGTCTTACTGTAGCTGGCTTCAAGCCAAAATTAAAAACATTAATCTGACCAAATCAGTGCATCATGTCTTGTGTCTGCCTGCCCATTCATCCTCTGCAGTGTGATAGTGTACCCCTGTGTGACCCAGGACGAGTCTGTCTTGTTCAGGGATGTGGTCATGCACCTCTGGTATTAAGAATGGTGAAATCAAAGCCTCCCTTGTTCCCAGCTTGTGCTTTCTTGTGTAAATACTGAGTAGGATTGAATTCTGTTTTGCCCAATATTGTAAACTAAGAAACAAGCTTAATTTAAGCTGGAAGAAATATCTCTAAAGTGACAGCCTGTCTAACCTCAAAGATATTAATCAAAGCTTAAAATGTTTGAAGGACAAATTGTCCAAAGGCTGTTAGATGTTTTTGGGAGTTAGAATCCTTTTTTAAGTGTTAAGTGATAAAAAGTGCTGTTTTCTGACACTTTGATATGATGTGAGAAAACATACTGTTTTAGATATAATAGATGAGTGAGATTTCATATATCTATAAAGGCAAATAGGTGACCTATCCAATGACAGTGTGAGGCTAAAAGTCATTTTGTTTCAGTTTTAAATTGGCATTAACACAGATGGCTTTCACTGCTTGAATTGGGCTGAAATTGTGTTTGGGTGTTGCTAATCCATTAAGAAGTAAGTTTAATTTGCAAATGAAATTTGTATGAAATACAGAACAGGGAAAGGATGCTTCTGGCAGACAGAGCATTTTTCAGTTTATGCTGTGTTTTGATAGAATTATGTAAAGTTGACACAGACAACAGTAGGCATAGCTTTTTTTCTGAAATCAGAAAACAACCAGCTACCATTTTCCTTGGGCTCTGAAATCACCATTCATGCTTTCTAAGTTTTGTGCTTTTAGTTGTATAAGCAGAAGAAAAAATCTCTATTAAATATTTTTTAGACAAAGAATATAGTTCACTGCAAATCCATAATTTTTAATATTAAAAGTCAAGGAGGAAGATCTATGTTCATCAATGTCACAGAGATAGATGGCTGAGGGTAATAAGGCTCCTGTAAACCACAATTGCAAAAGACTGGCAATGTAATTGGAATATGCTTGTTCAAAATTGTTTAATCCCCTGTTCAAAATAAAGTAATATTTGGATTGGATTTGGAATATAAGCTTGTAGTGTATGCACAATAGACGAATGATGTCTATTGAGGACTATGAATATTGGCATCAATATCAGATCAATCCCATTGAAGTTACTGCTTTGATTTGGTTTGGTTTGGTTTGATTCTCAGTAAGTTGAGATTTGATGCTTTAGTCTAACACATATGAAGTGGCTTAATGTTCCCTCTGCTTCTTTTTCGTTTTGATGAACCTTAAGTGCTGTTTGAGAGGCTGCAGTCTCAGGAGCGCCCATTGCTCTTGCACTAAGAACATCACTGGTTACTTCACCGAGCTCATGGGCATGTTAGTTCCTGAACCATTTATACTTCCTCTAGAGGTGGACATGAAGTACACTCTCAAAGCTGGCTGCAGACTCAAAAAAACCTAAGTTGGTTTTAGATGGATGAGATGGGTATTGGCACTCCATGCTAGCAGTGTAGTGCAGTGTGAAGCAACGTGTTGGCTGAATTCAGCTTTCCTGGTCGATTTTGCAGCCTCACTCAGGTATGTTGGCACTATTTGCAGTCACAGAAAAACCAACAGTGTAAATATATCCCTAACCTGAAATTCTGTCCTGCAGCCACTAGTATCACATAGACTATATGGTAACAATTCAAATACAAACAACAGGACGTTTAACAGAGGTAGCACCAATTAAATACCAACAATTTCATAGTTCTGAGCAAGGGCTTCCAGGAGATACTACACTTCTTATGACACATTGTATTACTTACTGGAATGAGGAAAAGAAATTCAACTTAAAACAAATAGAACCATCAGAGTATTTTAGAGCAGTGGTATAGTCAAATACAGAAAATAATAAAGATTTTAAATGCCTTTATTAATGTTTTGGATACCTCACTGCCTCCAGAAATAGAATTCTTCTTTGTCTTAAAAAGTACACAAGTTTTGGAGGAAAGTTAAATACATTGATAATATATTTAAGCTGAAAATTACTAAATTGAAATTAAAAAATTTTGCCTTAGATATCATGTCATCTACTTTAATGGTTTTCCAAACAGTAAATTGGCAAATATCTACATTTATAGCAATTGATCTGTGTTTGAAAGAGGAGACTTGAGATTCTCATTTGTTGTTAAAGTAGAACCTGAGTTAGATAGAAATTACATGGACTAAGTAAACAAATGTTGCCTGTCAAGTTCTTTTATTTTAAATGCTCTGTATATACATTTTCCCCCTGCCATTTGTATTATACAGGCCAGCTTAATAAACCTGCAACTGTCCTTAAAAGCAAAAAGCCATCTAGTTCAACTAGAAATTAACTTGAGAATTGCAGAACTGTATGGTAGTTAAAAAAAGATAAATAGACATAGACTCTGTCACACCAATAAGTCTTATTGAACTTTTGATTCATAAACAAGGGTAAAAAGAAAAAAAGTAAAAAATACTGAATTCCAACAGTTGGTGACCTCCACTGAAATTGCGGGTCTCATGATGTTGGCACATAAACACAAACATTTTAACAGCATGATAAAGTGAACACTGTTTCGCTATGGACAGCATAATTTTATTTACTAGCCTTTTATGCAGCTTTTAATTTACATGCTGTTGCAGATACTAACCCAGCAACACGATACTACTTGAGCAAGGTGATGCAATGGTAGTCAAATCTTCCGACAGCACAGGGTAATAGACACAAAACACTACTTAAAAGAAACCTATAAATTTCACTTCTCAAGCATTTACATGAAAACTGTTGGATATGCAGGATGACAGTGCAGGCTTCATTGCCAGTGTTTTTCAGATGTATTTGCCATTTTTAGTGGTGTAACTACTATCACTAAAAAGATACCGCAAAGCCCTCAAAAAATTATTTCCTTGAAGAGGAATAGCTGTCTAAATCTGAAATTTTCCAAAGTCACTTTTGAACTCTTAATATGCAATTTTTAGGAATTTTATGACAAATCACTCCCTTCCTACCTTCTCGTACCAAACTGTTCACTATAGTTGGTTGTAGACGGAGGGGCTCAGAACAAATTATGCTAACGACCAATGTGATCAACAGTGTTCCGCTTTATTTACATAAACTACCCTTTTATACATTTCCAATACACCCAGTTTATGGTCACTCTTAAGCTATTGGATCTATGAGCTAAACATGCATTACTAACACACTTTTAATTGGATTACTACAGGTGTCCATGCAGTGTGAAATCATTATTTACCTTCTGGGACTCCTCCCTTATTTTGGCACAGGAGTCTCTTTGTTTCAGACCAGGAGGTCCGTTATCAAAATAGTTCAGTGTTCCCACATTGTTTGTGCCCAGTTATGCTAAGGCTGGGCCTACAGAAATGCAGGATGGATTGCTCACCACAATGCTGTTCTCTCCACAGATGGTCATTAGACTAATTTGGCAGTTTCTGGAATAGATGTCTCATGGTTCTACGTCTTTTATTTGCTTGGAGATGGAGTTATCTGCCATGTATTTTTTTTTCTTGATCTCCAAATAGATATTCTGGACATATTCAAGGCTTCCAAACAAGCAGTGAGGCTGCCCATGGAAGCCAATATCTGACACAGGTTAAAATAAGAGCCCTTTTGCTCCTGCAGTCGTTCCTCCTAATGTCTACTGCTGCAGCTCTTACAGAATTTAGCCACCATCACTTAAAACCATGCCAAACTGCTTGTAAAAATCTGGAATGTGGTGATAGGAAAGAGAACAAGGATGTGATGTTATCTCCCTTGCCACTGGTGTTGCACTAATGCACATAATGAAGGGAAGTAGCAGCTTGACAGTTCCTGTAATCAGTGCAATAGACATTGCTAGAAAAGCCCTAAAGCTTGGGAAGACCGTAGCAACAGTATGGAGCGCCAACACCTTTAACATGCTTGTTTTCAGTGCATGAAAGACATACACCAGATTGATGGGATCTTAAGCCCTCCCTGTAGCAAAAAAGTTGAAAGGAGCCAAGGGTCAGTAAGACTGGAAAGAACTAACCATTTACCCTTCCCTGACCTCTGCAAACTCATCCAGCAGGACAATTTTATTTGGTAGTGAGTCAGCAGGAAAGCAATACTGAGGATACTGTTGTATTTGTATGGCTTGGAGAGAAGTGCAAACCCAGGTCAAGTGTGACAGGATTTGTTAGATTATGTATGGCCAGCCTTCGCGAACGAAGATCTGTGGAAGGTCTTTGTACACCTTCCAGCCTGCGCATTGGATTTATTTTAGGTGGGACACAGTGCACGCAGAACTGAGCCCACCCTTTAATCCTAAGGTTCATCTGCCGGGGCCAAGCGAGCTTGGACAGTGGCAGCGAGGTCCTCAGGACGTAGGTGGATCGCCTTACCGGGCTAACGGGCTCCGCCTACCCGGGGAGTTTCCCCGACCGGGAATCGAACCCAGGCCTCGGCAGTTACAGTGCCGTGTCCTTAACCACTAGACCACCAGGGGCTCCCTGTTAGATTAATTAACCACTGTATTGGTTAGACCTATGAAGTATGACAGACTGTGAGAAGCTGACTGTCTCTGTTGACACTTTATTTTCCTTACTCTGGGAGCCAGAAAATAAGTACTCTAAATGAGGCAGGAATCTTCTGGGAGGGATATTACCTTTTGATGCAAGCTCATTCTGTATTAGATTGCATGGTAGATCAAGATAGATTTTTGCAGCGCAAGATCACCCTGATGCAAACTATACATTCACTAACAATAGAAATGGAACTCTCAGAGCTTTAAGCATCTGATTAAATGCTCTTAAGATTAAAATGCATAGGTACTTGGTTGTGGCTATCACTCCCCCTTTCAACTATTATATCTACATGTATGTCTCTCTTCTTAGATGACTGCGTATACCCACATGAACATGTGTCTGGTTAACATTCGCCATGCTCATTTATATAGGCCTTCAAATCCCTTTTCAGATTTTACTGTACATCCATGCAGCCAGAAAGCTGAGTTCTTGCTCAAGGCTGCTTTCTCTAGTAGTTGACTTTTGCCACACTGTGATCCTTCCAATGGTCACCAGAGAGAAGAGCTCAGTGTCTGCCCCTCTGCTTTCCCTCATGAGGAAGCTGTTGACTGCTATGAAGTCTCCCCTCATCTATAAATTCACTGTTATAATTTCTTTCCAGTTGGTATTCTGCTACCAGTTGGCCCTTGGAGCAAGATGGGTTTGACCACCCAACCAAATGAACCAAAAAGAAAACCCTTACCCAAGCATTAACGTCTGCAGCCTTGAGTGTACGTGAAAGCAGTGACTCTCAAACACCACTCCCCAACTTTATCACTGCAGTTCTTTAACGACCCAAAGATCTCACAGGATGACACTTCCATGTGGTGTGTCACTCTGGGTACCAGCAGTATGCTCTTACATTTTGTTATGATAGCTAGGTTCTTAGGAATAGGCATAGCACTAGACTGGAAATAAAGAAGGAAACACACACTTTAGAGGTCTCAACTTGTAGCTATTTACACATCAAGCTTCAGGATGGTGTATAGTCCTGGTAATAATCAATGTGATGTCATGAAATAACTTCACTGTGTATATAAATTGCTGCTCAGATGAGGGTTGTATCTGATTTAGACTGAAAGTTTATTGGATGTGGATTTTATATGTCTTTACATTAGTGAAATGGAGTGCATATCTATGGGACTATCGGGTAGTATAAGTGATCTGCGCATGAAAAGAAGGTGTGGGTAAGTTTTGTACACATCAGGGTGTGGTTTTAATTTTATAAGTGTCTCAGTAGAATTTTGCATATCTGATCACCTCACCTCTGCTTTTATCTTCCTTCTCTTGTTCTTTTTGTTCTGCCCAATCCTTTAATTTTCTTTCTGCTTTTATCTGCTTTGCTTCCTTCCTTCTACCCTGCTAGACATCTTTTCTGCTTTTGTCTGTTAGATCCTCTTCTTCCTCACTCTGCAGTCCCCAAACACGTATCTTCAAACTAAATATCTTCTTTATAATCCACAGAAATAATCTCACACCCTTACTTATATTAGCCTTTAATCCTATGTTTTGCTATGTTAAGGCTGGAGGTTCTTTGGGACATTAGTGCAGTACTGTTCACAATTTGCCACAAATATTTTGGAAAAACTACAGTAAATTGCAAATTGATCTTGTACAATTTTTTTTTTTTTTTGTATTCTGGTATTTGTCTATTCTGTTTCATAGTATCATATACTCTGAACTCAGGTAATTGTTTTTAAAACCAACTTTTACTCAAGAAACTGAGGAAGACAGATTTTTTTTAATTTTTGACAAAAATACTGTATTTCTGTTAAAAATAATTATGATCTTGTTTTTTCCTGAAATCGTCTCCTGATGGCATCGTTCATAGAGAAAAACATGAGTGTGCCCATCATGAGAAGAGTGTATCTTCTAAAGGCAGCAGGGGTTTGCAACTTTCAGTCTCTGTCCCCTGCTGCAGGGAGAGAGGGAGGAAAAGTACTCCCCCCTCATCTCAACTCTTCTCTTCCTAAGACTGACCTTGGAGGCTGCTGGTTATCTCAAGTCGTCCTCCCTGCTCTCCGCCGGGCCGGAATCCATCTCGCAGCATATTTCAGCTGGGCAGTTGTTTTCTGGAGTTTATTTCTCCACTGTGACACATCCCTGCTGGAGAGACTTCAATGTCATGCCTGTCCCTGGCCCAAGGCCGGGGGAGTAGAGCCTGGCCCCCACATGGGGCCTGCTGCCAACCTCCTACTCCACGGCTACCGAATTTCTTACTGTGACACACACCTTCTCTTCCGTTTTCTTAAATATGTCATTAGCAGAGGTGTTACTATAACTTTTGATTGGCTTTTTTTCAGGAAATAGACCTGGGCCTGACCATTTCAGCCAGGGGGGCTGGTAAAACCCACGGCAGTTGAAAAGCAATAATCTTTTCTTCATGTTGATTTGGCAGCCTTATCTCCTGTGTCAATGTGAAAACCAAATTCACCTACTTTTTGATATACAGTGTCTTTGACAGATGATGTGTCCTTTTCTGGGAAAGACTGCTGTGGCACTAAACCTATATATGCTTTTAGACTACAAAGGAGGCCTTTTCAGGCAGCAGCCACAGGCTGGGTTTGCATATTCTGCCCAACCTCTCTTACACAGTAGGAAATTGCACCATAGGTTAGCCACCTCTCAACCCAAGGTTTTGAGTGTGGAATTCATATCTCCTTTCTCACTTCTGGCCTCAAGTAGGAAGTCTTCAGAGACCACAGAAATCCTTAAAATGGCTGAAGAGTCCTCATCATTGGAGGAAAGCCCTAGGCAATCAGTGTATTTGAGGTAGGAATGCAAATGCCGAACAAACGAAGCACAAGGAAAAAAGGTTTCAACTTGCCATGTGTTATAATGTAGGCTGCCAAAAAACTTAAGGCAGGCTCCAATACTTTAATGAGAACTTGCCTTTCATTTGTGCTATTTATACAAAATTATTATATTCCTTTAAGAAAATTTGATGTAAATACTTCTGTTTTCTTAGAATACATAGGATAAATATGAAATTATCTCTATTTCAGACAAAAACAATCAGGAAGAATGTGCATGACACACACAGATTTGTTTGCCATTGGCTGCTGGTGAAAGAACAGGCTTCTATCAAAAATGAGAACTGAGAAATTGTCCACTAGCTCCTACTGCTGTTTACCATTTGTCTGAGGTTGTCTGATTCTGGGACTGTCTGATTCATACACCCCTATACTGCCCTTTCAAACAGCTGTTTATAGCAGACTGAGCTTTATTAGGGCAGATTACACCTGTCACCTTTTACAGTATCCTTAAGGATAAGAAGTCACCTAAAGAGAGTGCAACATAAGGACGGCCAAAGTTATTACTGTCAATCCCTTTGCCACCTTTTTACCTGATTCTTGGATAAGGATCCAGTTCATACAGGGTATGGAAACACATGTGCAGCTAGGTTTCCTAGACATTCAGCAACAGCAGGGGGTTTTTTTGTAACAGGTGTCTAGTTTTCATGTAGTAATATAATCTATCCATTCTTAACAGCCATTGCAGCTTCTATAAAGGAACGCTTTCTGTCCAGAAGATGAGCAATTGGAAAATCACACACAAAATTCCATATTAGCAAATGAGTTATCAGGGGATCAAGTTGCAGTTCTGTTCTTATTTGCAGTCTCCGAATGAGCAATAGATTTTGATGATGTCTAAAATTGGTCAGAAGTAGCACATGTTAGTGTCAAAGAGTATGAAAATGGAAAGAAATTACTAAGTCATCTTGTCATCTTGCAGCAGTGTGGGACTGCTCCATACAAGTAGTTTTTTTCAGTAAAACCAGCATGAATGATTTTAAACGTGGCAGGAAATGTAATTTTTCTTCTCCTCCATAATGTTTTTCCATATATACTTTTGGCTGTATTCTTCTGGCAAAATGTCTAAATTTCCTTCATGACCATTTTTTCCCCATGTTACTAGGAAAGGTTGAATATGCTTCTCCATTTTACTTTTGCAGTTCATCTGTGGACAATGAGGCTAATACACCTGGCCTACATCTCACAAGTGGTTCATGCAGATTGAAACTCCAGCATTGTCTGGAGGAGGCCCAAAAGACTTTTTGACACAGTAGCTGCGTAAGGACAGCTGCTTGGCTAAGGTGCACTGTCTTTTTGCCTTTGGTGCTGTCAGCACGTCAGCAGAAATAGGAAGCAAGAGCTTAGGAGACCTGATCTCTTGGGCGATCTAACACCCCCAGTAAATAGGTTCTTTATCTATAAAATCTGATTATTTTCAGGCTCTTATGTCCTTTATAACTTTCTTTATAACTTCTCAGTAAAAATAAGTCCCTTGCCATTTCTCTGAACTGTTTCTTGCCAAGGAATGTCTTTTTTTTCAAGAGGATGTGAACTTCAGTGGGCATAACTGTCTTCATCTCCATTGCAAACACAATTATTATACTTCACTGCTTCAGGCATCATTCTCTGACACCTCCAGTCCCCAGGAAACTCAGCTGATGCTAACAGGACTATTCACATGACCAGTGTGTATATTTGTGCAGGCTTCAATTGCTTTACATTTACAAGTTTTACGTGTCATCTGCAGCATAGCTGACTGTTTCCACAGAATGAAATGCTGGTGATGCTGCAACGGCCTGTGAGTTCCCATGTAAGTATGGTTCACTGTGAGGGGCTTATGTTTCTCTTGGATAAAAGTATCACTTTTTTAAATCTAAGGAACTACTGGTAGACTGCTGCTTTGAACAAAGTCACAACAGGTATCTAATAGCAAAGGAAAATTCTTTTTTTCTTTCTTTTTGTTTCATCATTCACCTTTATTTTATCTATCCAGAATGATTTCCCAAGGTGATTTCCCATTTTATCAGTGTCTGTGGTGAAGACTGTGTGACATATATAACACCAGGAAAGTTTCCTTTGGTGCATCTCATGACTTTGATGAAGACCTCCAATGTAATATGCTTATGGTTATTATTAGCAATAAAAACCCACCTGGACACTCAAGTCTCCAAAACTGTTGTATGAACAGACACAAATAGTTTATATCCCAATGGATCCAAGGCCAAAATCTGGTTCAAGTTGTTAAAAAATGTAAGACTGTAAGACTTTGTGTATGCTGATCAAAATAATGGCTTACAGTGGTTTTCAATGACTCTTGAGCATCCTTCTGCACAGTTTTATATCCATGGATACGTTGCCAACCCTTCCAAGACTACTTCAGTGAACATAAATCAAAAGCTAAAAGATATCAACACTGCTTCTGATCTTTATCTGCCATGGAAATCTCCACAAGATCAGTGAAAATGAAACTCTCCTGCTGTTCTTACAAGGTTTTGGTATCCAGAAATGTGCATCCTGTTCCCTACTGTATAGAGGTTTTTTCTCACAGTTTAAAATTACACTGTTCACCTCCATATGGGTTCTGATATATGGCAAGCTGCATTGGGTGTTTAAAAAAAGGTGTATAAAAACATGGCCACACAGGTTAGGAATAGATTTGGCCACTTAATACTATTGTATTTGTGTGGTTTAGATTATAGATACCTAAAAAAAAATCCTATTCCTTATTAATTAATCAACGCTTGTATAGGATCTGTCCCAACATAAAGTGACAGGGGCAGTATGTTTGCCTTTAGGTACTGCAGAGAATGTGCCATGTCCTTTCTTTGAGATTCAGAGAATCCCCTTAATCATTCACATTTAGATGAGTTTGTCATTATGCTAGCTTACATGTAAGGAAAGGAGTTAAACGTGTTTCAAGCTGCTGTCTTCTTGCAAGGGGAAAAGAAGCAACACACTAATTTACAAATTTATCTTCATGCTTTGAATTGAAATTTTTGGGAAGGGGACATAAAACCAAGAACTAATTTGTGTGCAGATGTCAGAATGATTCTGAGGTTAATCACTTGAAATAATATCAATTTTAAGACTCAATCTTTTTATCTTTAGATTCCCAAGTTATACAATCCCCTGTGACTAATAAGAGTATTTTGGAACCAGGTTAGTTTTAAAGCTGTGCTTAGCCAAAATTATGTATTCACTACTGTTTTGCTTGATTTAGCTGACTCTACAGCAACAAAATCAGATATATATAAGCACTGGAGTCAGATCAGAAGAGATAAAGATTTAAGCAGTAAAGTATGCAATGCCCTGATACAAGAAATACATAGGGCTACTAGTTCTAAGCTAGGCAGAAGCCCTAGCTTAGAAGCAGTATTGTATTTCAGTCACTACTATTGTGAATTAATCCCTCTTTATACGAGTGTTAATACCTTTCTGGAATACCCACAAAAAGAAAAGAGAAAGACAATGAGAAGTAATCACATGAAGACATTGTTTCTCATTTGTTATGTCTCAGCTTACATATAAATGTATTCAGAATCAACAGCTTCTGTCAGTCATTACCAGAATTGCATAGGGTTACACTGTGGTCTGATTTGGTTGAACGTCATGCAGGTACACTGAGCAGATGTATGAGAAGATAGATTCTAAGTCTAGGTATACTAGTGAGACACTCTTTTCATCATGGCTTGTAGCAAAGGGTTTTATTGAGTCACAAAAGAACATTTGTGGTTCGGCTGTGTCAGAATCCTCATCTAGTAGACTTGAACAAGGAGAGTTCACCTTTGCTTATTCATGGCATCATGGGCTATATCTCTGAAGAGGACTGCAACAGTTGGTTTTTGGAACTATAAGCCTGAGCAGTATAAAATTAATACTAATAGAAATGCACAAATTCAAGCCATTTTCTGCCAGCTACAGGATTCTGCGGGTATTTTCTCTGAAACTGGACCTCAGAGTTAAATGCAGCTTTGGACTGCGTAAGAATGAAATTGGTTTCTGTCAAACAAGTTCCATGTTACTCTTGACGCATCAGTTCAAAATAAGGATTTTGCCATACGTGTTATACGTGTTCCTTCAATTAAAAAAAATGAGAACAACAAAATTGCTAGAAATGGTGTGTCGTAAAAAACAATGCCAACATAGTTGAGCATTTATAGAAATGCATATTACCAATACTGCACCCACAATTATGTGGTGCAATCGCAGGTGTATTTTGTAACTGGATGTTACTGAACTTTGCCAACAGAGTCAGTAAGCTAGTGTTTTTACTGTGGTTTCAACAGAGTGTTGTTTTTCTATAGCAGAGACCCAATACATGTGCCAAGTAACATGAGCGGGATACCCCTAAAATATTACTAATGGAATTATTTAAGTTATTGTTTATAAGGAACATTAGATCAATGTTAATTATGCATTTTTCTAATGCTAACTTTGGGAAAAACATTCTTTTTCTTTAACAACTTACAGATACTAACTAATACTTTAAAGTTTATATTTTCATTTCTATTAGTCTGAAATTGTGAAAAAACATTCAAGAATACTGTACAAACCATGGATGCTGCATGATATGGGTGAGTTGACTTCTAGAGTTATTGCCAGCACAAAATATTAACTTGAGGTATAAATAGTCGAGTCAGTGTCATAGGATCACAGGACAATTCAGGTCTGAAGGAACCTCAGGGGGTCTCTAGTCAGGCCTCCTGCTCAAACTGGGATCAGCTGCGGACAGAACAGGTTACTCAGAGCTTTACACGGGTGAGTCTGAAAACCTCAGAGGTGGGAGACTGCACAACCTCTTTCTGGGCAACCTGCTCTATTGTGGGGCTGTGCTTATAGTGACAAAATTTCTACTTATATCCACTCCAAACCTCTCATTTCAGCTTTCAGTTTGTTCTCATGCTCCTATGATACCCCACTGTGAAAATCCTGACTCTATCTCCCAAGTAACTTCCCTGTAGGTCTCCCCTGGACCTCTATCTTCTGGTTCATCTTCCTCAGCCTCTCCTTAAGGGCAAGTGCTCCAGCACTGACAGTCTTGGTTCATTTTCCCAAAATCATTCCAATCGATTAACAATTGGCTTTTTATGGGGGGACACAATACAGGATGCATGTTGTCAATGTGGTCTAATGAGTGCTAAACAGAGGGGAATAAACCTGTCCCTGATACACTGGCCATACACTCTGTTAACACAGCCCCAGATACTGTTGGTCATTCCATCTGCCAGGGCTCACTGCTGGCACAGGCCCACCAGGACCCCCAGGGTCTCCTCAGAAAAGCTGCCCCTCAGGCAGCCAGACCCCTGCCAGGATCACTGACAGAAGTTATTTGCCTTTGTCTGTCCTTGTTGAATTTCATAATTCATCCTCAAGGTGTGAGTTAAAGGAGTCATCATATGTGGTACCATTCCAAGCTGTACACATGACTGGGAATTAGACAAACTCATATGAACCAGGAGAACAGGAACCATTCCCCTTCCTGCTTTTTACCTCCCTTGGGCAAGTCATGTCAGCTCTCTGTTTTAATGTTGTCATCTAAAAAGGCATTTATTGGTATATTTATTTCCCTTTGCAGAGCTCCTGGCCAGGTTTATCAGCAAAATCTGATTTCTTCCTCCTGAAATCACGAGGATGAGGACAGACAGGAGTTGAACCCAAATTTTCACCCGCAGAGTCATTTATGAACAGCTGTTCAACAAGTAGATAAACTCAGTATATTAAAATAAATATGTGTCAGGTAGTGAATCAAATTTAAAAATAATTTTGCTTTAAACCTATTTCTCAAAAATATCTAAATTTGAACAAAAGCACAAACTTAATATGCATCAGAAGCATACCAGCAGAACTCTGAGTGTAGTGCTTAAAGGCTAACTTGAGTGGGTAAAATGGAATTCTGTGTGATTCATAATTAATTGTGTCTTTGCCATGTTTTATGTTTAATATTTTATCTTTAACTCAATTTCCCAGCCTCTGCTATAGATGGTCAGTCATCTGCTGATACTCTCTATTGACAGGGTGCTTAATAGGCACTTCAGGATGTTGTGAAGTTTGTCTTGGGATTTACTAATTGCAGGAGTAATATCCTAAAGGCAATGTTTTTTGATAAGCTGAACATTGCAGAAAAAAGGAAGCCTCCTCCTTGTGTTGTTCCCAGGTAAAGTTTGCACATAATTTTTTCAACTGCTGTGGGATGTCTGCACTCTGAAAAAAAAAAAAAAAAAAACCAAAAATCCAGGCCAAACTTTCAAACTGTCTGTGATTCATGCTGTACGCCCCATGCAGCAGGGTGTGACTCCTTGTTGGGAACATGTTCATACAGATCCTCACTGAATACCTGTGAAACACAATGCTTATTTCTGGCAGAGAAATAAACTTGCTCAGTAAGTAGAAAACACTCCTCAGCTATATCAGTTTTCAAAATAAGTTTTTTGTTTTTAAAGGTCCAGCACTAGCAGGCACTCACAGACAATACTTTGGAGGTGTCCGCTGAAGACTGGGTCTTCATTTTATGAGAAATACACCAGATAGTATTCATTCTTTTCACCATTTTATCTGTCAGGCTGTTAACAGTAGAAGCTGCTACCCTCTAGAAATGGTTTAAAAGGTAATATCTGAAGGGACACTGTTACCCACCTGGTTACTTGGCTGTCCGTTGTGCTTCCCACAACACAGATCATGCCACAGGTAGCTCTACTATAACCTTTCATCTGTAAACTTAGAAGACATAATGTATCTTCTTTATGTAACATCTCCTTTTGACTTGAGAACTTATACCAAGAGCACAGTCCCTCCTGAAAGCTGGATCAGCACTAATGTCAAAGAAAGAGGCAAAGGAGTAATGAGGCCCAGACACCCATCCAGGTTTTCCTTGTGGATAATAAAAGGCATTTAGATGCAAGCAGTTCCAACTCTATCAATACCATAATTTCTTTCATATATGCAAATACCTAAAGAAAGAAGGACCTGGAATCCTTTCATGAAATTCCTCTGGAAGCTTTGTAATACAGAAGCTGGTTTGCAAAGTGCCATTACCATGAAAATTCTGCTTTGAAGAAAAAAGCATTCACACTCAGTGAAAACGTACAACAGCCATTAACCCTGGAAAAGAAAAGCCCTTAAAGGAAATACTGTATGGCTGTATTTTTCTCTTCCACACAAAGATATGCTGTACTGACATTTTATAAATGCTGTAGGTGTGGTCAGCACTAAATCATGTCTCTTCTGGGGAGTCCTCTGCACCTTGAGCTGTATTACGCCTTGAGGGCGGCTGTCTCACAGTGTACTCATGTGCAACTCAATACTTAGGCAAAGAATCTTCACATTCATGTTACAACATGGGAAAAGTATTTCTGTAACATCAGTACTTTTCCAGTTGAATTTTCTCATACCTGATGATCATCCTCATACTTAAGAGCTCTTGAAAAGAAATGCCTTGGCTGTGAATGCAGCTAGAGCCTTTAGGGTTTTGGCATTTCTCGGGAGAATGATGTTTACTTTTCTGAAAGAGTGCCAAGCATTAAAAAACTCCCACCTGCAGTATTACAATTAAAGAAGGCAAGTTTAAAGGGAAAAAAAAAAGCAAACCCAACTCCACCTTATCCATTATCACAGTTTGCAAGCTTGGAAGAAGACATAAACCAACAAATTGCCAAAATAAAACCTAACAAGTTATGCATTTTGGTGTTTCAGTTGGCAGAAAAAAGTATTTGGATACCTAATCTCAGTGGTATCTGTGTGGTACTGTAGTAGTAGAGCAGTTAGGTCTGACCCAGCAAAATATCTACTTGATATTGAAATGCAATTGTATGACTAACACAGCTGAAGTTGTTTTCATTCTTTTTACTGTGCCTTGTTTTGTTAAAGATTAGTGTTCTCTTCTGACTGCCTTTTGTTCTTTGACTAGACTGATATATTCTGCATCATGCGGCATTGGGCTTCGTTTTAGGAATAAGAATTTGAAAGGTGACTGTATCACATCGACATATAAAGAAAGTCTATGAGTTCATCCAGTAATGAAAATGTAATAGATCACAATGGCTATTCACACAGAAACTGGGAGGAATAAAACTATATTAAATACTTTTGTTGAAGTTACAGCTCAACCTTTGGTGATTTTGACTATTAATCAACATTTTTTAAAAGCTGATTAACCTCATCTGCTGATAATATTTTCTATATTTCAAATCAAAACCACAAACCAAATGAAGTAAAGCTGTTATGTGATTTTGCTGTTTTTGTCATCATACTATGCATATTGTAGTGTTTTAACCATTGCTGACAATTCTTTTTTTCAACAATAAAGTGAGAATGAGGCACTTTTAGAAACAAAACAATGTCACAATAAAACTCTTGTTTGTACTGTTTAAATCAAACAAAATGTGTTCCTTCATCAACAGATTAAACACCAAAAGATTTTCTTGGAATCAAGTGAATAAAATCTGGTTCAGGAGTTAATTTCTACTATTTAGGATTTTTTTAAGATACACAGTAAAATTAATTACCAAATTATTATAAAAATATTAGATAGTATTTTAATATACAAGTACCAGTAATGGAATAGAATATTTATAATTTCTGTAAGTTTTTGTTACTCTCAGTCTGTTTGCATCAATCCCAAGTATATGGCTGTTTTTTGTTACTCTCCTTCTGATGCTTTCTGTTTCAAGAAACGGTAAAGAAGTGAGAACTACTTGCCACATGAAGTCTCGTGTTTGCTCCAGATCTAGGCTGAGTGTTTGGAAATTGTGCAGGTTTCTTCATAACTCTTCTGATCTAGCTGGAAGTTCTTGTTTTCTCTTTGCTCATTTTCTTTTTGGTTTCTATACCATGAAAGCCCCAAGAGCTTCACCAACAAGCTAGTAAATCCTATAGCCAAGCTCAAGTGTAATCCTGCAGTTCTGTGACAAAACCAAAACAAACAGACAGACAAATAACAAGAAACTTGAAGTACTAACCTCTCAGTAATGTTTTCTCCCCTCCAGTTTCTGTTTCCAGTGATGTAGAGGAAAAAAAGTGAGAGACATGCTACCTCCCAGGATTTTCCTGGATGTGATGAGAAAAAACATATACTTAAAACTAAATAAGGACTATAAAATTTGAAAGTGCTCAGGACTTTCCAAAATATTACTTAGAAAGACCTGAATGCTGAGCTTTTGATACTTATTATATACAGTCCTTCATATCTGTCTGATTGAATTTGGGGGAAAAAAATGTTCTTATGATGAGGCTGTGAAGAAAAAAAGTCAGTTTAATTATTCTCCCTTAGAGTTATGCTTTTGTGGATGATGAAATCTGGGTTCTCAAATTTATGCAGAACCTAGCTCAGTAGTGTAATCTTAATAGATAATTTTTAGTACTGTTAATGACAGAAATAGGAAATCCAAGAAAACCAGGGTTTCCCTGTATAGGTTTGTTTGAGTTTGTTTGGTTGGCTTTTTAAATTAAGTTAAGCCTTTTGTGCCAGCAAAATAGGAATCAATATTTTGCATTTAATATTGCAAATTATATTGACACTTTGGTTTGCACAAGAATTAAATTTCGTCTGAGATAGAACATTTTTATTCGGCCAGAGTTGCAGGACCCTGAATGTTCAACAAAGGTTAATACTCTGTCATTATGTGCAAGACGTATGAGTTAGTCATAATGTGGTAGACACAAGGTAAATCACATTGACTCTTATTAGGACCCTGATAACTTCAGATTTCATGGACTTTTCATAAGACAACCAAGCACAGACTTCTTTTAGACTTCTAAAAGTTATCTATATCACCATAAATTCTTTTTTATATCATTACCTGAAGGAAAGTTACACTCCACACAGGCTATGCAGCTTATCCTAAAGTAGTTGAAATGAAAGGTGAAATGGAGTGTCCTAGGAGCTCCCACTGGCCCAAAGGAGAGCAAAGGATAGCTGTCTTTCACTTAGGTGAATAATTCTTAAATGTATTGCAGTGTATTGCAAGAAATGGTAAACCATTATTTCCCAGCCACCCTGTACAGGCTTCTCATGTGATTTTTTCCCAGAAGACATCTGTGCAGTAGCCAACCTTATCATTATTGGGAAATCCTGTTGGGAGGGACAGACACTTTTGTGCCATTTTTTTCACAGTGATACATGGCATCTTTTTTGTTCTGTATGCATTTTGTAGTACCATCTAAGAATCTCAGTTGAGACGTATAAAGTTAATGTCTTCTAAAAAATGCATGTGAAGGTATCTGTGGAATTGTTCCAGGAGTAGCTCAGCTGTCTGCAGACCCAGCACAGTTTGACGTACAGGGCAGAGGGAGAAATGGGAGAGCACTGCTCTGCTCATCCAATAGCACAACATGTCACAGGGAACTTCCAATTATATAGGTGTGGGAGGTTATGTTATCATGCACCCCTCTCCTTACTTTCATTGTCATCCTCCTGTCAGCTTCAGCTTCAATTTACATTGTCAATGAATATTTGGAATCATTGGTTCCCACTAAAATCTCCAGGAGGACTTCTCTTGACTCCAGATGGTTTTACTGGGCTCTAATTTGAATTTGTAGTGAAAAATTTAATAAACTGCCCATGGGAGAATTACGTATTTCAGCAATGGCAGGATTGCTTTGTTTTATTTTGAGTTCAGGTGGGTTTTTTATTTGTTTGTTTGTTTGTCTTTCTGAAGAAATCTAGGCAAACAAACTGTAGCTTATATCTCTTGCATTTCTGTTTGAGCATTTATTTCTTACTTCTAAAAACTTAACTGTAGCACAGCAAAATAAAGTGGTCTTACATTGTAATGCTTCTTGTATTACAAAGAATTTTCCATTGCTCCTTCAATCTTTAACAAGGGGAAAAAATCATCTCTCTGTGTTTGCTTTTCACTAGAAACATCAGTTCTCTTTGAGAAAGAGTTTCAGGCAGATAGAATTCACCTGAGATATCATGTTGCAGCTGTCATCCTCAAAGAGATGGGTGTAAGGGAGGATGAAGGTGAAATAACACTGATTCTTATGCTGCAATTCTGATATCCAAAATGTAAAAAAAAACCTAACAAAAAAACCCACAAAAACAAACAGAAAAACACCAAATGGTAAAAAAAGACAGTACATTTTTTTGAAGTTTTGAGTTACTTTTTTCCAATTCATGATGAAATAAACAGCAGGATACAAAAAAATGTTATTGTTTTGCTGATAGTCCTTCCAATTAGCCTTGATTATTAGACATAGGTCATTTACATCTCATAGAAATACAAATTTACCCTTATTTTTCATAGAAATTGAAGAGAAAAAAATCCGAATTATAAAAGGATACTAGTTTACGTATCTAAAATAACTTCCTCAAAATCCAAGGTATATACATCCTGAAAGAGTTATACTGGAGAGTGATAAGAGAAAGGTAGTATTGGAGGTAGGTAATAGTTTCATTCAGGGAGAAAAAACACTATTACAAAAAGAAAGATGGGGGACTTCATACTGTTTAGGTCCTGGTGGAGTTGGAAGAGTAAGTAGCAAGGGGATCTCCATGGACCAGTGCCTTTAATGGAAAAAGTCAAATAAATGTTAGTGCAGGAAGCTAAGGGTCTGTATTGTTCCTTATCTAAATTCATCCTTACTGAAAAAAGAAAGGTGAACTCTCTCAGTGATCTTCCTCTGTTATGATTATAATGAGCCTGTAGGATCATTTCTGGCAAGAGTGTTGTTTTCCTATCTGACCACAGTGTGTCTGGTATATGGATGTAGCTCAGGCATGGGTCTACTGGAAGCAAAAGGACTTTAAGTTTCCCTCCTTTCAGGCAGTATCAGGCCTGAAGAGTGCACTTTTTAGTCACACAGCCCAGCTGTGGGCACATTGCTGCAAAACCCTTCTGCGACTTCCTTCTTCAAAGACAGATCCAGCAGGTATGCTTGGGCTGGTGTCTTTCTCACAGTGTATTCTGATTAATGCTTTGTGCTGTATTGTGGTTTAAAGGGCTCCTTCACAAAATGTAGGACTATGTGTATTTCTTTTCTGCAGAAATCCTACCTCACCTGGTTCATATCAGTCAAATTTTTGCTGAAGCAAGTCACGGTGGCAACTACTACAGAAATGAAATCTGAAAGCTCTGCAGAAGCTACAGCTTTTTATTGCTGTTCAGTGACCAAGCTGCTACTATGGATGGAAGAAAATAGGCTGTATTGTAATTTGCTGTAACACGACTACTTATGCCACACTGGATTCAATGCAATACCCTAAAACGCCTGATTGCCTGCTTAGCCTGTCTGCTCAGCTTCTCCATCTTGCTCCCTTACATTCCATTCCTTCTACAGCAGTTCCATTTGATGCTGACACTGGAAGTCACGAAAGCTTCAACTCCAGTGGGGTAAAGGCAGAGTTACATCCCTGTGGAGCATGCTGCTCTTAGAGATAAGCTTGTCCTAAAATCTAAATGAGCATTCAAAACCAGACCACTTTTTGCATGTGCCTTAAGAATGGCAGGGTTGTTGTGGATTATTTCCTCTTGAGGAAGAGATGAAAGCAAGTTTCTCTGTGATGAAGGAGTTGCTGTTTATATTTCATGTGATGTTGCCTAGATACAGTAATGACTGATGTCTTTAAAATACAGATAGTCTTACACACAAGAGAACATTATTAAGGTTGCAGAGTCAAGTACTCAAAAGATATGAAATGCCAGAATTAAGACTGGCTGGGAAACCTTAATTCAGTTGCCTTTTGCCTTTTGCTATTACACTGAAGTTACATAGGACACATGCTTCATTAAGCAGGAAGAGAGACAGTACTCCAACAGTGAGCATTTGTATATTGTATTTTCCTCTCACTGTTCACTGTATACCCCATTGCCTTATTTACCTCACATTATTCAAGCACTGCTGTAAGGCAGAATTATTGATTTCCTCTAGGGTGTCAGAGTACTTCACAAACATTTATTCATTTAGTCCCACAAAACTCAAATTAATTGATTTTTTTTTTTGTAAGAAAACCAATACAGAAGTTGTCTAAGATCAAAGGTAAAGGTTTCTATCAGTTTGAGGTGTCAGTCTAGGTGATCTAAGCCAAGAGCTTTCAGAATACTTTGAAATACATGTTCAAGAAAAGTATCTGTTGACTATAACCACAATTTTTACTTATTTTATATGTAATAAAAGTTCGTTTCTAAATACATAGAATTACACAAACACATAAATATAATGTACCTAACACTTGACATGATAACAATGTATTTCTGGTCTGTTGTGTTCTGAAAGTTATCTCGAATTTGTGTTTTCTGAGTAAGAGCTCATCAAGTCAGTACTCCTCGTATGCAAGTCATTGGAGACTGCATACTGGCATCATCAATGGCAGTAATGCCTTCAAAATGCCTTGCAATGCAACTTTCTGAAGGAGTGGTTTTGGCATAGGGATCGCTCATAAAGATATTACCTTTAGACCTTCACCATGACATTATTCATTATCTAAATGAATTGTGTTTAACCTATTCTGAACTTCCATTTAAAATAAGTGTCCATTAAATGCATGTACAGCAATTGAATTGTTTCCATGGAAAAATATTTTTTTATGCTCTTGGTATTTTAAGAGGATTTTATCACCCGTCTACACTCATCGAGCATAAGCTGCTTTATTTTATGCATTTGCCTATTCTACATGTGAAGTTTTTCTCTAAATTCTAGTATGGGAGGAGTTTCCTGGCATTATAAACCCCATTCTAAAATGTATTTGGCTGTTCTTATAGTATAGGATGTTTGGGCACTGCTTTATCAAAACTAAATTCCAGCGTATCTGTGCCTGTGTAAGAAAATTTTAAGAAAACAGAAGAGGAGAGTGCAAAGCCATCTTTACACAACTGCACGGGTCACAGTGTCCTGCCATGAAAATACATTTGGCTTTCAAAGACATGACGAAAGAGCTTTAGATGCTTGCTGAGCAATACAACAGTCTAACCATAGTTGTGCCAGGTCTATGGTTAAAAACAAAGCTATTTTGCAACAAAGAGCTCTGAAGTGCTCATGCTAATAACAAAGTTTTATATTTGGTTCGGAGACTAAACTGAGAGCTGGACAATTGGGAAAGGACCTTGACAGGACTTCATTATATGTTGAAAGTGTTTCAGGCTTTTCTTGTGATGAACAACCTATTGAAATAACTGTGTGGAAGTATCTCCAGGATAAAGTTGCTTCTTCAATAAGAAATAAAACGTAACGTAAAAGTAACACTTATTTCTGTCTGGTTTACATATTGGCAATGTTAACTGAAAAAATTGTGGAGTACAATAGAGGGACCTAGTTTGAATTCCTTTTTGATTTTGATGAAATTGGATGAGGCATGTACCAGTGATGTATAAACTGGCATAGAGCTTTATTTGCTGCATATCAGCATAAAATTTCTCATCTTCTTTTTTGTTCAGTTATGAACACATGAATTTGAAAATAGCGATTAAGACGTATGTGGCTAGATTCAAAACTCTCTTTTTGACTGATGTAACTTTCTGAAATACTATTCTAATAATTTTTAATTTTATCAGTTACTAAAACATTTTTTGTAACTTTCATATTTAATTTTGTTCATTTTAGATATATCTTCAGAGTTCATTTCCTGCAGCTTTTTGGGTAATCCATGCTTTGTCTGATATAAGCTGCTCATAACTACCTTTTATTTGGTACATCTATAATATAGATATACGAAGCAATACTGGGCCCAGTATTGTTTAATTTTTTCATCAATTACTGGGATGAAGAGGCAGATGCCTCCTCAGCAAATTCATTTATGACACAAAACTGGGAGGAGTGGCCAATAGCCCAGAGAGCTGTGCTGCCATTCAGAAGGACCTGGGCAGGTTGGAAGGCAGAGAAGAACTGTCTAAAGTTCAACAAAGACAAATGCAGAGTCCTATCTATACCTGGGAATATGGGGAAGAATAACCCCATACAGCAGCACAGACTGGGGGCTGATGTGGAAAGCAGCTCTGTGGAGAAGGGCCTGGGGGTTCTGGCAGGCAACAAGTTGTCCATGAACCAGCAGCATGTCCCTGGGGACAAGAGGACAGGTGGTATCCTGGGGTGCATTGGGAAGAGCATTTCCAGCAGGTTGAGGGAGGTGATCCTGCCCCTTTACTCAGCCCTGGTGAGGCCAATCTGGAGTGCTGTGTCCAGTTCTGGGCTCCTCAGTACAAGAGAGACATGAATCTCCTATAGTGGGTCCAAAAGAGGGCAACAAAGATGATTAAGGGACTGGAGCCCCTCTTACGCAGACAGGCTGAGGGAGCTGGGCCTACTGAGCCTTGAGAAGAGAAGACTGAAAGGGGACCTCATCCATGTATATAAGTGCCTGATGATGAAGCCAGGCTCTTCTTGGTGGAGCCAACCACTAAGGCAAGAGGCAAGGGGCAGAAACTGATGCACAGGGTGTTCCACCTGAAAATGGAAGAATTTCTTTACTGTGGGGGTGGCTGCGCACTGGAACAGATTGCCCAGAAAGGTTGTGGAGTCTCCTTCCATGGAGATATTCAAGAACCACCTAGATGTAATTCTGTGCAGTGGATGACCCCGTTTGAGCAGGGAGGTTGGACTAAATCACTCACTGTGGTCCCTTCCAGCTTTACCTGATCTGTGATTCTGTGATATCCTTTGTGATTTATTCTCCTTTAAAAGCCAGTTTTTAAAGTGGAAAAAGTGTACTTAATTTCTATAATTCAGCTCCTTACTGGAACAGGGCACCATGAATCCCAGTCAATGAGAACTGTTGTGCACTCAGAAGAGATTCTGCCTACTTAAAAGCTGTATAGCAGTGACCAACAAGGAATACACACAACAAAAACCATCCTGGTTTCATTCCCACTAGCAGGATCCCCCTAGTCACTTCTGTGCTGATGTAAATGCTGGGGTACTAAATTCATCAGCAGGCCACTAAATAATATTTATTTTCTGCGAAGTCTTTGTGTTTAGAATTTTACTCCCATACTGGGATGCAAGAGGATTTCCCAAACTCTTTATTATCCTGATGGTCCCCAAATAGCAAGATATCCAGATTTTACATTATTTCTGTTCATCAGGTAAGACACCTGGACCAGTGTAAGATGATCCTAGTAATATCAGCTAAAGACAAGCATTTGTCTGTTCTTTAAATCTGATGATTTAAATCTGCATCTAAGAATGAGGCTGTACCTTTCCTAACTGTGTGGAAATTTTGCTAGTACCAACTAAGAGAGGTGATTTAGCCAAACTGGGGGCGTGAATTGCTTCCATAGCATCAGCAGGCCTTGGAAACACTCACAAAAAACTGCAAAATGTCACTTAAAGACACTTGTTCTCTGTTCTCCTGAGGTAGCTACACACTCAATATCACTTTGATAGTGTGGATGTGTGAGGAGGGAGTGACAGAGGAGGTGGAAAGAGAGAAGGTATTCACTGAGTAAGAGAAGATTTCAGAATAAATATTTTCACCATGCAGTTTAGGAGCAAAATATTGCAGTCTGAGCACTGTGTACTGTTGTATTCTCTGGGGCTATGCAAAATATATTTACTGCAAAAGATTTGAATTGTCCTTGAATTGTATTTAAAAAAAGCAATGTAATGAAGTTTCAGTCAAGGCCTTAGCTAGAAAAGTCTTAAAGGGAAATGAAAAAGAGATTTTCACCCCTGAGATTTAGTTCCAAAAATTATTATCATGCTTGAGATTTTTTCCTATTACTACATGTTTTTATCTCTAGACAAAACTCTCTTTAAGAAAAATTATATATTTCATTGACTACATTTTGTCAAAGTACCCTTTGAAATAAGTCCTACATTGTACAGTGCCTCATTTACTTTGTTAGAATAGACACCACACTTCAGTGCACATTGGACAACTTGTCAGTGTCTCAATTTTGACGCTGAGAAAACATAATGTTAAAAAGGATACAGCACTATCTAAGAAGAGGTCTGCATAGATGTCAGCTCTAAAATGAGCTGTGGAAAGTCCACTTGAATTTAGTAATTTCTAAGGTAAAGCTTTTCAGCTAAGCTAAGAATATCTATAGGTGTTTGGTTTTTGCTTTGAAGAATTTGGCTCTTTTGTGCCATCATTCTGCGTTTTTATTCAGCTTAGGGGAACTTTTTACTGTTTAGCACAAACATTTATTTTTTACAAAAAAAGGAAAAAAAAAGGCATAATAAATTTTGCAACACCTTTGAAAGTTCAAAGGTCCCATCTGCTGACTTACACAGGTTAAATACACCAACTTAAGTTTTTTCATTATTTATTGTTTCTGAAGCTCCATCACCTCAAATAGGCAGCTTCTTCAATTAGGCAATGGTTTCTAAAGTAAAGATTATTCAATATAAAGCACATATAGTAGCTGATGAACAACTAAGAGTGAAATATCTGAGAAAACCATCAACTGAATTACTATAAATATACAATAATGTAAAAAATACTACAACCAATACTATACTGTCTAAAAGTTTCTATTAGCATCAAATACTTATTGCTTTTAGCCCTAAGAAAACTCAAAGTATAGCAGTTCCTGATGCAACAGTATGTCAGCCTGTCTATTTCACACAAAAGTGGTAGGGGTCATTTCCTAATTTATATTTTGCAGAAGTTATGGAAAAAAGTGTCCAGTTTGGTCTTAGTCAAGCCCATGGAGACAAAAGATTTCAGAGTTAAGAGGCTCAGAAAAGCCATGAAGCAAAGAGGCTAAACTTCTTCAATCCTTTGTTCATTTTGTTAATTCCTGTCCTTTATCCCCTTTTCAACTGAGTAAAACTATATCATGTTATGTCAACAGTCCACAGTTGACACCATACACTAGGTTAAGGGTACTCTGATGAAAGGCATCATCTTCCTATTTTTACCTTCAGTTTCAACAGAAATATTTCCAGGGAATTAGATGAAGTGGGAAAGGTGTTTTGCCCTGATAAAGATAATTCTAAGTGCATTTTCTACATGAAAAGGTATGTGGCTATAAATGAAAAGCGACTTCTGTGACTAAGCTGCTCTTTCAAAACCGTTTCACATTCTAGAAGTAGATGCCCCTGATTTTTGTCTTTTAACTAAAGTAAGGTAGTGTTTTGTGCAGTACAATTTATTTCTTCAAAGCTGTAAGCTGATCAAATGCAAAGCTTTTAAAAGTTAAGAACACCTAACATGTAATGAAAGTCTTTGTTAGTGGAAGAAATTCTAAAACCTGAAACATACCTTAAATTGGGATAAATGTGAGAAATAAACATGAAGATTAGGAATTGATGGTTAAAATTAATTTTTCTCCATTAAGATTTCCCTTTTAAGAAACAGTATGATCCATTCCTGTAGAACCTCTTGTTAGCAGGTGCCAACACTACTGTGCTTCCTGAGTATTTTAATCTTTTTTCGAAGAGACAGGAGCTGAGAGTTATTTCTAGTAAGTGCAGCTGAAAAAAATGGAAGAGCAGGAATATTAGGACAAGCAATCATTTTGTGTTCTGGCAGGAAGAAAAAGAATACATGTTCTTCATAGTTACACTGGCAAGCCTTACAATTCAGCAAGGGAGATGGGATAATAAATGGGCAGATAGCAATATGGCAGAGTAAGAAGAGTGAAATAAATGACTGGAGCAAAAATTGGGATAGGGCTAACTGCATAGTTCAGTGAAAGACTAATAACCTCTATCAAGAAAACTTAAAGTTCAGATTTGAAGAGTAAGTCAAATCTCTCAATAAAAAGTGCTGTAAAACAGGCTGAAGTCGTAGTCTTTTAAATGGAAATTTCCAGTAGACAGGTGGATATCATATTTAAACATATGTGCACCCAAATATATCTTGCAAAATTTGTGTAAAGAAGGGCAAACTGTGTGAGAACACTTTTTTTTGTATATTGCCTTTATATTGTGGGTTATGCATAAATTTATCATGTATTTCATATCAGGTATTATGGCAACTTTGAGAAAGAGAACACAAGTTGACAGAAAATTTGGAGAAAAAGACATCCCTTAATTAAAATATGCTTTAGGCATGATGGTTCCTTTGTTTCATCACAACGTCCTTTGTCTCCTCCAAAAGCATAAGTCTTAGGGAAAGCAGAGAAATGGGTAAATACCACTGATTGACAGCTTTTGCACTTTTCAACTTGGACTAATGAAATTCCCAGGATACCTGAGTACGCACAGCAGGCTTGCTGATTTTCTCACAAATAACCTAGCAAATTTCTTGCAGTGGTTTGGGAAAAGAGGGTGTGAGCAGTTGCATACTCTCTTCTCCACAGAAGATGCTGCGAAAGGACACAAACAGGTGAATAATGGAACAGTTGTTTCACAACCTGCCACACTTAAGTATTTTTCTTATACATAAAAGCTATGTCATAGGTAAACTGGGATGTTACATTTTATGATAAAAGAGCTGACTCAGCTCTCAGCAAACTTTTCTCTTTTTTGACCAAAGGTTTCTTGTCAAGGGAACTAATTGGATTGCTATAAGCAGGACCTGGGGAGTGAACTAATCTGCATGCTGTGTAAAATGATCATTTGACTTGGCCCCAGAGCAAACAAGAAATCACACCAACTTGGCAGTATAGCTGTATTCAAGAGTAATAAAAGCTCTCTTACAGTTAGCTAAAACTGATATTTACATCAACAGATGCCTCATCACTATCTCTAGCAGTGAAAAAATGTTTTCTACTTACATAATATATGTTATAAAAACTGCATGTCTCTGATGTGCAACATCATAAACATGAAGCTCATGTTGTGAGGACTATTTGTCACAGTGAGAGCAGCAGCTATCCATCTTAGGATATAGTAACAAATATTTCTAACATATATAATATATGTAATAAATTTTAAAATGTTCATCTCCTCTGCATAGCTCAGCAGAAAGGATGATGTTCTGGAAATCACTTGATGCAGGTCTTGTTCCTACCTTTACCAATAATCAGCAGTTGGAGACATAGCTCAAATTCTATGGTTAAAAATGATCCATTTTGATAACAGAAATCCTATTGCCATAGGAAGATGACAAATTTTAGAAATTCATACATGTTTTGTATCAACTCTGCAACTTTTGGTTGATATAGAGAATACCTTTCCTCTGAGAATAAGTAGAAATATTTTCTAACTTCGTATAAAAATAATTTTTTAAAAAAATCTATCTAGTTTTCATGGACACAAATATCTCATTCATCCCATTATTCACTTTCTGTGCATCATATGGAGAGGAAAACAGACTACTTGAAGTTTTTTGGATGAAACGCCTATGATAATGTCATTGCATGTGCTTTAAAAATAACTTTCTGTTATTTTTAAATACAAACAATTTAAAAAAATATTAATCTGCACTTTTCTAATTTGTTGAATCTGTAGCCTGAGAATTTGCAATGTTTTTCCCATTTAACAGACATATTTTGTATTTAATTTTATAGCTACACGATTATGGGTAAGTAAATCCAGATGTCTGTCTTTTCCGTGCCTGAAATATCCAACTGCAGAGTGGACCATGTCCTAAGAGAAGGACAGTTGCTCACAGTTGCCAAGAGAAGTTGTGGATACCCCAACCCCTGGGAGTGTTGAAGGCCAATTTGGATGGGGGTTTGAGCAACCTCATCTAGTGAAAGGTTCCCCTGCCTATGGCAGAAGGTTTGGAACCAGGTGGTCTTTAAGGTCTCTTCCAACCTAAGCTATTCTGTAATTCCAAGCAAGTACCTGAACCTAGGAGTTACGTCCTCTGCTTTTCTGTGAGTACATTCTGAAAATGTACTAGCAGAGGTTGAGGTCTGGTGACACAAAATGCAGTGTGTCTCTGTTTGCAGAAAAGCAGATCAAACTCACCAAAATATATGAAAGCACTGGATTAGGAGCTGAGAAGAGTTGCAGTGTGGTAATGCAAGTTAAATAAAACATGTTTGGCTGAAGGACAGAATGAGACAAGTTCCAATGATCCTTATTTAAACTTGATAATTTACCAGTTAGAGAAGCCTAGATCAAAATCAGTGGCACCAAAATCAAACAGCTATCACATTTTTCATGAGGATTCATCTCTGGATCCTGAATTCTCAAGCAGATTTTTCAGATGACTGTTAATAAACTGATTGGAATTTTCTCAGAGTATGAGCAACGCCCTTCCTAAATGCATGTTCAGACCTGGTGACACAATTGTGAATTGGATTGCTCCATAAACATTATAATCAGCATATTCACAAAATCTTTGTGGTAAAAGTTATATCAACTATTATCATGGCAATCTTCTCCCCCTTCCCCCCTTAAATCTGAAAACTCTAAATAGCACAAAGCAGGAAATTTCACAATATGTTGTTCAGTAGATGAGTTATATTCAGGGAGGAGTACACAACCTGCTAATATGTGGCTGCTTTTACCATAACTCACAAGTATCACACTTAGTTTAATAAAAGTGTGTTTCTTCTTCCTTGTCTCATTTAAGAGCACAGCAACCCATCGCAACTGTTTAAGAAAACACAACAACATGGGACCCAACCAGTCTATTAAAATTATATCCATAGAAACTAATTACCTGTAGTATTTGGAGCGGCTGAAAAGTACAGGAGAAGTACTGAGCTAGGCAGTCTAGCAGGATGAAACATCAAAATTCTGTAAATTTGCCCCATTACTATCTTATTGCAGAGCTCCAGAAAAATATTTTTATGATTAGCAGTGAGTAGGTTATTCAACAAGTACACAAAATAAAAATGTGTATTTCCATAATGAGAAGTAAGTTTGAAGTGTGAGGCCATGGGTACTGGAAAATATTGGAAAAAGCCTTCCCAAAGAGAAATGTTTGCAAATGAATGACGATACAGAATAGTTGTTGAAGTCATAGAGGCAAAATGACAATTTGTATTTAGTTGTTGTTTTGTTTTATTTGTTGGGGTTTTTTTCATTTTTTTTTTAATATCTCAAAAGTGATAAACAGACCTGGATTCAAACTAGTCTTTCCACTTTTTTCCCACCTGTGTACAAAATGGTGGTATAATCATAATGAGTCAAATGGCAAAAAAAGAGTAACAAAACACCAGTTTACTTAGGGGACTTTCGTAGTTTCATCTTAAAGAAAAGAATGTGTGTGTGAACATACCCCGCACAAGTTATCTCCCTAGAAAGACTGCATCCCACTTTGTTCTCGTGTGTCCTACAAGGTTCATCTAAGCTAGCTAGTGCATCTTCTCCAGGAACTCCAGACCCTCCTCCAAGAGCCATCTTGGTCCTCCTCTACTTGCATGCCACAACTTTAGTGTACTTTTCTTTCTATCTAAGCTCTCCTTAGGTCCCACTGAATGGAACTAGGAGAAACTGAGTGTGCTTTCGGACTCCTTCATTCAAACGAGAGACCTGAGGCCAGATGGAACCATAAAGTCATAGAATGGTTTGGGTTGGAAGGGATCTTTAAAGGCCATCCAGTCCAACCCTCCTGCAATGAGCAGGGATATCTTCAACCATAACAGGTTGCTCAGAGACTTGTCAAACCTGACCTTGAGTATCTTCAGGGATGGAGCATCTACCACCTCTCTAGACAACCTGTTCCTGTGCCTCATCACCCTCATAGTAAAAAAATTCTTCCTTATGCCAAGTCTATATCTACCCTTTTTTAGTTTAAAAGCATTAGCCTTTGTCTTATTGCAACAGGCCCTGCTAAAATGTTTCTCTCCGTCTTTCTTATAAGCCCTTTTCAGGGGGAAGGTCGCTCTAAGGTCTCACTGGACCCTTCTCTTCTCCAGGGTGAACATCCCCAAGTTTCTCAGCCTGTCTTCATAGGAGGGTTGTTCCAGCCCTCCGATTATGTTTGAGGTCCTGTTCTAGACCTGCTCCAAAAGGTCCATGTCTTTCCTGTCCTGAGTCCCCAGAGCTGGTTGCAGCATTCCAGATGGGGTCTCACCGGACAGAAGTAGACGGGGAGAAGCATTTCCCTCAATCTGATGGTCAACTCTGCTTTTGATACAGTCCAGGATGTGGTTGGGCTTGGATGAACTGGAATAGCAGTTAGATCACCGGGCACAACGCAAGGGGCAACTCTGTAAAGATGGACCAGCACAGTTGATCAACTGCAAGGGTACAAAAGGCTCCGTGTCCTGAATGTGGCAAAGTGCCTTTATGTAACCGAGAATTAGTTGCTCCTCTTTGAGGAAGGTGAGAGTTACCTGTGTGTTTGTTCAGCTTTGCTAAAGAGCAGTCTATAGAACTCTGGACTAGGGACTATTTTCTGGGTTTGAGCCTTGATTCTGTTGTCCCGGAGGCTTCCTCATTTGCTCTCCATCTTCAGGAATCATTCCCCCATTGCAGTTAGATATCATAATCTGTCCCAAACTTCTGTTTTCCCTGTGTTTGTTTGCAAAGTCTGGAATGGTCAGAGTTGTATCTGCAATGTGACCCCCCCACTGTTTTTCCCTGGTTGTGGGCCGGAGGCAGTCAGAGAGACAGACCAACACTGACAACCCAGTGGCAAACGGGTGTCAGCCCCACGTGAACCACACTGAAATCACCCAAAATTGAGCATACACAGGCTTTTAATGAGCTTGTTGATACTGCAATCAAGATGTCTGGAAAACACCCAGAAATCAAGACTTTCCAGGCCAGACCCACTGATCTAACAAGGCTAGCACTGGAGTGGTAGAAAGCATGTATGCCTACCTTACTCTGCAAATTTGCAGCTTAGTTTCTTGCTTAAGTGGCCAGTAGAGGTGGGTATGATCAAAGTATCAAAAATTTTTTGTGCTGACATTGGCAGAAGCTTTGCATGGAGAGTCAAATACTGAGCTGTGGATTCCAGCACACAGGAATGTACCATAGGCTTGGACATACCCTGCTCTGCAAGTACATCCCTGTGCACCAGGTATTTGGGATGTAGGCTTTCACTGTCATGCCGTGTGAGCCAGGCAGAGTGAAAATAGCGGAATTTCCACTGAGTACCAGTAAAAGCTGGCAAATAGTCATGTCAGTAATTGAACTGTTTGCAAAGTGAGGAGGAAAGGGAGAAAGTCCTGATAGGATAAAATGTGATTAGAATATAACAGCTCTCTGCTGAGCAGCTCAAACACAGGTTATTACTCCTGGGGAGTGTGAGAAAAGCTAAAAATACAACAACCAAGACCATTATTTAGCCGTTAACAGGCTAGTGCATGCAATACTTGTGCCTTTCCACAATCAAGTTCTAACAAGTTAAGAGATATCCTTCAAAAAAGCATCGTTATACTGTACTCATTGGGATACATTGTAGAAAAGTGTTTGTTTCCAGTTTTGAACAAAGGTTGATAGAACTGGATCTGTGTTGTGGAATCTGACATACGAGGAAACATCACTCCCATGAAGGAAATTTTTAGAGTGGCATCTACAAAACAGACTATTTTGAGCACAGCATTGCTTTTCATTGGTTTTGCTTTTTAAATTTAATCACCGCTATGGCTGCAGATGTTCATGAAAGAGCAAATCACAATTGCTACATGAATGTTTAGGTTTTTATGCTTATTCACTTCATACTTGTCAAAACAGAAGGAGAGATGAGTACTTGCCTGCAATGCTTCCCAGCAGCAGTGCCCATCCTTTCAAAGGAGCAATTTGACCTGTCCCATTATTTCTGTCACTTTTCTTGTTTTAGGATCACAAGGACAAGCAGAACGTGTAGGTTGTTGACCCCATCTTCTTTTGACACAATGAAAAGCCATAATTGAAAGAACGTCCGCTAATTTCATCTCATGAAACCTTCTGTCTTTGCTGATCTCCTTCAATGACACAAGGAATGAAGAAACAGTAGGACTCTGCATTAAGGACTGGATGAGTTAAAAAATCCTCAATGTCAAAAGCAAACAAACAAAATGTGGCGACTATAAATGAAAGCAAGAGAAACAACAAAACTGTATAACAACTGTTGATGTGGTTTGAAAAAACAATTATTCTATGAGAAACAATTAAATCAAACAATTAAAGAGGTTGGCATAATGCAGCTAGGTAAAGCCTGGGAGTATGGGAAAGCAAACAAGTTAAGCAGGTTTTGCTGCTGTCTCAATATCCCTGAGGTACCTATGGATAATAGTAGGCTTGCCCTGCTCAAGTTTCATTTGAGTTACAACAGAGATGCCAAAAACTGCTGGTGTACTTAACGGAACACCTCCGTCCCTTCCCAAACTTCTGTTATTGAGGACTGTGAAGACAGGGAAGGCTTTAATAAATGTTTTCTTGCTCAGATTACATAAATGAGCAAAAGCCAAAGAGAATTCCTTGAGAAGGCTGATCTGAGGTTCCCCTCCTGCATCTGGGAGGGAATCTCTGCAACCAGATAATGTCTACTCATTTAGTCATTGGGTTCAACATTTTCATCACTGCTACAATTATTGTTACATCCTATTTTTCAGAAAGCAAGGTAACGATATCAAAATTATTCCACCAGAGTGTAATTTGGATTATCTAACTATGTTTAATATGTATGAATTTCTGAAACAAAATCAACAATTCTCGTGTTCATTTTAAAAAAGAAAATATATATAGATATCTAATAAGGGGAATAAAAGAAAGAGGATAGTTTTAAAGTAATAATCGCATGCTGAAGCTATACAGAGATGAAAAATGTTCAGTCTGTACAGGGGAAAATATGCCTTCTGATAAGTTCTACAAAGTGTTAGATATTCTAAGCACCCACATTTATTTCTCCTTATATGAAAGTAATTTACTGATTTATTTTATACCTATAAACCCACCTTGACTTGAATATAATGCAGGATAAAGTGTCTAATGTTTTTACGGAGTCTCCTGTTCCATTCCATGTCAATATTTTTCTAATAATTTTAAATGTTTATGTTATAATTTTATAACTATCATTCAGTGTTTGATTCAAATAAACTAGAGTTACTTCACATCTACTTCCTGTAGCCATTTAAAAAAACAGACCTGTAAAGACAAAATAAGAAAAATGGTCAAAATATAACATGAGTTAAAATGAAAACAAAATATACAAATTCTAATTAATGTCCATGTCCTGTAATTTGTCTACAGCTTTCCTTGTAAAATATAGTTATTTATGCCATTTTATTAAAGAACCATTCATCAATAGAAGGTGCATCAGGCAAAATTGTTGATCACAATGTTTTGCAGTACCATGGAAGACAATTCCTGTTACAGGTATGTAGATCACTAATGGTTTAGCTTTGTACAGTCATTAATAGTGGACATGATGGGTCTGAAAAGATTTAGCAAGGCAGGACTTGGCACAGAGTCCCCAGTTAAGCTCCCTGTGTGAACTGACAGGAATTCTTTCTTTCTTTTATGTAGCTCTCACTTTTTTGGTGTTTGGTGACCTGCTTTAGTGTTAACCAGTTGGTTTTCACTTTTTAAGCTGCTTGGGTGAAAACACTCCAGTGACCATCCAATCTGAATGTAACCCGTATCCAAGAGAAAGAAATGATAACAGCAATCCCTATTAGGATGGGGGAAATTTCTTCTACTTCAGGGAGTCAAGGGTTCTATTAATAGGTCAACCACAACTTCCTCCATAATTTTACTGTTCTAGTTGTGCTGTGCACCAGTTACAACTGAAGGACTACTTGCTAAAAGAGAGTGTTCTAGAGATAACGGATTAATGCTTCTAAAGCACCAGGATTTCCCTGAAAACTTAAATGTAACAAGCCCTTGAGATGTGTCAGGTTTCTTGTGACAGTGTATTTAGTCGTACCATGTATTTTAAAATCAATTATATTTTTCTGTTAAAGTTGTATCAAATTTAAACATAATTTTTTCTGTGATGAAAATGTTTATTTTTCAAGTGTCTCAATGTCCTTAAATGTCCTCTTAAAAAAATTCAAACCAAGCAAAAGAAATAGAACCACTCCCACAAAACATTTAAAATATTTCTTTGATATTTTGAGAATGAGAAGCCTCACATATGATTCTTGAGATTGCGGCTCCAGGTACGTTTCTGATACCATTATCCCAAAATAAAAAAAATTAAAATCATGAAAAGGTAGAATTGCATGTGATTTCAATATGTTGTCTGTGGCACACCTTCGTTCTGAGACTAAGACTATAGCTGTCTAGACTATTCCTGACAAGTTCTCGCTTACTCTTTCCTTAAACTTTTCCACTTTCCTTCAATTACATTGCAAAACTCTCAGGAATTATCATCCTGCATTTGGAAAACTTACTTAAATAATTTTATTTGATAATTTAAAAGAATAGCCTAAGGGTTTGGAGGTATGTGGGGGGGAAATAAAAGCAGATAAAATACATTAAAAAGTTGATAAGAAAGTAGATCATATTTTAGATCTGAATGTCAACCTATTTAAAAGGTGGCTTATAAAAAATCATAGAAACTGCAGCATATAATAACAAAATCCTGTTACATAAACTTTTGACAAAGACAAAATAAATGAACTACCATATATATTATTCTGAAAATATAATAAAATTTGTAAAAAAATTATGGAATCTTAATTTTTGGTTTAGGTCATGTCTTAAGTGTAGTGAAATAATTATTAGATATCAGGTTTTATGAAACAGTTGCCTTTATTATAGATAGAAAACTTTCTGGAGTTTTCTGGAGTTTTCTTGAGATCAGAATAGTAGGATAGGGATGTGATTTAAAGAAGGAATGCTCTTTCTTTCTTACATTAGCCCTCCATGCCATTTTTATAAGCATAAAAATAGTATTATTAAAAGATCCCAGGAAGAGCTGAAACGCTAATATGATTTTTCCAAAAAGATGGATTAAGTTGTATTGTTTGCTAAAGCTTTGTGCAGAAATGCTAAGTGAGAGATAATTCACACTCTTCATAATTTATATGGCTTGTTGTCAACGAATATTAATCTGAGATGAAGCTCGCCAGTAGAGGTGGAATGTGCAAACTGTAATAGTTCTCCCAGCATCAAGTGTGTAGGAGGTGCTTAAGAAAGAGCCAGCTCTAGCAATGTTGGCACAGGGTGTCTCATTCTGTCTGTTTTTCCTTAATGATACTCTTCAAATTACTTGGAAGCTCTTCCCACACATAATTAACCAGAACGTTCAGGACAATTAGATGAAGAATGGTCTGTATTATGGTGCCTTACCCAAAACGGTATTTCCAAATTTTAAGACTTGCTTCCTGAGCAGGATCTTGACCCTCAAGACATATGTACAGTGTCCTCAACATACTGCAAACTTATGCCATGCATATTAATGTGTGAAAGGCATGTTGCTCGCCTACTAGTCTCTCATGCCACTCAAGGCGTGTCTTACTAGTTCTAGCTTGCAGAAGCAAAGAGTTTTCATTGATATGCTATGGAGTGCTCAACCAGTTCTCACTATATCTGCAAATAAATAAACATGAGTGCATATATAGATACATTTTTTATCCAAGTGGAAACCATCATATAATGGTGAACCTCAGAAGTGACAGTCACAACTTCTCTATATGCTTTGCTTTTAGAAGAATTTCCACACATCTCATTGTATACAGTATAGGAACATCAGCTTTCATTTCACGATCAAAATGTGACATGACACCCTTCCAAAACTTTACATGAAGGTGAAACTTGGACACTAAGAATTAGTAACTATTCAGTGAAAATTCCAACTCATTAATGCCTCAAGAAAGTTATGGTTAACACTCCATTATCTTTCATAATCTTGTCAATCCAGTGGCACTGTAAAGAAGTAAAGAAATGCACTGGTGACAATATGAGCCTAAATCTTAGGTGAACCACGGTCCTAAATTCTCTTTCTAAGTCAATCAACAGAGTTGTATTAACTTCCAAAGAGATTTACAATGCTTGTGCTATTTAGGAATGCTGAGAGGAAAAATATGTACTATGGATCCCTACAGCTTCACTGTGATACAGAGTTGAAGACCAGAGGGGATCATTACCATAACTTTATCACTGTAATGAAAGCCATTGGTCTTACACAGATCCTCTTTTGCCCAAGGTCCAATATCTATAAAGAAAAATACATCAATATCCAGAATTATGTAGCTATATTCCTTTATATAAAACTCTTCTCATTCCCATCTCCATTGAGAAATTTTTCATTTCCTTGATAGTTCCTCAAATTCTTTCTTGTTTTGATTCATTACCTTTTCATGAGAGCTATGACTTGACAACACCTTGACACCCATTTAATCCAGAATTGGTCTTTCTTTTTTTTCCCAATGGTACTATAATTATAGCTTACCCATTTGCACAAAGGCATGCATTTAGTTCTTTAGACTTTCTGTGAGAAAAACTTTTCCCATTAAGCCATGAGTTTTAAGTGTACACAGCCATCACTCAGTTATGAGGGTAATGGAGGATTTGAAAAAACTAGATAAAACAAAAATACAGATATTAGCAAGGACATGAATTACCCTGTGAGAGTACATTTAGAACATTCCATTCTCAAAGCTTAAAAAGTCCTGTTTATCCACTTTTTGCTCAAGAGAGTGGTACTTTTACATAGCAGCAGGCAGCATTCAACCTGTTAGTATCAGGTCCTCTTTATTAAGCATTTTATGGACCAATACTGTATGTCATATGTACATGGGAGAAGAAGGAATAGGGAAGGTGTGGTTAATATACAATTTAGGTAATTCACTCAGAATTAAATGGTCCTTGTATCTCTTCCTTTAGTACTGGCCCTGCTATTTCTGATATAACAGTCATGTACCTTTGCCCAGTTTAAAATAAATATACACCACTTTCTTTCATAGCAGCTATTTTTTTAGTCGTTTTCAACTACTTCTCCCATGAGGAATTCCTGGGAGCCAACAGTGCTGTCATCCTCTTTGACCATGAGGCGTGTGGTCCCATGGTGCTCCTAATATATTCCCACCTCATGCACAAGGTTTCAATGTTCACACTTGGATGATGTTTTGGACAGAACATGGTGCTCTAGCTCTCCATAGGGAACTCAGATTTTGAATTTTTCATATCCCTCAAGCTGCTTCTGACTGCAGTATCTTTATCTGACACTGTTGTTCTTGAATGAAAGATCAAGATTCGGTCAAGACTGGGTGATTCTCTTTCTCTACAATCCTTGCCTACATGTTAACTCTGGGTTCCCTCAACAAAGCTATTAGCTTTGACCTGTATTCCATTCATGATGTAGCTTGTTATCACAGACTCCATTAGCCTTCAAAACTTGCAAGACTAGATCTGCTGCCTCAGAGAGTAATATCTCTACGGGTGTGGTTTCTTTGAGTCTCATCTTTTTCAGAAAAATGTCTGTATTTTACACTGAATGTTGTCTCCCTGGACATTTCTGATTTCCCATTTGATTGTTAGCGTAGGTATAGGTGACTGACTGTGCCTTGCTAAGAGCAAGGCCATCTGCCGCCACAAATAAGACCATCTTCTGACTAGCCAGCATTCATCATTTAAAGTTACGACTTGAGTTGTTATTTCAGTGTCTGACAGCCCCACATGTTTTCAAAGAGTGTCAATGATGCTTTTAACTGATCCTAGAAAGAGGATTTTAGATGTATTTAGTTACATTAATGTGCTTTGCTTAGTCAGCATCCAGAGCCAAGAGTATTAGATAGATCTGAACATGATATCAAGCCTTAGTGTGTGATTGCCCATACTGCACAATTGTTAGTGTATTCCCTGCCACATGCACAAACTGACTGGGCTGGAAGGAGAGTGTCTAGCTCTAAGAACACAAGCTGTGATCTGCCATTTGCATTCAGGACCAAAGGACAGCTCCTTGCTTCATTATATTTAGCAGCACATATATAGCCAAAGATTCCGACACCGACCTGCTTCTTTCAGCCACTAAGTTTAACAGATCATTAACACAAGTTGGTCAGGAAGATAGCTGGTTCCAAACAGTATGGCCTGTAGCAGTTCAATTCCCAATATCCACAGCCTATTCCCTTCAAATTAAAAGTACTTATTTTGGGTTTTGTCCACAAAATGGTGCCAGAATTGGGGGACAACAGGGAGAGAGAAGCTTATAAGGAGTTTTAACACCAACACAGGTGTTACCAGGGAAGCCACTGTGGCCAGGTCTGAGCCCGGTCTTTGATCTCCTTTCAGTTTGCTCTTGCAGGTGGTGGAATTAAGTCTCGTCTTCCCCCTACACACACACTCACCCTGGCTCCCAAGTGACATGTTCTCTTTATTACTTAATAGAATTAGGTCACATACTAGCTATCACAGTTTAATAGCCAAAAAATACAGAGAGGCTACATCTGATAATGCTATGCTAAATGAAAGATATTGGCCATCAAAATGTCATGCAGTGAAATCAAGTTTTTTAATATAAGTCCGAGTGGACTAAACCATTGTACTAACATTCAGTGATTTGAGAGGATATGCTTTCAATACAGAGACACTTAGTACTAGGTGATTTGTATTAATTACATTATCATTCTCTAGCTTTCTATTAATAAAGATTCAGATACACCTTTTTGTCATTTACTCAAATTAATAACTGATTTTCAGGCCTGAAATTCTCTGGTGACATAATTCAGTCTTTCAAGTGTTGTAGAGCATTGTTTTGTCTTTGATTTCTATGGTCCTTTGATCAATATCTTTGATATAAAAAAGCTTGTTGCCATGCTACATCTTCTCCAGCTAAAGATTATAACTCAAAGTAGAAGATTCATCATCTCAATAACTACTCAATAAGCATTTATGTTCACTTATATGGTTACCAAAACCTTGCCACAGAAACCAAACACAATTATCAAGTCAGAAGTGAGAGATATTATTGGCAGTTTTCTGATGAGAACTCCTTGATTTCTCTTCCTCTTAAATGTATGTAAGAGGTTAGTTGCCAATCAGACTTCATTTGCACAGAGTTAATTTTTTGCAGCAAAAGATGTGTGAACAAGAGCTGAACAATCATGCAGTTTTCTGGTTTAGGTGAAAAAGTTGTTCCAGAGAACCATGCCCTGGAAGTTGTGGTGAATTCAAACTGCCTGGTATTTTTGTGTCATTTCTGCAACTCGGCTACTGGTCTCAAGGATGCTAGATTTCGATTAATCTGTTTCTGAAGATAGGAGTAGAGTATTTCTTACTTATTATCTTCTTTCATAATAGAGAAAGTGTAGTGCTTTAGTTGTCTGGAAGAACTAGAGGATTTAGTTCTTCTCTCTCATAGAACAGTCCCAACCACTTTGAAGGGAGTGGGAGTTATGTCCAGTTTCATCGAAGCTAGAAATTTATTCTAAGTTACAAGAACACATCAAAGTGAGAACACAGTAATACCCTTTATGCTTAGCTCCTTATTTCCAAAGACCAAGATAATTAAATTAATTTTATAATTTTTTTAAATTTAATTCTTTCATTAGAAAAGAGATGGTTTAAATTGGATATGTAATATTTTCTATTTTTCTGTTTATATTTACTCTGGTTTGGTTGCTTAAGAACTCATTGGCTTCCATTCATCTTAGCACACTTCACAGAGCTTCCAGCATGCTTTTCTGCTACTATTGCAACAAGTCAATTGTAAAATCCATCCATGATTTCAGATTGTTTTACATTAGGAGGTTACTCAGTGACCTGAATTTTGCGACAGACTCATGCCTGTCTGGTAGGACACTGGCATCTGAAGGACATTGGCCAGTTGTCTCCTGCATGTTTTCACAACTGTATTACAGAATAGATTGTGTAATTGCACTTTGGAAAGCAGTCTGGTGTTAAAAATTCAGATTTTTATTGATCAGTAGACATATAAACCTGAAAATAATTCAAATTATAACTAAAGGGCACTATATGCAAAAAGACAGCAGGATGTCTAAATACAGTTAGCTGAGCATGATCACATACATGAACAGACTAGTATGATCCACTTCTCTTTTACAACCTAAGCTAATAAAGCTGCCCAAATAGATTTAAAATAATTTGACAAACAGCAGTATTAGTCATTAGAAGAGTTGAAAATCATCAAATTTTCCATCTGGAAAGACGTACCTTATATAATATAATTTATACAGCCAGCCTAACTGGTGTTCTTTGGTTTTTGTAGGAAGTTTAGGAGAGTCGTTATTTCCATAGAAAGTGTTGACTCATTTAACAAATGCCTTTCTCCAGTCCTGGGGATCCTTCAGGGACACACAGTTAATTAAAGTGGGCTCCATGGGGACTTTTACCACATTTTGTGATTTTCCCTGTTCATTTTGCACCTCACAAGGCAGAATTTCATAGGTAACTTGAAAAATCAATAGGTTTTGCGCTCTATGGCAAAAAAAAGCGCCTGTTTTATAAAATGCCAAAGACAAGGAAAATTACATGAAAGAAAAAATAGCTACATCCCATTCACGCATGTGATTATTTTATTGACAACTACATTACATAGGAAATTTAATTAGAATCAGTTTAAAACCAATCAACAATAATTTTTAAATTTTTATGAAGGAGAAGATATTTTTAGCACTATAAATCCAGAGTGCAGAAGGTACCTTCTATCAGCAGGTGACTGGCCAATAAATGTCCCAGACAGACTGCTTTTGAAATTTCCTGTCTTGGCTAATTCCAGATTTCTCCTCATACTGGCTTCTGAACTGTGCTAATGTATTAGACTGAAGGCACACATGGTGGCTTTTGATCCTGCTATGGCAACCGGGTAAATAATTCCCTTTGGGGAACTTGGGGTAAGGCAAAGTGGAAATTAGTATAAATGTATAGAGTGTTCATATATATATAAAGTGTTTATATAGCTATATATGAAAATCTTTCCATTAGGGCCTATCTTAAAAGTTTTCAGAAAAGCGATTCCTGTAGATTAGGAATTTCAGATTGCAGCTATTGAGGACAAAGATTCTGAACAGGACCACAAACAAGCAAGACAATTTCATCTACATAGTTTCATTGTCTATGAATATGAAATTTTATTAAAGGAAAACAGCGTGCTGGTCTCAGTATCACTTAGATACTGAGAAAACAACTTTTTGCTGAGAATTTTATCCAGTGGAAGCTGTTACCAAAGTAGATGGCATTTAGCCAAAAAAAGAAAAAGCAATAGGGGCCCAGTATAGCAAAAATCACACATGAATCCCAAATTACTTCAATCTCAGAGTCACAAAAGCTTCCAAGCAAGCTAAGGCCAACTTCCAGCAGACAGCTGTTGTCGAGGAACCCTTAGTAACATTAAACGGTAACACTTCTGATTTGAAGAGGTAGTCTGGCAGAAAGGGCTCCACTTAGTCATGCCTCTTAGAGCTAGTGCTGCTCACAAGCCTCCATTTTCTCTGTGTTTCCCTTCTTTCTTAAAAAGCATGGTCACGAGAACAGTGCTTTACTCATTATCTTTTTTTTGAGCAGGACCTGCTTGTACTGGGAAAGGTAAAGTGACCTCTATTAATTCATGACTCAAATGAGCAGTTACCTGATCTAAGTTTTTGAAATAGTGGGCACTATGAAAGCCTTTGCATCTCTCAAGGTAAAGACCTAGGCTAGAAGCTTCAAAACTTTCCACCTGCCTGGCTTAGGGCATGAGTTGAAAACTTATCACCTAGAATAAGTAAATCTTGATCTCTTTTACGATATAGACACAAATTTAGTTTCTTACAACTTTGGTATGACCTCCCATCATGGCTTGGCTTTGCAAATGAAGATTTGGGAAGGGTTCTACCCCCACTTGCTACAGGCTCACTGATGGCTGAAAAGGCCAATGCATGACAGACAAGTCTGGTTGCAAAAGGCACAGCAGAAAGACTCCCCAGGTGGTATTGACTGGATGCGATTCTTTCTGCATTGTCTTTTCTCCTCAAGAGTGATCCTGTGTGTGTTCTCAAAGGAAGCAGCAGCATTACAGATAGTTTGTCTCCAGGACTCCTGATTGGAGGCCAGAGTAGATCAATGATAATGATCAATATGGCCAAGGTTGAGATATTGCTTCAGGGATTCCTTGTATCTCCTTTTCGGGGCTCCTCTCTTGCGGCAGCCGATGGCAAGTTCACCATAGAGCACGATCTTAGGGAGTCTGTGGTCCTTCATCCTGGAGACGTGCCCTGCCCAACGCAGCTGTGTTCTCAACAGCATGGCCTCAATACTCATGACTGCAGCCTGTTCAAGAACAGATATATTGGTCACATAGTCCGTCCAGTGGATGTTTAGGATTGTACGGAGGCAACGCTGATGGAAGCATCCTAAGAGTCACAAGTGGTGTTGGTAAATGACCCATGATTCAGACCCATATAAAAGAGTAGACAGTACAATGGTTCTGTAGGCATGACCTAGACTATACCCAAAAACCTACCTCCCAATCTTTCTCACCATACAAGATGTAAGTCTTGGAAATTATAAAACTGAAGTTTTAATATAGGCAGATCAGGTTTGAGCATCAGCATGTTTGAGTTTACCTGCAACATCTTCACAATTTAGTTCTTCAAGACTGCTCTTGTCTAAACCAATGCAGTAGGTGAATCAAGCTGTACTTGCAGGCTGTTCCTGCAGGAGGTTGTGAGTACAGCATTCTGCTCATGGCAGTGCCGAAAGTTAAGGATCTGCACCACAACCATTAAAATTCATCAAAATTCATCACAAATTCATAATTATCCATTGTGCCACACACCATATACACCTCCACAGAGTTTATAAAAATGAAGAAAAAATGCAGGTAGGTTTACGAATAATTGTTACTAAAAATATAACCTAGTAAATATAATGCAAGGGGTAATTTCTCTCCATTGGATATTGCATAACTCTTTGTGAACATGTGAGAGTCAAAGCAAACCACCCAAAAGACTTGCTTCAGGCATTCCTTTCTTCTGCATCCACTGTGAAATCTTTTCAGCTCTTGGCAGGAAGTCTGACATTTACATACATATTCAAAAAAAAAAAAAAGTTACAATTTTATACATTAAAATAAGGAAGGAAGAGATAAGCATTACTAACAAAAAAAAAAAGAGTAAAAAAAGGAAAACTAGCATATATTAGCTTTCAGTCTTTAACGTGTAATGCTACAAGAAAATAGATGCAGTCCACTTTCAAAATCATTTGAATGGTCCACTTGAGAATTTGAAAAGATAGAAAAGAAGCCAAATAATTAAACCATTTCAAATAATTCTCGAATGTTATTTCTCAGAATTGTGGTGTCTAGGGAGTGAAATCTGAATTTTGTTCTTTACTAAGTTGAGTCCTTCAGTACGTGCTGGGACTGCTTCTCAAATTACCACAATAAACACCATCTCTTCTGAAGTACCAAATAATATCAGCTGCAAGAAGAATCTGAGCAAGTGATGACTGAAGATCCCAATAGAACTGGAAAAAAGAGAAATCACAATAGAATATTGTTTCAAAATACAAAGTATTAATAATTAGAAAGTGATTATATTCTAGAGGTCAAGTCCTCAATAAATATCAAAAATTGGTAATCTGATTTTCAGGACTAATAAGGACTAATAACAAACAGCAATTTCATTATTTTCGATAGTGTGTGAAGGTTCACAGTAATTTTAAAGATCCAGTACAATCTTGACCATCTATATTAACAAAATAAACAAAAAGGATAATAATAATAACTGAAGATATAAGAGAGCTTGAAGAGTTACTAAAAAGATTAAAACTCATTGGCAGAAGGCAACAGAAAGATTGTGATAAAGATCCAGAAAATCACAAACAGCAGAGATTTAGAGGAAGTGAGTCGGGAGTGATAGTTCACTATTTGTCACAATATTTTGGGGTCAACTAATGAATCAGTTTGTTGGAAATAACAGGACAAAATTATATGACTTACAAGAGAAGACATAGTAAGAAGAAAAAGAGAAAATTAGGGTTTTCAAATAGAAAAATCAGAGATACATCTGCATTGCACATATCCTTTCAAAAAGGCATTGAAACAGTCAATTTTATAGGCCATCCTGGAGCCAAAAGAGAGGAAAGGACATGCAGGAGACTCAAAGGCATGTGAACACTGCAAAAATAACACCAAAAATGGTGTTCAGGACACCAGCTCGGCACTGTTCTTATCATCTGTACAAAGCATGTGACTGTTTACCTCATTTATCTCAGCATTGCCGTTACACTGGCTGAATGTCAGACAGCTACCCCACCTTCAGCCATAGTATCTCTAAGTATTTCTTACATTCAAGGGGCAACCAACATGATAGATCATTTCTGCATCGATGTGTTCTTATTTAAAATTCACAGCAATAAGCAGAGGAAAGACGAACCTCTCTTTGAGCCTTCACCCACAAATTGATGATCAGCAGAACAAAATCGTGAAGACATCAGAGCGGTGCACCAACTTTGACATAGATCTTAGTGTAAAGAATGAAGTATTTTTATGCAGCCTGACTGGTACTCCCCTTCTTTGTCTTTACTGTTTGGGTCAAAACGACACACGTGACCATCAGGCCACTGATAACCAAACCACTGAGAACTAGACATTGGATTTATGGGCTCTGCTTTTCATACTATTTATTTTTGAAGAGGAAAAGTAATAGTATCTCCCATATTCCATTTTTGACATCAGGATAAGGTTAATCACTTCAATCAATGGCATGATTTCTCCTTCCTTGTTCAAAGAGCAAAACTGTTTAACTGCTGTCAACTTTTAAATGGTCAACACTACTCGCCATTGGGAATGGGTTGATGTGAAAGACCCAGAGCTGTTGCACAGTGTGCATGCCAAGGTTGTCTCTGAAGACCCATGCTCAATTAAGAAGTTCGGTTCTCATCAGAATTGCTACAATTGAATAAAGCAGAATTACAGCTGAGGTTGTGGAAAATCAAGGAGCAGCATCAGAGCTACATTTTTGACCAGCAGGTATCAACCAGCCATTTCCAGGAGAGATGAGCACGATGAGAAAAGATACCATTTGTACTTGTAAGATGAGATCTCATTGTGAGATGATTTTTTAAACTAAGACATCTGTTGCTGTCTTGGGTATGATGGTAGAAATGGACTATAACAGTTTAAATGGCTAACTCAGTCACAACCTTGCAATAATGTTAAAGAGAGTAACTTAAACTTATGAAGAGTTCCTTTGACCCACTCATTTCTTAGCTCCAAAATACATATAAAGGGGGAAGGAAAGTTGCATTTTCAATTGCATGCACTTGAAGTGGATGCAAATTGTTGAATTTGTTAAGAAACATGCCGAGAGTCATACTTACAGATTGTTTATCCCAAAGCTGGAGGACCTCTTTCTTCTATGCCCATGAATTTGAGTAGGTTGTCTCTCTGAAAAAAAGATCTACCAATTTGAGAAATAACTGCCTGGACTATCTCAAACTGCCTGATTTTAACTGCTTTGAACAGCTAAAAAAACAAACAAAAAACCCCAAACAAACAACAAATGAAACCAACCAACCAACCAAATACCAAAATAATGTCCAAAACTGAAGCTACGTTGCAATATGTTTAATACTCATTTCTACCAATAGGTGTGGGAGAAGTCATGCTCTGAGTACTTTTTATTCTGTGGTGACACAAAATACCAACTGCTAAATAACAAGCATACAAACCTTCAGATGACAGAAGTCAGCAGAGTCCCATGTTGCTGAAGGAGAGGAAGTGTTAATTACAGACCTCGAGGTTACTGACCTGCCAAGAACTAGTATAACATTCAGATTCAAATGGTGCGTTATTTCCTGATTATTACACATTCAGATGGTACCTGCATTGGCATGATTTATGTGTCAGCCTTCCTTCACTTTTTTTGAGAAATGCCAGTTCATTGCCACAGTAGTTGAACGCTCCTACATTCCTTTTGAATTATGTGTTTGAATCCCTGAGGACTACTGCAAGTACCATCAGGAGTCCTTCCCTGTTGGCTGCACTTCGAACATGTAAAGGCTTACTCTACCAAAGCCTATTTGGCATTCAGGTGAGGCACCTCTGTGTTCAAGTCTCTTTGAGACGTCAGTCCTGACTTTGAGCACCTCTTATGCTAATTATAACAGCCATGTGAAGTTTAGTCTACTTAAAGACTAAGTCTTGTCACTGAAACCCCTTGGGATTTCCTGTACACAGCCTGCTCAGTAGTGTGTTATTAATTTGAACTCATTGCAGCCATCTAAAAGTTAAACTTCCTATCTGAGCTACATCACCTCAAAGACACCTCCAGAAGATGAAGAATTTCACATACTATGAACACCTCTCAGATGCTCTTTTCTCTCTCTTGATCACAGAAGGAGATTAGGTGCCTCACATAGCCTATGATCAAGGAAAAAAAGAAGAATTTAATATTAAGGCAATTTAACCTTACACTTTGGCTTCTTGTAATTTGTTATATGTTGTGTATTAATTAGGTTTTTTATGGAAAGTGTTGGGGGTTTTTACCTGTGGTCATTAATATATTTGGACAAGCTGCTATAACCTCAATACTAAGAAAAGCACCTTTGCATATGGAAACTTAAACCTGCAGTGTCTTATTAGTGCTGTTTTCAAATATTACATCTGGCTAGAAGTAGACTGTTTTAAAGCACAGGCAAAACCATATGAGAGAGTACAGTGAGTGGAAAGGACACGGCTTTATGTTGATAGTTTCATTTTTTCAAGCTCAAGTGACTTGCATTATCCTTCCTGCAGTTAAATTTTTTTTTGCTTTTATGTTAGTTAATCAAAAAATACAAGTCAGTTATTTTCGCCATAGCCAAAGAATTTTTCATGAAGGCCTTGAAGCTACATACTAAAATCTAAATGTATTGAGTTAGCTGTTGATTTCCCTTGAATATCTAAGCACACATACAAATTAGCTCAGAACCTCTTCTAATAGACAATGGTCACATAAAATAATTAGAAGTTATTTATCAGAGATTCTTTTTTTCAGTAATTTATTCTATAATTATTAATAATTATAGCATGGAAAAATTTCATTACTACATTAGTACAATTAATTTATTAAATAAGTATTGCATATGTCATGTAACTAAAGTTCAAGCTTACTTCAGATTTGAAGAGGTACTTCAATTCTATTTTGCTACCATTTCTTATGCCGTTATTCAGCATGAAATTTTAACATAATATTATGGACACAGAAAAAGAAAGGAAGATTCAAAATATTCAGATAGAAAGAAGAAGCAAGATTCCCAATGATTTTAAAATAAATTTGATACCTAACTGCTATTTGTGTCTATAAAATACTTCCTGAAGTGATTTAAATCTGACAGGAAACAGAATGTTCAAACCCTAGTGAATACAAGAAAACTTAGTGCATGCAGGTCAGGATTTTAAACCTGCATACCATTTTGGTACTTGCATAGTCTGCTTATGCATCATATCCAAGCATTTATCAACAGATATACCCTTCTGTCCTCAGAAAATTAAAAATCATGGATTGGTTATTTTAGGTTTTCCTGCCCCAACTCCAAATGCTTGGGAAAGTTCATGCTGAATTTTTGGTTATCCTTATTTCACAGCTGGTACCTAGCACTGCCTTGTAAAACTAATGTTTTATGCTGTCAGATGGGTGTTTGGGGGTTGTATGGATGTAATATATCAGCAAGGAGAGCCCAAGGAATTAGGATTGCTGACCAACAAAATGCAATTAGGTGCCGTTGTTTGGGAATAATGAGACCAAAAGGTTTGTACCTTGTTATGTTTTTGTTGCTAGTGTCTCCTTCAACCTGGCTGCCGCATGGCTTGAGGTATTTATTCTATCCCCAAATGTTATTCCATGCTAAAGTGTTATGAGACTTTGGTGGTTATGATTTCAGCACACTATCAGAGGTCATGCTAAATCCAGACAAATGACACCTGAATTCCCCAAAATCCTCTGAGGGCTCAAATAATATGGGAAATATAACTTATTTTTGTAGTACTTTGTGGAAGACTAACTTCAGCCCCTGACAGCCTCAATTTTACCCAAAAGAAAGTTCTTGAGAGAGCTCCCATGTGCCCCATCAGTTAGAAAGAGTACTGGTTATTAGCAGTCCATAGTCAACATAATATGTCAATACTCTCCCTCCTAGTCTAGCCTGGGTGCTACATCTCAGACAGGAAAGTTTGGGATGTTAGCAGCTGGCAGAGCCAAAAGGTTTTTTTGATGAATTATGTATATACTAATACATTGATTATTTTCATTCTTCGGGTTTCATTGAAGAATTTGCCATCCAAATGGCAAGTTGATAGATCTGAACCAGCAAACTCTCTTTTTTCTCATAGCCTATATTTCACTATCTAATAAAAGTCAGTAAAAGCTAGTTAGTGTTAGTCTACTGGTAATTTTAAGTGTAAAACCAACCCTTTCTGCGGTCAAATGTTTGAAACAACATGAGAAAAAGGGCATGATGAAGAAGAATGGGTTTCTATGGCCTTCAGCTTCCATGGTAACAGGGATTAGTACAAAGGTTCACAGAGTATATTACAGGAGAGAATATGGAACATCATACAACATTTGAAAGCAAGTTGGAGATATCAGAAATCCATTATTAGAAGAAACATGATAAGGGTTAATCAACAGATAATTTTTCTTTCCGATGTTTTTATCTGAGACATTCCTAACAGAAAGTGAGATGTTTTACTCTGTATAACCACACTCCCCTACCAAGAGTTTTAGATCCTCCCATGCCCAAGTGGGGCATTCAGAACTGAGTCTTGAAATTCCCCATGTGGTATGTAACAAATTTTTTATTTCTTTGCAAGCTGTCTTGCAGATGCTACAAGAAAGCTTTCTCACTAGCTATTTATCATAAACTAGTTTCTTGATTTAGCTGACTCACTTTATGAAAATTACTTATTTACTATTAAATAATTTCTAGCCAAAAATTAATTTTATCCAAAGCCTGTGGTTTTGATTACATAGTGTTTAACCAAAAAAAGAATGATATTTCATAAGTAACATTATTTGAAATTAAACTGATGTGCTAGAGGACCCAGAAAACAGAGCAATAAATAGTAAAGGTCATTGTGATAAGTAACACAATGAAGCAAAGGCTGTGCTGAAAACTAAGGCATCAGTAGACGCTAGCAAAAATTTAAAGCTGCTTGTTAACATTGAAGAGATATAAGGTAGTCACACAAAAGTATTATCACCTGATACGTCTTCAATTTCCATGTGTTCTGAAAAGTAGAGCATTTGGAGGAAAACCAGATAAAAACTGAAGTTTCACAGACAACTGAGCCCTTGCAGACATCTTCTGAAAAACAATGCCTGGAAAACAGATATATGTTCAAGAACAAAAGATTTATGAGCAAGGCCAAGGACTGTGGTGGCTGGTAGAGCAAACAAAGAGCTGTTGACTGTCAGATTAGATGAGAGGATTAATCTGTGTTATTTCTGCTTTGACACAACCACAATGAGTCACAGAAAGTCACTAACTTCAGCAGAAATCAAGATTTTAATGGCAAAAATAAACACTCTGAAACACAACCTTTGTGCTAGCCAGTTGTTCTACTATAGCTAAGAGGATGCATAGAGAAGGAAACACATTGCATGAATAAGCATGAAACTGCACCTTAATCATATTTTCATTATATTTTATATGTTTTTTACACTCCTATGTGTATCACCCAAACACATTTGAGGCTCTTTATTTTTCTGTTTAGATTTCTTGCATTGTCTTTAAATCTGTTGTATATTTAAAACAACGGTAGGAGGTCTATGTATCTTATAAAAAAGCATCACGAAGTATCCTATCAAAATATACTTGGCACCAAGTCATCCAGTCTCATAAGTATTTTGTAAGAATACCATAATTACCTCTTAAACAGCTTTCAATTAAAGAAACCAAACACACCAAGTTAAGTCTGTTAACACAAGATATATATCTTGTGTCAAACCCAGGTAATTTCTTTCCATCAGCTATCCAGTAAACTTCCCAGTTACATCTGTCAAGATGTACAACTAATAACACAAAAGAGAAGATAATAGAGAAATTTGAAGGGAAGCAGGGGAAAAGGAAACTTGAAGGGAGAGAATAAGGTATGCACAATAGTATGGAAACCAATTTGAGTCAAGAGAATTCAACAGGAGCTTCAAGGGTTGATTTCAATGATTACCCACTGTCCTGTGAAATAATAACATAGTCACCTGGTTAGTTTTGAGGGACTTATTAGCTGAATACTTTCTGAAAGAAAGACTTTTCAGACCAAATATATTTGCTGGTTATTGATTCACTGATAAAGTGAAGCACACACCAAGCCCATCAATAAACTAGTTGATTTCCTTATGAAACAGGAACATTGATACCACAGAAATAACAGAAAAAATTAGAGAAGTTTCTTATTTTCTGTTATAACAAAAAAAAGGAAACAAATGTGGTTTCTGAATACAATTGTGCTGGCTCTGGTGTTCAAGAAATCTGGTTTTTCCATGCACTGTTGAAATTCGTTGCCCAAAAGCCTTGGAAAGGATCTAAGTTAGCCAACCAAGAGTGTTGATAATATGTAGGTCTTTACACAGACATTTGTGTTTTAATTTGCAATAAAGCTGCGGATATTTTAATTACTTTAAAGTTCACTTCATAGCCCATTTTTTTGGCTATGGCCATGGATCTGCTAGGAATTTATTTCACTGGACTGTTTTTGCATAATACATTAGGTTTGAATGTGACCTTATTATCCTTAACTGCCATCCCTCATTTACTTAAAACATCACCATGGACTTTGCATGAGATTCCCACTTCCCTCCTTGTACAAGCTGCTTTTCATCTCCTGTGTAGCCTTAGATGTTTTCTTTGTTTATATACTGATTTTGATTCATTATCTGTCAAAAAAAACCCCCATGGATTTCTCTGTTCTAAACTGTCTACTCTGCTATGAGGTATTCTGTCGATGGTTTTAAAATAACACCTCCAGTGCTATTTGAAACATAATGCTTATGGTAAATTTCCAGTTGACCATTGCATTCCCAGTGGTCTTATGTGCAGTTTTCAAGGGAAAGCAAGAGTCAGTTTCAGGAATATACAGCATGGGGTCAAAATATCAAACTAAGTTGGTCTCAAATGTGCAGCAGCAATGCCAGCTCGGTTTCTTCAAAAGAAGCAAGGTATTTGTGTTTCTATTGCTGTTCTGTTAAAAGCCTAATTGTTCAAAAAAAGGTTGTTACAACTGAGTTTGGAGAGAGTGATGTCATATGGGGTTTTTTACATGTTCATATTAAAACTTCATGCATGCTGCAATGGAGATTTTGGCTTCTGTGGGAACTTTTCCCCTGCTGAGAGTTAGAGTTCCATTTCTTTCGCCCAAGTTTTCTAATTATGTCCTCTATTTCCAGTTTTCAAACTTCTTTTGCATCTGTCCCTGACTAATACTAATTAGGGGAGTCTCTTTAAACTCTCATCTGCTCCATCAAGTGTTTTAAAGTGTGCCAAGCACACCATCCAAATTTGTGTGCTGCTTCTGCCATCTCCTGTATATCTGTTTAATCTCTGACAGCAGCGAGCAGGAGAGGAGGAATAAATTAATGTTTATCAGCAAACCCAGTTAGAAAATAGCAACAATACAACTTAATTATTCTTCCTTCAGGAAAAAAGCAAACAAACCAAAATATAAAAATCCCATTCATCAAAAACTTATTGTATAGATTAGATATTTAGACAGGGAAAAAAGCTTTTCTTTTTATACTATGACATTTTTACAAGTGGTAATTATGGAAATGTTTGAAGAATGTTCTGGTTTGGGAGATCAGCATTATATTTACTTGGTGCAGGGCATTATGGTAGAGAGACTTCATAAAATGGAATGAATAATGACAAATTTGTTGCTTGCACACCCTTTGAAATATTTACAGTTACTGCAGAGGTCTTTCTAGGATTTACTTATTATTGTTTTTATGAGACCTTTCCAATTCTATTAAATGAGATAAATACAGATTAAGGACTAACCTAAAGCCCACTAAAGTTATTATGTTATTTATCTACTTAGGCAGGAAATCTAAATTCTCTTTCCTAGATAGGTTTCAGATTACCTACAAATGAGCTTTTTCTTTCTAATTTAAGAGAGTTTTCCTGAGCTTACCTAGAAAAGGTAACCTTCTCAGAGAAGGTAACCTTCCCTCCCATAAATTATCTTATCTCTGCGTTGGGGGAAGCTCATGTAGAGCTTCCTTCTAATATTTCCAGAGAGACGAGAAAAATTATATGAAAATGAAAGGGAGAAGGAGGAATTTGCAGATGCATGAAAGACCTGCTGCTCCTTCCTGAGGACAGACCATGTTGATTGTCATTTGACCACAGATCATCCTGCTGTCCAGAGAAAAAGCATCTAAGCAATAATTCAAGAAAAAATGGACAACAGAAGATGCCACTATTGTTAGGTAATAAGAAAAGACAGTTTCAAAATGGTTCAGAAGGACTATATGATTACTTATGTTGTACATTTCAAGGATACCAGGGGAAATAAAATTTTCCTACATCAGACCCAAAATTGGCAATAAGTCCATCTTTTAAAAAACATCTTTCAAAAGGCTATATACAGAACAGTGACTCACCACCCCCTAAGTAGTTTAAGAGTAGAAGGTTAAAGTAAAAAGCAAAGAAAGAAACACAAGCCCAGTGTCTAGCCTCTCCCACACACTTCTGCCTTACTTCCCACCTTCCCAGGAAAGATTCAGAAGAGTTTATAATGATGAAGAAACATAGCACTACAAAACTTTAAAGAGGCAAGCTGAAGAAGCTGTTTTGAATGCCTCCATAGCCCCCTTAAGTACTTAATTACTAGTCATGTCAAAAGCTCTCCAAACACACTAACTGAAAATGAAGTGCAGAGAAGTGAAATCTAGCCTTATTTAAGCCAGTGGGAGTTTTACCAACACTGAAAACAGAAGAATTTCACATATTATGTTTACTATTGCTATCCTGGTAAATAGCTCACTACCTTTTTTAAAGACTCAGCTGGAAGCTTTTAAGCAGCCCAGTACACCAAATCTTACAGCTTGATCCTCGCTGTGTCATAATAGTCAAAGTGAATGTGAGCAAATCTATAGAGACAGAGGGAACAATAGTCACATGTTTGTGAGATTGCTTGGACTTCCACAAATGGGAAGTATTAAGTGACTAATATGGGCATTATTACTTACACCTTGCATAGAGGTAACCCCCAAACTCCATGAAGACTACTTCTGTGAGAATTTAAAATTATATTTTGAGCTGTTAATTTTTTACAGTTGTGATCCTTCTGACTGTGCAAGGGTCCCTTTTAAGTCTGAAACACAATGTAGAAAATTTTGCATTTCTTTTGCTGCTTTTTTATATCTACTTACCATATTTCCTGTTCAATAATATTGAAATAAAATTGACAAACTAGCCTGAATAGTCAGTTTGAATGTTTACAGCTTTTAAAAAAGAGAAAAGCTGCAAAAGACCAAGATATAAAAGCACAAAGAAATCATGACAGAACATTTTTATCAGAAAGTAGATACTGTCAGGTATGGAAATTTGACACGTCTTTATTAAATAGAAAACATGCTATCTGAATGAAAATGCACTATTTTCCTGTCCAATACAGCTAGGCATGAATGTGCTTAAAATTTTTCCCCAAAACAGAAGGAGCACTAACAGTACCAGAACCAGTATTTAACAGAAACGCAGAAATACTGGAAAACCTAAGCAACAACTTTCTGCCAAGGTGGTGACCAGTGACAAGACCCAAGGGACAGGATGAGAGGACCCAGCCCTGAGGCTGTGTCAGAGGATGTTTAGGTTAGATATAAGGGAAAGGTTCTTCACCCAGAGGGTGGTTGGGCACTGGAACAGGTGACCAGAGAACTGGTCACAGCACTAAGCCTGACAGAGTTCAAGAACTGTTTGGACAATATTCTTGGGCACATGGTGAAATTCTTCGCATTGCCCTGTATAGGGCCAGAAATTCGACTTTGATGATCCTTGTGGGTCCCTTCAACACAGGATATTCTATGATTCTATGCATACAAGAGTATTATTCATACATATCTTTGTGTCATTTAAAATTCACAAAAGCTGAGACACAAATATAAATTTAAGGGTTTTCATTAAGATCATTATTTTTGTTATTGGCGTAACTCATTCTTTTTATTCACTAGTCCAAACTTCTCTCAATATTTATCTTTTAGCCTTCTGGGCTAAAATTTTCTAGAGTGACTTGAGAAGGGCATTCTTGCAACAGGAATGCACTCTCTAATTGACACAGAAAAACAAAGAGCAAGCCAAGCACAAGGGAAGGTTCTGTGTTCATATGTTCTGCAGACTGTGTTCTCCTCCTTCTTTCTCTGCCTGCTCTATTTCTCCATTTAGTTTCTCCACGCTATTTTTCAGACAAAATCTTTATTGAATAGAAGATAAACTGCTGTCTAGATTCTCACCACTTGGCAACACCAGAAACATCCTTGCCCATCTGAGGTTGGTAGATAAAAGGCATCTGTTTATTTCAGAAGGAGTTATGATTTAATGTATTAATTCACTCTATTAAAATGGCAGAGTATTTTGCTAAGGAAACTTTCCTGTCTGACCCTCCAGGACCCACTTTGGCAATCACACTTGTACCATCTGACCTGGGACTGAGGCCTTTTTGCAGCTACACCCCCACACTCACAGAGTCAGACCAGGTTTTCTCAGTGGCTTAACCCCAGGTTTCCCATAGCAGACGCTCAGTGGTCCTAACACCTACAATAATTAAATCCTGGTGCAATTAATAAATAATGGAAAAACAGCTCCAAGGAGGGACCCTCCAAAAAATAAAACCCTGGGCTTTTATACCCTCACAATCAAAGCATGGCAAAATCTGGAATCCTCGTCTCCTGCCATGTCTCTGAGTGTCGGGTCCCCTGGCTGGGCCACAGGTGCCCTTTGTTGAGCAAAGGATCAGCAGGTCACAGGCTCTTGCCTTGAGCTTCACCACCCAGAGCTCACCCTGCAGCTCAAACTGCAGCCGCTCACCCAGCCACCTGCACTGAATATACAACAATCTGACTAAGGGTTTCAAGGACTTGTTTTTCCTTCTCCATTAGGATAAATCTTTTTAGGTTTTGTAGCATTACCTTCTTTAATACTACTTGTTAAAACATGTAAATTTAAGTGATGTCGTCTTCAAAACAAAACCTGACTGGTTTCTCACTATCGACCATATCAAGTGTTAGGAACAAGGTTCTTCAAATCTCAGTTTCTCAAATGCCTTGAAAGCAGATATTGCTGATATACTTGAAGGTATTCTATTTTCTGTCAACATTTTCATAAAAACAAACATCAGATGGGTTAATTGATTTTTGTTTATTAAATAAGTCTAACAGATTTAATAAACAAAGGAGTCCGTACTGTGTGTATATGGATGACACTAAATTGTGTTTTATCATGCTTAGCACTGTTTGAACAAACAACTCTCTAGCGTTCAGTGTTCAGTGAGTGTGAATTCCTTTAATATATTGTGCTCCATATTTTTATGAGAATAAAAAAGAAATTATGTATAAAAGAAATCTTCAAGGGAAATGGTATTTTCACTTAAATTATACTTCTTTCTGTGCAGTCTTGGAATGTATTTACTGTATGGAACACACTATATGGAACACAACACTTGTAGCAAGCCTTCTGTAAATAAGGACAGAAGAAATAGACAATGGTTTCATGAAAGGCAATTTACAAATAAATATAATATTTCTTAATGGACATTATATTAATATATCTTCATATATATAAACCATGGTCATATGTTACCCATTTATTTATTGTGCTAAGGTAACAACTATTATAAACTAGAATGTATGCCTGGATAAAAGAATATATAACCAGTTGTTTATCTCAAGCAAGATCCAAAGCATATTTCAGGGTACAATGGTGGTATTCTGAAAGGGATCATAACTAAGATGGACAAGGAGTGGACAAGAAAACTCTAGAGGAGTCACTGCCTTTGAAAGATCTGTGTTTGTGGTAACATTTATGATGGATCACCAAGATAAGCAATAATTGCAAGCAATTGCAAGCAATTTTTTTATTGTATAGTTACATAAGCTCAGCTTGTCCCATTACATTTTTATTCCATAATAATCTATAAAACCAGATGCTCTTTGAAATCTTCTACATTGTGTTGGGAATTTAGACAATGTAGTCCATCTTCAATTCAATTTCTTAATTTTATGGGATAACTTAGAATGTTGTGTGAATACAACATCACCTTCCAGTGAGTACTACCCTTCTCCCTTATTGACAAACATTAAACCGCAACATACCTAACATATTGACAAACATGAAACCGCAAGATTGAATTGTCTTGCTACATTAAAATAAACACATAGTTAAGAAAGTAGAGTACTTCAGTTAAATAAATCAGAAACACACTAATCAAATAATTTTATCATAGTGCTAGTAAAAAAAGCTAGTAAAAGCAAATGGCAACATTTCTAGCTACATATAAAGGAGTTAGACTGCTGAAATGTTAAAAGTTTCTCTCATTCTTAAAACCCAGTGTTGTTTTGGTTCTCTCTCTTCACCTATACCATTCCCTTCAAACAGAAATACTTCTTGGGGAAAAGTGAGGAGCTCAAAATTTCTCTATGCACTTGTTGGAGAAAACAATAAAAGGGAACAATGAAAATTATATTAATTTTCAAATCTAGCAGTTAATCTATTACTTGATAGTTTCCTACTGTTACCCATATGAAATTTATTCATAAAACCTGCACTTTCTGATTGATCTGCTTTTTCTGTGACTCTTTTAGCACTGGTCTTGAGACCAAATCCACAGTGTATTAGTTATTGGACGAATATGGTGAATGCTAGAGCAGAAGAGACAGATGCAAAGTATGGAAACTCTAAATTCTTTCTAGTTCTATATCATATATACATTTTATCAATTCTACACACCTACAAAAGAGAAGGAGTTGCTGCAGAAGGATCTCGTTCTTGTTTGTAGGAATAAACAGAGAAGTGGTCAGGTACTGTTGACAGTGGAGAACTGGCCACTTGGAGCGGCCAAACGTAAGAGCTACAGAACTGTCTTCTTCCTGAAGCCTCGAGAAGTCAAGGTTAGTGAAATAAAAGAAGGAAAAGGAAGTAAATCTTTTAAGGCTTTAAGGCTTCCCTGAATCACAGCTCAGAACAGTGAAGTCATAGAATAATAGAATCATTTAGGTCAGAAAAGACCTCTAAGATCATCAAGTCCAACCTTTAACCCAGCACTACCAAGTCCATCACTAAATCATATCCCTAAGTGCCACATCTGTATGTCTTTTAAATACCTCCACAGATGGTGACTCAATCACTTACCCATTCCAATGTCTGACAGCCCTTTTGGCCTAACTCTGTTTTTCTTACCTACTTTCTCTACCTTCAAGAATTAGAGCTGTCAAGAGATAACGTAGCAGATAGATCATCTTTGTAAAACACAGAAGAAAAGCTGACAGTGATTATAGCAAGCAAAGGGACATCACTGAAAACCAACACATGGCATGTATGTGCCTGTTGGGCCAAAGTATTTCCCTGCTTCTCTCTGCTGTGATTGACCACAAGTGCTGTTCTAATTCAGGCAGTTGTCAAGGGATACAAACTCTTATTTATAGACATACCAGTGTTGCTAGAACAGAGCAGGCCCCAAGGAGCAGTGAATTGAGCCAGTACAACTCAATTTTAAAACCTTTTTAAATGTCACCCAAGAAAAACTGATGTTGGAAACCAGATGCAAGTGTGTCCACATAATCTCCTTTCTGTTTCAGTCACATATGTGAGGGGAGTTTGGAAAGTAAAATGTGAATACTGGGATTTCAATAAAGAAACTTCCACATGAATTGTCAAAGGACAAGATACTCTGTGTGTTTGCTTGTAGTAGGTTAAGCACATGACTTCCTAAATGAACACATCTTTGAAACAAGGATGACAACTTTGCTTGGTGACAGTTCCTATCCTCATTAGAGCAAAGCTAGAGCACTGAGCGCTGTCTCTCCTTTGACTTCCTCTCTTGTGTTTTGTGTATGAATAGGTGGCCTTATATGCCAATGTAACTCATAGGAGAAAATGGTGGGCATAGCAGTGAACCATTCTTAGCTTTATAGTCTGCCCCAATGGCCTTTAATCATTAATATACATATATATAGGTATATATGTGAGTGTGTATGTGAGTGTGCATAGGTGTGTGTGTATATCTACATATGTTTATACATATATTCTATTCTATTTTATTCTGAAGGAAAGAACTCTGTACAGGTAGTCCCAGGTAATATGCACAAGGCAGGGAAAGGAGATTGAAAGAGGAAGGTGTGGTTCTGTCATGGATCTCCCAGACACAGTGCCAGGAGTGCTGGGGAGGCTGGAGCCAGTTCAGGTGCCAGGGAAGCCTTGGAGAATGGAGGGAGACCATTACAAGAAAAACATGTCTGGGACACAGAGCATTGAGAGCTGAAAGACAGCAGCTTGTCACTCAGCTGTGGGAGTAATGTAGCACAAGACTGTGCAGGGCACTGGTACAAAGATTCTGTAGTTTCTAGAGAGGAGCAGAGTGGGACAAGGTGCTGCAGACATGATGAGTCTGGCCACAATGCCCTGGCAGTCTAAGCTACTCAATGACGTGATGGGAAAATGTAACACCAACAAAGAAAGAGAGGCCCAAATTCTATCTGTAAGGGGTGTCTTCAGGCTGCGTGCCCATTCTCATGTGAATAAGATGCTCTGGAGTTCTACCATTACACATATCATCCCATCCCATTTCATCCTTTTCCTCAGGTTCCTTCCATCTGTCATGAAGAGCTGTGAGATCTATTTTGCCTTTGCAAAACCTCTGCAGAGATTGTTCCCTCAAGGTCTCCTGCAATAATCATGGGTGAAGTCCATGCAGGTTCCTTCAGCTTTCATCTCCCCTCAATAAATAGCAGGTATTCCCAAAGGTTTTATGGATCTGAAGCATTTTGCCTGAAGTGGGTTTTTATTAATCAGTAATCATATTGGTATTAAGCCTCCACAATAGGTGCTGTGTTTTAACCAGTAGTTTCAATCAAAAAAATTGTCATGATTTAACTTGGCAGGCAGTTTAACACCACACAGCCTCTGGCTTACTCCCATTCTGCCTGGTGGAATGGGGAAGAGAATTAGGAAAAGAAAAAAGTAAAATTCATGGAGTGGGGTAATGGCAGTTTAAAAGGACAGAAAAGGAAGGGGAAAATAATAAAATAGCAAAAACAATAACAATATAATGATAAAAGAACTAGAATATACAAAACAAGTGATGCATAATGTAATTGCTCACCACCTGTTGATCAACAGCCAGCCAGTTCCCAAGCAGTAAACCTGGGCAGATTTCCAGCTAGTTTATACTGAGCATGATGCCGAATGGTATGGAACATCCGCTTGGTCACGTTGGGTCAACTGTCCAGGCTGTGTTCCCTCTCAGCTTCTTGTGCACCCCCAGCCTCCTCACTGGAGATCCCTGACAACAACTAAAATATCAATGTGTTGTCAACATTATTCTCATCCTAAATCCAAAACACTAGAAAGAAAATTAACTCTATCCCACTTTAAATCCTCAAAGACTGTAATTTAATTATTTTTCCCAACAGTAGCTAGGAAAATATTTTGTCAAGGTACTTATTTTGAAGCGGCGTAAGCCAGTATCAATGTCTAAGATGGATTCAATACTCTCTATCCAACAGCTTAACACAAAGTTGTGCAACTTTCTTGTGGTCACATCTCATGGAGTACAAATAATTATCTGAGTTCAGTACACATATTCTCCTGCCAAGTCATTAACTTATCTGATCTACAGTATTGATAATAGACTTCAGTCAAACACAAGTAAAGTCTTACTGTTTTTCTAGGCATTACGGTCCTCCCATCTGTACCAAATCAAGGCAGAACTAATATTATAGCCAAATTATTTTATATCAATATATCAAAATATATATCTCAATAATATCTATATATGTCTATATCTCTCTCTAGATATATATATAAAATATAGTCAGGACATACTATCTTAGAAATGGTAATTTCCTGTATAAAACCTGAGACCAGGCAAGTGTCCTGGTGAGCTCAAAAGGTGAGTTTTCACTTCTGTACTAGAGCTGTGAACCTGAGTATAAAGCCTAGCCTAATAATGTGAGTTATGTGTGATAATGTTCTTCATTTTGCCATCTTCATTTTGTCTTCTCTTATGTTATAGAATATAGTCCAGAGCAGGCATTCCCAAAGGTCAAAAGTGTCGCACTTCACCAACTTCTCTTTGAACCCTAACATGAATGCTTGAACAGCTTTTTGTAGCTGCACAAGCTTTTAAAATTAGTCTCCTTAGATCCTGTTTTGTGAACAGTAATACTCATCCACAAATCTTTTCTCAGGATGCAGTCAATGCAAAGAGCCAACTTCCCTTGCTGTGTGCCTACCAGATGAGTTGGTACAATGCTGTGATACTGAGGATGCTGCTAGTAGCTTATATCAGATGGGTAATCAGCCATTGGAATGGGCTGCCCAGGGAAGTGGTGGATTCACCGTCCCTGGAGGTTTTTAAGATGAGGCTGGATGTGGCGCTTGGTGCCATGGTCTAGCAACTGTGATGGTAGTGGATCAAAGGTTGGACTTGATGATCTCAGAGGTCCTTTCCAACCTGTCTGATTCTATGATTCTATGATTCTATGTATAGTGATTAAAAGTTTTTAAGATGCATATTTTCTAATAAGATTTATTTAGTTTATCATATTTCAGTTAGCTTCTAACCTATTGTTTAGAATGGTTTCACACTTCTTTTCTCTCAATCTTCATACATTCACATAATGGAAATTACTTAGCTGAGTGGCAACACTAGTGTTTTTTCTCAAAATTAGGTGAGGTTTTGGAGGCAATTCGGTTGTAAGTAATTGTGCCCAGAGTTTGCTGTTTCACCATAATTTACGTGGATTCTTCACAAGTCTTTAAGTTTGTAGTATGCATTGCTGCACCCTCATAGATTTTAGAGGACTCAATAATTATTTTTTTATTATTATTTTCTTGTCCTTCTAGTGACACTTATTTGCTATTTGAGCAAGTGATTGAGTTTAATGGCCACTTAACACACCTAAAACATTAGGTCAGTAATTTTAAGTACTCTTCTCCTTTTCTAATTGTTTATATCATTACATATGGGATAAGAAAGCCCATTTATTTAAAAGGTAGAAGGCCAGGAGGACAGAAAGAGCAATGGAGAGTTAACATTAATGAGAATAATTTAAGCCAAAGGACAATGCTGTAACAAGAATAAATACACATAAATTACCTATGAATAACATTAAGCTAAATATAAGAAATTTCTAATCTCTTACTTGCTGTTCTAGTGTAATCCCCCCTAAACAGTTTAGCTTCTGCATGTGTTTATTAGTCTGTACCCATAAGAAAACTGGGATCTGACAGCATGAGCTTTTGCATTAAGATTTTTTTTTTTCAGTTATTTGTTATCTCTCTTGGCATTTAATAAGCTTCATAGTAAAACAGACAATTCTTTACTTGAGGTAACGCTTAAACAACAACATGTGCAAGGAAAATATTACAATTAAGAAATCTAAGATAAAATTTTAGCCAACATCCAGGCTGCTCTGACACCTCTCTCTTAAATATCCTATGAAGTCTCCAAGCATCTACTGAAGGTGCAGGACTCCTGGATATATTCTGCTTTCCTGGTAGCTCACCATTTCTGCTTAATCCCAGCCTGATTTTCTTTAGGGTTAGATTTTGGACATGAGCAGAAGTTTTCTTGAATGGAAACAGGTTATACAGATAGTGTAGCTAACCAGAAAGCAGATTTGCAAATTCTATAAATACCATTGGAGAGTTATATTTGGAATGGAGAATTTCAAACACTTAAAGATTTTTCCATTTGCTTCTGATTAACCTGCCAGTTATCCAAACCCAATCTGAACTATTAATTTATCCCACAGGCATACTTGGCACGAGTAATACAATCATAATAAATTAATTTTGGCTTTAGCTCACTTTTGTATTTCAAAATTAAACTCTGAATATCTTTGATAGCAAGAAACTGATACTTTAGTTGTTTTTTACGAAAGCAATAAAAAAGACAGAAAGACAGGAAGACAGAAAGACAGAAGAAAAAAGAAAAGGTTTTGCAGACCTTGATTATACTGTCACAATAATTAATGATCCAGTTCTCTTACTCTTCTAGGAGGTTAGCCATCAGGGCCACCTGTTTGTGTGGAATGTGCTTGCCTTTTGTCAGGATTGTGGTCATCTTTAGGCTTTTTTAGTGATTTACCAAAAGTATTTTCCATAAGTATTTTCCGCATTGTTATATAATGAAGCATGTAGCGTAGAAAACACTGTGGTGACTCTGATGCTTCTGCTTCCCATTCCCAATGATCTCATCTTCCCAACTCTATACATACCCACTCCACCACAACAACCAGAAAAATTTTCCTATCCTGACAAAAAACAATCTCTTTTTCTTGTACAAGAGATTCAAATTATGTTTTAAGCACTTTCTTCACTCTCCCTTTACTGCCACCTACTGCCCTTTTTACTTGCTTCTTCCAACTTACCTAGAAAGTGATGACCAGTGTGATGGTCTGTATCAGCAAGTGGAGTGGGGCTGCAGCCTCAGGAGCCTGTATGTCTAAGGTGTCCCAACTGAAGCGACTGGGATCCAGGGACATCTACAGGTCAGACTGCATATCTGAGCCCAGTTGTTGGAGGAGCTACCTTTCCCTGATTTAGTGCCTGAACCCTGCAGCTGATCAAGGAATATGATAGTGGAACCTAGGGCTGTAACATCTCTGCTTATAATCTAGGGCAGGGAGGTTGCATAATTCATGATACCTGAGGTCATCATGCTCATAATGACACAAACTACATGAGATTTATGGGAAGGGTGGGATGACAGCTGCGAGTCTGCCATCAAAATTATTTTTACAAGGCAGGTTTCATTAACATCAGTGGTATGAATCATTATATGACAGCTTACAAACAGAATGCATGCAAACAGGTAATTGCTTTCACTGTGACAGGCTCCCAGCTAACACAAAACTGCTGGCAGTTGCTTATGAGATGATTAATATGACATGAGAATTGACACAGATGATTCTGCTATGATGTTTACCAAAATTTCCTTTCATTTATCATTGAGATGCTCCACCTAGAATGTAAATCAAACATCAGATGCTTCAGAGGTAAAGATGATAATGAGGCAGATGTGACAGGACCATTTTTGTTGAATCTTTTTGAATGCATATTCTATTCCACCTGCTCACCTACTTCACTTCAAGGACTATTATCAGCAGCTAAAAGCAGGAAAAAGTAATAATAAAAAAATCCTCTGAAAAGTTTGTGAAGTCATTCAGTACCTGGGAAAATATGACTACATTATTTTTGAACCATAACCTCCATCAAATCTTTATCCTGGTAATTTCCTATAGTAATGCAGTGAGAATTAGTCAGTAAAAGCTCCTGCTTAGTGCATTTGTCAGAAAGCTCGTATGTCTTGAGTACAAATAACAACACCTTTCACCTCATGATCATAGATAAGTATGAATACAATCATTGTTCTGCATAGAGATAGAAATTTTAATGCTCAATGTTGCTTTTAAAAGTCAACTTTCAAAGACAGAACAATAGAATAGAATATTTTCATCTTTTATGAGAGCCTTTGTTTCTATTCCCCAAATCCCTTTAAAAAGGGGTAATTCATCACCTATCAATTCAGTTTTCAGCTAATGAACTTTGCAAACTTGCCTCTGTATCCTCTTCCCCCTCACAGGCATTGCCAGGTGAAGAGACAGGATGTCAGTGGTTCTGTTAATTTTCTGTATCCCGGGTCATGAGTGATTTAAAGAAAGATACCATGCAAGCAGCTGTGTGTGAAGAGAAGCATGTCTTTCTACATTTCATGTCTTTGTGTTCCATAGCTTCCATAGTTCACTTGCTCTGAATTTCACAAGTGAATTGTGTAGGATGTAATTGTCAAGGTCAGCTTCTACCTTTTTTTGGAGAGAGAAGCAAGAGAATGCTACTTTTTGTCTTCAAAAAGTCTTCCACATTATATTCAGTGGATTTTAGCTTTTGATTTAATGTTCTTGTAAGGTCACCTCTAAGGTCATTTTGTGTAAAGCAGTATGTTCACTGACCAGTGCTCAGAGGAATGAGAGAGGTGAAAAATCTAGAGAAAGGGTTTTTTCCACATTACAAAATCAAGAAAATCCATGACATTTCAGCTTAAGCTCCCTATTTTGTATCTAAAGAATTAAATGTTCAGTGTGGGCTTTTAATGACCTGTTACCACAATAAATTCTTGCACAAAATGTGGTTTTGTTTGGTTTTGCTCTTTGTTTGCTTGTTTGTTCTAACCTGACCCATTGCAATTGTGATTTAATGATGAGGACTTGGCAATGAACCAGAAGCTTCTCAAGATCTATTACACATGAGGTTGCCCTATTACTGAGTATGTCTGTCCTTGCCTGCTGAGTTTAAAACCATTCTGTTTTGTTAAATCATACAAAACTAAAGATTATGTCACCTACAGGAATAATAATAATTTTTTAAAAGCATTGCAATTTTTGTCATCAGTGAGATACAGGCGGAACTTCAGCATTAGCTTCAGCAGGACTGTCAAGTATATACTGACTTCAATATACGTATCATAATGTAGTATAGAACCTACTTATCCAAATTTTAATTCAATCCTAACTGATAGCTCCTTAAATTATATGGCCATAAGTCCATGAAAGAGATAATAAATATAAAATTCACCCCAACTTCTCTGTATGGCCATAAGATCTCATTTCCCTAAGACAAAGGAGGGAAAAAAGATGACATACCACTGCTGTGGTTTGAAATACTCTGGAAGCCCATTGGCTCGCACTCATTATTTCCACTTCTAGTTAAGCTCTGAGTATTGATTTGGGTTTTTTTAAGTATTGCACTGGCATTTTAGCTGCAAAAGCTTTGCCCTTGTTCAAACACACAGTGTGACATTGCTTATTGGTAGTATGGGAGACCATGTCCAAGTCCCTTCCATGATAACACTGACATTACTGTAGCTGGTCATAGGAAATGCTCATCAGTGGTGCATCTGAGCTGTCGCCAAGTTCTGGAGTTCGGTCAAGGACTAAAGTGTTGTCTGCACAAAACCCACATGAATTCGAGCTCTAGAAACCCTAAGCCAGTCAAAACTACAAATATCAGTAACAACTCTTCAAAAGAACTAATCAGAGTTGCTCCATTTTTGTGTGTAATTACCTGGATGGCAGGGGAAGCACAGATCCTCAGCTTTCCCTACTTTAGTCAGATCCAACCTTCTCCTTTTTCAGTAAATGCCCCACCGGTGTAAGAGGCTGTCACTCCCTGGCTGGGCACCCTACCTCTCTCTGGACAGAGGTGCAGCATTATGCTCTACAGAAAACAAGACTGGTTGTACTGGGAGGGAAGATCACTCATTCTGTGAGTGTGTTGGATGAATTTGGTCCCGTGAGAATTTAGGTGTAGTGCCATTAAGTTGATAGAGTCTAATGAGACAGATTTCTTAAGCCAGACTTTATCTGAGCCTGTATACATCTATGAACACTAAGAATTTCAGTCACTTTGGTGTAAAAAACTCATGCTCTAAATTAAGTAGCTCATGAGTTATTGTTCTGCAGCACAATTTTAGATATGAATGCCTGTACCATTTTTAGGTTCTACTTTAATCACTGAAAATCTTTATTTGGATTTGGCCCCTTGTTTCTTTAAAGTTTCCAGCAATAATTATGGCATATTAAGTTAACATTGTCTCAGTAGGAAATAAACCTTGCAAAAGAATTTTAATCAATACTCTGGTCATCAGTATTCAAGAATCCTATTCTTATTGTATATTCAAATATTGATTGAAATGCTTTATTAGAAGAAAGACACTGCTTTCAATGCAACACTACACATATGTTTTGATAAAAGATTCTGATCTGTATTCTGACTACCGTATTTAATGCATATCAGTTATTTGTAGTGAAGTCTGGTGCTTAATTGATCTTTGGGAAGACAAGAGGCAGACAATGTTCTGATTAATTTGAGATTGAGAAAGCTTTTATATGTAGTGCTTTGTATTTTCAGATTAAAATTTTCTAAGTTTTATTCCCTCAAAACACGTGAAATTTTTACATTGAATGAGCTTTTGTATTCTAAGATTTTTTAATTTTTGACTTTTTATATATTAAGTTTCTTTTTTAAAAGAAAATATAAATATAACCCTTTTTTGTTTTCTAAGACAATTTCTAAGTGAAATGAGAAACTTTAGAACAGAAGAAATTGCCATACCTTAGAAATTCATTGGCTGGGACACTGTAATTGAAATGCTTTATGCTGCCCCAAAAGAAAATCTACAATGTATTTTTGAGTCTAGCTCTTCAGTTTTCTAGATGACTAGGATGTTTGTAGAAGAGACAAGAGATTATGCATGCATCTTGATACATTGCTGCCAAGTAACTGTACAGGAATGAAGTACAAGGCAAAGACAAACTAGCTGTTGCTTTGTGTTTGTGTTAAAAATAGGGTAGAAAACTCTATCTTGCAGAAAAACAAGGCAATATTCAACTGTTCTTTTATCCTTTAGACACATTTGTGTCTTTGGAAGTGTGTTAAAAAATGATTCCATGGGTAACACATAATCTAAATTGGATAAATCACAGTTGAATGTGAACTGTCTCTATAGTATTTGTATGTGCATTGTCTACTTGAAGAATGAAGGAAATTGCCTACTGTGATTGATACCAGTCTAGTCTCTTTTCAAATGGGCATTTTAAAATCTAAGCAGCTGTCATTTTCCAGCTAGATGACACAGCATGCAGTGTGTGAAATATGATGTGTTGTCCTTTTCCACAAGGTGTAAAACCATTGTCGTGGGTTTACTTGGGAGTTATCTCAAAACCTGCGCAGCTGCCCTCTGGCATCCCGCTTCTGACACCAATTCTAATGTAATGGGTTTACTGGGGACCAACTTTTTCAAACTCTTCCCACACACAATTCTTACAAGTTGAGAGAGGTTTTATACAGACAAAAGAGATGCTTGATGTAGGGGAATAATATTAAGATTTGCTACTAGCAAGATAAAGACTAAGGAATAATATATATACAACAATTCTAATTAAGCTTGCTTATCTTATGAAGAAAATGTTAGGTATTTACAAAAGCATCTCTCCCCCCTGTATCAGTCCAGGAGGAGAAAGTCTCTTCTTTTTGAAGCAATTCTGCAGCACTGTAAAGTTTCTCTTCTATTATCTTTAGGACGACATCTTCAGTGTGTCGTAGCTGGAGATTTCTTCCTTTATTTCTCGACCAGCTCTGTTGCACGTTGGCTTCAGGATTGGGCCTTTCCCTCCTCCATTTCGGCCAGGACCAGAGGCCAGGGGGCACACCCGTGCTCCATGAGGTTTTCCATGGCCTGCAAGGGGATACTTGCTACGCCATGGTCTGCACCACAGTTATAGGGGATAATGGCTTTGAGTCCTTTCCCCTGTTCCTGTGGGATCCCTTCTATGGATTGCAGGGAGACAGCCTGCATTACCACAGTCTTCACCACAGGCTACAGGGAATGGCTTTGAGTTCTTTCCCCTGCTCCTGTGGGGTCCCTTCCCATGAGATAGTCTTAATGGACCTCTCCCCATGGGTCACTCAGGACAACAGCTCTTCCATAACTCTGCTGTCCTTTAGGGCCACAAAAAAACTGCACCAGCATGGATCCCTCCCTGAGACTACAAGCTCCTACATGGGACAACTTGCTCCAGCGTAGGTTTCTCTCTCCTGGGCCACAGGTCTCTAGCAGGACTTTGCTTCATCTTAGGCTTCCCA
>VYXB01002622.1:466536-503761 GCA_013397135.1 Pachyramphus minor | reverse complement strand
GTCACAGCCTCCTCAGGCACTCATCTGCTTTGGCACAGGCTCCTTCATGAGCTACTGGGGGGTCTTTGCACCCCAGTAATCTTCTACAGGCATCAGGAGTTTTCAACTTTCAGTCTGTCCCCTGCTGGAGGGAGAGGCGGGGCTCCCCCACAAGTCTCTACTCTCTCCTGCTAGACTGACCTTGGAGTGGTTGTTATCTCAAATTCTCCTCTGCTCTCCGCCGGGACTGGAATTCCTTCTGCAGCATGTTTCAGGCAGGCAGTTTCTCTCTGGAGTTTTTTCTCCACTCTATTACGTCCCGGCTGGGGAGACTTCAGTGCCATCCCTCCCCCCAGCCCAGAGCCAGGGGAGAAGGGGCCCAGCCCGCCACTTCGGGGACCTGCTGCCTTTCTCATACATGGCTGCTTAATTTCTTCTACGCAATCCCCCTTGTCTTCTGTTTTCTTAAATATGTCATTAGCAGAGGCGTTACTGAAACTTTTAGTTGGCTTTGCTCTGGAAATCCACCTGGACCTGACTATTTCAGCCCAGAGGGGCTGCTAAACCCACGACAAGCATCCCTTATAAATTTAATCCATTCCTTTATAAAGTTTGCTTTCCTGGAGGGATGATTAGGTCTGTAGAGAGTGTTGAGCAGGCTTGGCATCAGCCTAGCTGAGAACTGTTTAATGTCATTGCTACGGCTTCTCCATCCCCCTGACTGCAGCCTCCAATACCACTGACCACCAACCCTTAAAAAGGGAAGGCCAGTAAGTGCCAAGGCCCCCATCTTTTATTTCTTTCTATAGCCTCTGTTCTATTGCTCTTAAGAATGGTCAATACACTCCAACTTCTCTACCTCCTTTCTTCTGCCTCTTGACAATTCTCTGTTACAACAATGTGATTATTTAATATTTGCAAATGGGAAAACCTAACAATGCATACTCAGAAATACTTTGTCATGCTTTATTGAACAGTATCTGGTTTTATCTGCTTTCCTGAAATTGTTTCTGCTGCTTTTGCAATTTTCCCTTTCCCTTCATGTTTATGACATTGACATTAACTTCTATAACATTAACATGCATGTTAATATGTATGACAGGTACATGAGTAAAAAAATGCACATAGAGGGCAAATTGAAATAAAGTCTTACAGAAGAGAAGCAGGAAACAGTTTAAAAAGACACTGGTATCCAGCGCCAGTATTGGTCACTGGAGTTCGTGCAATGCCTAGGGTAGAAATGGCAATATGAGTGCCTGTATTTTTAGTTATTTAATCTCAGTTTCCTGATATCTTTGGCATTTATACATTTGTATAGCTCATTTAACTCTTTATGCACTTAGAATTCTTCAACATGTAAGGTTCTACAGAAAAATGCAGTCCATGTAACCATAATAATTCCTCCAAATGATGTTGCTGAACACAGGGCTGGTTGATAATATAAAGATATTTTTGTTACTGCTGAGCAGCACTTACACAGGGCCCAGGCCGTTTCTGCTTTTCATACTGCCACACTGGAAGGGAATTTGGAGGATTTGGGGGTGCATGGGAGGTTGGGAGGAGACACAGATGGGATAGGCAACCCCAATTAACCTAAGGAATATTCCATACCATGCTCAGTACATTAGATGCAGGGAAGAAGGAGGAAGGAGGACACAGTTGAGTGATGGTGTTTGTCTCCCAAGTAACCATTACATGCCATGGGGCCCTGCTCTCCTGGAGATGGCTGAACACCTGCCTGCACATGGGAAGCAGTGAATGAATTCTTTGTTTTGCTTTGCTTACGTGCATGGCTTCTCTTTCCCATTTAAACTGTCTTTAGCTCAACCCATGAGTTTTCTAGCTTTTACCCTTCCAGTTCTCTCTCCAATCCTGCTTGTGAGGAGTGAGTGAGCAGCTGTGTGGTACTTGGTTGCTGGCTGGGGTGAAACCACAACAATGGAAATATATTATTCTGTGGATTTCTTTTTTGCAATATACCCTACTGCAAAAGCAATACTAGTGTTCAGTAGTTTAGTACAATTTTTTCCACCCTGCTCACAACACTGAGCATAACAGAAAAATGGTGTTATAATAGTTACATTTTTGATATATATATAGAGAGAGAGACAGAGAGAGAGATAAATATATATGTATACTCTCCCTGTTTAATACACTTATGTCAGTCCTACCAAAAACTGGTATTACCACTGACTGGTGTCTTGTATCATCTTCAAAATCTTTGCTACACCCTGTCTGCCACATAATCTGAGAGGAGCTGTTTTCCTGAAGGGTTTTCATTGCAGGCTTTATCCCCACAGAAAGATGTGCACAGAGTCCTGGCAAGCACAGCTGCTCCAGTTGAGGTGTTGAAGGGTCATCTAAAATATGAGACATGTACAAGCAGGCAAAACTGGACAGCAGTGAAGGGAAAAAAATACAAGACAAACTGAAATAAATCAGTATGCGCCTCTACTCTGTGCAGCTTTTAGAAGTGGAGCATCTGCAGACATAAAAGAAGTGGAGGATGCTGGATAGTTAAAAAAACAACCATGTGAGCTTTGGTGAGTTCTGTGGAAAGATGTAATCCTGAACACAGGAAAAGGAAGAAGGACTTGGAAGTTAAAAATGTAATAAAATATTTTTGAAACAGAGGCATTAAAAAGTACTCAATTGTGTATACTCAAGTGTACTCAATTGCTAGTATTTCATTAGTGCTTAGAGACTCCCATCTCACTTAGGTTCTGTTGAGCTATGTGTTATGTGGTCTACCAGTAAGAAATATTTCCTTTTCCTCTTCCAAAGATTGTGCCGAGTTTTTAAGTGGTGATCTGTCAGGTATCTGAGACAAGCAAAGGTAGTGGGACAGACTGCGTGTATGGCAACGTGGTGTAAACAGTAATTTACAAGTATCTTGGAGAATACAATGTTAGATACTGAATTATTAAGCTTGCACCCACACCACTCATTTTCTTTTGAAGACTGGCTTTTTGCAGTACCCTTTCTTATTCAAAATAATGTGTGGTTGTGTTAGTTTTAGTTTCAAAGTATTGTATGCGGTAGCTTATAACTTGGAGATACAGTTCTAATATAATTTCCAGATCAGGAAATCAATTTTCTTTCCTGCTCCAGAAAAACAACCTCAAATTAAACTTGGCAGCAGGGTCTCTTCTATACCCAAACCCAATGTTTTTTCAGTGATGAATCAAGAGAGGTCTGTCATTTTTTGGGCTGCCTTGCCCTCAGGTACTCTGAGTTCTAGGGCTACCTCATAGGCTTGTATTTGCCACATGCTGAGTGCCCTCAGGAGCTCAGCCTAGCTCATCTCAGCTGTCCCTTATGTCCCTGTGGTCTCTGAAGTGCTCCATCTATTGCAGTAACTGCATCGGAGTAACTGCAGCTGTTTTTTTAAGGCTTCTTTCAAACTTCTAAAGTTGATGAACAGTTGAGCAATATCAGCAAATAACCTCAACAAGTAATACTAATTGACATCTGTACAAAGCATTATGAAGGTATGGTTTTAATCCAATGTGTGTGATATTTTTAAAAATACTCCCATAATTGTAGCAGCTGTTGCTGCACAACCACTTTTTCCGCTATGCTATTAAGGTTAATTTCTACAGTACACACACTTTTCAGAACAAGAAAACAATCAAATCTTACAAAACTATTTAGGACAGTATTTATCACTAGCTTGGGTCTTTAGTTATAGCAACACTACACAGTTAGATACCAGTTTATTTATATTGCACTCTTTAACCTTTTTTCTGAATTTCTGATAGGAGTAATTTCCAGTCAAAATGATGAAAATCTAACATGAATGATATTAAAATGAACTACTTTGGAACAGCTAGATTTCTAAACAGTCATTGGGAAATCCTGGACTGTTGCCAGCTTCTTCTTCCACTTTCCCCCCCAGGGATGGGGCATTATTTGCTTTGTGCTTTAAAGGAGTGAACTGCAGCGCAAGACAGCTGTACCTAAGCCATCTCAGGCATTGTTAGTAACTGAAAGGAGAAGAGCTGAACATATTCAAACCTCATCCAAATTCTTAGATTTTTGTTTTTCACTTTAACCAGCAGTATCATCTGTTACTTTTTTAAGGAATATATAGGTTAGGGACGTTCATGTATACATTTACACGTCAGACTTGATCTCCAATCAGACTGAGCCCAAATTTGGTCACTGGTGAGAGAACACTTCACATCTGAGCAGGTGGTGGGTGTTTTATAGAAGAGGTTGTAAGAGGTAAAATCAGGAAACACTAGGCAAGTAAATGACTGTGAATAATCAAAACACTGGGGGAAAAGAGCTCTTGATACTTGTCAGACTGCAGAACAGAACTACACATAGAGTGACAGGGTTGTTTTAGCAATGATACAGGGGCTAAAACAACCTAAATCAAAGCTCAGTGTATCATAATTTGAGACAAGGATTTATGAAGAAAACAAAATTTTAACATTTAAATAAATGGAAAAAAGTCTACTAAAGAATGGGACTTTTTTCATTTATGCTGCAAATTTGGAGTGCTGAGGATTACTGACAAATCATGATGGGAATCACAATAGGGAATAGAAAAGGGAAAAGGTCATCCTCTGGACTTGATGGTGCAGCCCCCAATGCTGTTGGACATTTCTGCTGCCAAGGCTAACTGATGGCTCTTGCTCTCACTGCAATCCACCAGGACCCCTGGTCTTTCCTCACAGAGCTGGTTGCCAGCCTGCTGTGGTGTGAGGGGAAATTCCTAACTGCAGGTCATGGGCTCCTGTCAACCCATTTTTCCAACCTCTACTTATTGGCCATTCCCTCTAACTTGGTGTTGTCCACAAACTAGCCAAGAGGGCAACCATTCCACTCATCTAGCTGTTAATTAGGACATTATACAAGTTCTGATCCCCATATTGCATTTATTTCTGAACACTGCCTTATCCTCTTTTCCCTTTCTACTGCACTCTAATAGCTATGTCCATGGTGTTTTTCCAGTGTTTTGACTGGTTATAGTAATTGTTTTGCATTTTCTGAATTCATCTCACACCTCTCCTATAAACTACGATCACCCGCTCAAATTCAGATAGAGACATATTATGCACAGCTTGACTTTAACCATCAGCTTTGCTGCTCAGAAAAGACTCAAATGTGTTTGGAGATACACATAACCAGTTACCATTGCAGAAAAGGTACATGAACCAGCAATCACTGTATCCTCAGCAACATATTAGATATGGAGGAAAGTACTAGTGAATGTGACTCCGGAGAAATATTTATGCCAATAGACTTGTGAGTGTACCCTTAAAAACACTCAGAATTTATGTGGGGATCATTTTCAGAGTTATCAAGGCATACAAAGCAGAATGGTTTACAAATGAACATACTGAGGATTCAGAAAAATTAAAAGATATGGCCAAGATCACCCTGCCAGGCTATGAAGACATGAAACATGTTTGAAAGCATCTACTCCCTCTCAATATCAGCAAAGATTGCTTTCCTACACAACAGCAACCATTTAATGATGTAATGATAATATAAGGCAAGGTTTCTTTTTTTCAAATGTTAAAAAGAGATACCTCCTCATATTGCCCTTTACAAAGCACGTATTTGAGGCAATTAACAAGGAATAAATCTTTTCCTAAATTACAAATCAATACAGATCAGTCTTGTGGTATAAAGAACAATATGTTGCGAAGGCGATAAACTAACTTTCATTGTTCAGAAAATGTGAAAAGCACATACCTGTTGAGTAATTGATAGCTCTGCTAAATAACTAGAAAGATTTTATTGTTTTCTGACAAAACAATACAGATGCCTAACGAAAAAGCCTCCAAACATTGTGCTACATTTAGAAAAAATAAACACTTCCACTTTTCTTTCTTTTTTTTAAATGCTCACATTTTTTCACATAAACCACAATGATTCAAGAACACATTTACTGAGTAACAGCTATCAGGGAAATCCACTGGGTCCAAGTGAAAATTAAAAGGCAGTGTAAAGATTGTGTTCATGGCACTAGAGCATAATAAGTAAGGTGGGAGTTCATTTGACATCCTCTCTCTCTAAACTCATACTGTTTATATTGTCACATCCAAACTGGAGGAGTAGAACCACTCCCTCAAAAGTATATAAAAATTTTAAACATTAAATTAATGCTTACTGAAACAGATACATTGATGTCTATTTCTGCTCTGAAAGGCAATAGGAGGCCTTTACCAGGCAAAACATTCTCAGTGGTGTACTGTGTCCAGCAGTGCATCTAAATGTGTATTGTGCCTGTGAAACATCAAAAACCATAACACGGCTTACAATCAGAGATTTGTGGTGCTGAAGGGGTGCAAAATAACTGCACCAGCCAATTTGAATCTGTGATTGTATTTTCTCATCAGCGTTACCAAGTGTTTAACTGTGCTGCTATTAGATAGCAAGAAGAAATTAGTCTACTCCAGGACTCCACTGCATTGACCATTTAAAACACCTTCTAGTATGTAATGGATGTTATGGCAAAGAGTCTGCTTGGGCTGTCTATGATTGACATGACTGGACAATGCATCCTTTTTGATATCATTGTTCTGAACAATCTGGCCTAATGGAAGGTGTCCCTGCCCATGGCAGGGGAATTGGATTAGATAATCTTTAAAGCTCCCTTCCAAACCAAACTATTTCATTATTCTAAGATAGCGAAAAGTTTGAAATCTTGTTCACATTTTTCACTCTTCTAACACTATTAATATACAAAATCTGGTTTTATTGCTATAAAGGTGTACTAGGCACAGGTGCCCCAGTGCCAACAGCACCAAGGCTGCAGGGGGGCTCTGTGGGGAGAGGTCAGGGCTGCCCCATACCAGACACAGATGGTTCCAGCTGGCTCCCACCCACCCACTGCATGGCATGGCTGAGGGGAAAGGTGTTTTAATGCTTGCCTTCTTCTTTCTTACTACCTGAATCTATTTAAATTGGCAATAAATCAATGTTCACAGAGCCTATTCCACCAGTGACAGAGTCTCTCTGTCGTCATCTTGGCCCATGGAATTTCTTATCTTATTTCATCCGTGTGCTACTGAGGAGAGGGAGTGAAAGAGAGCAGCTGGGTGTGTGTTTGGCTATCAACCATGGCTAACCCACCAAAAAAGTTACTCACAAAAAAGTAGTACTGAAGATACTTTTTTTTAGGGGGAAAACAGAAATTCTGCATCAGAAGAATATACAGTTTTTGAATTTAATTTCTTATCTTTCTAGTAATTATTACTGCAATATTTCATGGCATGTGTTAATGCTGTATAATATGACATCTCCTGTCACATTCAACATCATGAAATTGTGATACATTGTACCAGAAGTAGTATAGATCAATTTATTATTGTATAATCAATACATACCATGGCAAAATATATTTTTTTTAATTTATTTTTTGAAGTATTTTGGTTAGGTACTTGTCAATACAGGCTGAAGATAGTATTTAATGCGCTTACATTAAACATTTCAGTTTAGGTCCCTAAATTGGCATCCTATTTGTCCCAAGATCTTTTTTCATTGAGTAGTGGGCTAGAAATATTTTAGAGAGTTTCAAGGTTCTCCTCTTACTGACTGAAGTTACTCATCTCTGCCTATAAACTACATTGACAGAAAGAGACTAGACTTGTAACTCAGGGATTTAATGCTACATAGCGTGAGTACTCCACTTATCCTGAAGGAATTGAAACAGATGTTGAACTGTTTTCACTCTAAAAATAAAAAAAATCCTCCTGACAAAAGGTATTGAAAGTTTCTGGTCATATAATTAATATTTTTAGTTTATCCTCTTTTATGTTTGAAGAGCCAGAGTTTTATTACAAGGACATAGGAGACATTATCTTCTAGAAAATCAGTTGTTTCGATCAGTAGTAACAGCTGCCTTTTAAAATATGAGAGATGATAAAGTCCAACAATATTTTTATGTTATTGTGAACTACTGCTGATCAATGCAGTAAACTGTAGTCATGAAAAACAGAAAGATAAAATAACAGAACAGAAATAAAAATAAATACAGTGATTTTGAAAGGATAATCCCACTTAAGAATGTCATTCTTTAAAATAAAACAATAAATATTTTAATCTCAATTAATTTCTCTAAGAACAATTTAATTTATGAAAGAAGAATGAAATCAATATAGCTTTCTGAAGAACGATGGAATTGATGATAAAAGGTTCAACGAAAACTTTATTTCTAGGTTTTGTGCACATCATCACTCAGGTTGACAGCTCAAATAAATAATCTAGTTATTTTTAAGAATGTAGGATCCTAGTCTCTGGAATGACCTACTGGCTTTTTCTACTTTCATGACATTTTGAAAGTATATGTTTTTTATTCTTGCATTCAATTTATTTATCTTTTCATTTCCTCATTATCAGAATGTTAATTCTGTACAAATTTGTTTTTTGCATACTGTTCAACCCTCTAAAAAATATACTTTTTATTATTCATGTTTGTCAGGTTTTATAAATAAACTGTTTGAAAAAAATCAACTCACAATCTGCTTTGGTGTGACATATTATAAGGCAAGAAGATACACTTCAGGATCCGGATTTTCTTTTATTTATTACTGTAAAATGCAGTGGCTTATTGTAGATCCAGGACCACAAAGGGAAGTAATATACAGAAGCTGCATTAGGACACAGATATTGACTTTCCAGTACTCTGTGACTGAACCAATGCAGATAAAATAGGCTGTAGGATTTCCAGGTCACCAATCATCAAAAAATATTTGACAGGTCCCATTCTATTTAAGAATCTGATGCAACTGTTTTTTTCTGATTTCAATTTCATGCATTTATTATTGTTTATCTCCAACTAAATATGGTTATTGTATGAGACCATTCTATAACCTATCCTGGGTTTTGTTACATCCTTATCTTATCTTTTTCTTTTTTCACCTCCAGGTTGTTTCTTAATTTTTAAAAAGGATGACACATGAAACAAATCATAAAAATAATAATATTCTCACTTTCCTTATAAGACTTACTATTTTTTGACTGTTCCAGAATCTACAGCATCTTTTTTTATACTTGGTTTTTATTTTCTTCTCTGCTCTTACTCTTGTCCTCTTCTCATTCTGTCCATCATTAATATACAAAGAAAAATAGAAATCCCAAGGATGTGCACCCAAATGGTTAGTAAATCATACTATGTCATGTTCACTGAGCCTGAACACCAAGCACACCTTATATAGCCAGAGAATATTGTTTTTCTTTGTAAAAAAAAAGACTTACAGTATGAAATTAGACTTATAAGGTATCATCTGTTTCCCTGAAAAATCTTTGTGTCATATTTTTTATTGTTAGCTTATTCTTTTGAGACTTTTCTCTTCTCTACTGTTACCAAGGAGTGTACAAAGCAGCAGTTCTAATACCAAGATACTTGGTGGCAAACACATACTTGGTAGAAAACAGAGGGACTAGAAGTTTGTCATTATAATACAATGCTAAAAGTCTGTTCTATAGACATACAGTACAAAAATGTAAAATAAGTGGCTTTAATTTTAATCAATTTAAGTCAAACAAAATTTTGAATTGTAAAAAAATATTCTAAGGAAAAATACAGAAAGGGCTACTGTTGAGAACAGTGAAGAAAATTTGAAAAGTGATCATAGCAACCTTGGTTGCACATTAACACTAAAATGTTTAAATAGTAACCCTTAACGAGACACCAGCCTTGGCTAAGGAGCAAAATGCATGTAAGAATGACTTTTAGCACATGGTAGTACTTCACTTTGCTAGAAATTGTAAGAAAGGCTGTTATAAATGAGTAAGTTATTTCAGAGAAAGAAGTAGAAATTTCCCAATTATTTGGTAGCCCTTGCTGTTAGGCATAAGAACACAAAGACATTTCAGTCCTAGATATTCTCAACAAGTTGCAAATGTGTCCTGTTTGCAAAGCATGTTTAGAGTACAACCTGCAATCAGAGCCCAGTGTGTTATTCAGGAGTGTTATTCATGTTCCTGTGTGTGCCTTCTCATCTCTCCTTCATGTACTCTGCTCACCTATTGGGTGGTCTGGCAGAATAATGAATAATTCCCACCAGCTGTCTGACCATGCCCAGCTTTGTTCCAAATGGAAAGCTGACTCTCACAGCCCTTTTTTTTCTGCTCGATCCCCTGTTTGCTGTTTTGATTTTTCATTGTGCTTACCAGTCTGCCATGGAAATTTCAGAAAATATCTTATCTTGTACTTCACACGACTGAAAACAAACAGAAGTTCAAAGCATAGATTACTATGATCTCCCTTCTGCTTCTGCAGCTGGAAAGGTTGATTTTTGTGCTGTTATAATTTTCTTTCAGGAGAGATTGCCTCTAGTTCCCGTGGTTTTGTGCTCTTTGGCAGAGACACAGTGTCAGTCAGCACTGCTGAATGCTCTCCAATGGGTGACCAAATACCAGTCACAAGTTGTCTGCGCATTGTAATGATTTTTTCTAAAACGCAAGATTTCACCTTAAAATAGTAGCTCTTTTTGTCATCATTCTTTAGCAAGCGAGGCAAAAAAATCTGACAGAAAAAAATCTGTCATACTGTATAGTCTCACAGGTCAGGGCTGTACGAGCTGTGTGCCAAGGCACAATTTGTCCTTTGAATGTCTAAACATCTGAAATGCAATGTATCAGAGGAAAAGGGCATCTGTAAGGGAAAGAGAGAACATACTCATTTTGTTAAGGAGGTGATGACTGGCAGATCCTTAGAAAACAGCAGTTTGCTCATGCTCATTGCCTTGCTTAAGTCTCTACCAAATTATACTTCAATGTACTCACTGACAGGGATGAGGAGCATTGAAAGTCCAGTTCCAGGAATAAAGGATTTTTATTGGACTGGACTTGCTTTCCCCATATAACTAAATTAAAGAGATGCAATAAAATAGTCGTAAACAGAATGAGAAGAAAAAACATAGAATTTGGGTTATTAATAACCAACCCCAAAAATTCGGGATTTTGATGATAATAATATTTACATTTTGCATACCTATTCAAATCTTGGACACTTTGTATGTACCTGTGAAGGCTGCAGAACTTCATGCCCAGATTTCATGTGTAATACAATTTACAAATATCTGAAATAGATTATTTATAAACCAAGCTTTAATTCTGGCATGAACTGGTTTCTATGGGTTAAAAGACCAAATCTCTAAGATAATATATTTACTTGAAAATCCTAGCTGTAAGAAAGATACAGGGAAAAAGGAGTATAAAAATGAAGATTCTAGCTATTTCTGGGTCCTGAAGCAATATTTGGTTCAGTTCTGCTGTTCAACATGGATAAAGGTTGAAGATAGCATTTATAATTTTAGATGGGTTTATCCAGCTTATGAAGGCTTTGATATTAATAACTTTTTATCTCAAATATAAAAACAGTAATTTCCATGAAAATTCATCTAATTATTATACCAGAGAAGAAAATGAAGCTGACACTGTACATATTTAATTACATCAGTTATAGTATGATTACCAACATGTCATAAACATTAAAAAAGGACTGTGTAAACATTTTAACCTAGAAAAAAAACAAAAGGTAATAAACATTTTGCCCAAGCTTCTAAGATATTTGACCCCCTTCCTTGAGTAGCAATTGTGTCTGCATTTATATATACATGTGGAAATTTCTGGAGCCCCTAATATTTTTCCAAATTGTGGGTCAGGTTTTTTCTGTGAAAACATCTCAAAGAACAAACAAACAAACAAACAAAACAGAACACCAGAACAACATTGAGAAGGTCATGTCTTAATTCAGAGAGTACAGTCACTTAGAAGGCAAAGTTTCATTCTTTGAAGATGAAGATTAAAGAATATGTCATTAAAAAGCACCAAACCAAAACAAAAAGGATTAAGTGACCAGATAAAATTAAGATTAATTGTTTTGTTCATAGCTACATGAAGTTCATAGTTCTCTATTCATTTTAGTCCCTGGGATGAAACAATCAGTAATCTAATCTTCTAGAAATTTGATCTTTATACTTACTTATTCAATAAATAACATTTAATTTTTTGAAAGTATGTACCAAATGCATGCAATTATATCAGAAATATGTTTAATGGCCACAGTTCTAGCTGATGTCAGCACCTGAAACAAGGAAAAGGCCTAAAAGAGTTAACTGAATTATCTCTTAACCGAATTACCTCTGAGCCCCCCCCCAAACCTGCTCTTGCTAAAAGAAAAACCTGTTCTGTTCTGTTCACTGTACCTAGACATAGAAGAACGACAGAAACATCATGTATAGATCTAGGGTAATAAATTAGAGCAAAGTAAGCTAGAGTAGACATTTGAATAGAAGAAATAGGCAAGGAGCCCAGACTTTTTCCAAGCTTGAGTGAGCGGGTCAGAGACAATAGAAAAGACAGGGGGTCAAGCTGAGGAAGACTTCTTTTAGCCCCCAGACCCAAAAGAGGAAGGCCGGATCTCCCCTCCTTGGTCAAAAGCCAAGAGAAGCTCCGCCCAAGCCCTGCCTGAGCTCCGCCTATACTCCGCCTATTATCAATATGTATTGATGAATGTTGCAATCACATGAATATGCATTTAATCATACATGAAAAGTGTATAAAAACTGTTGATTTTGTGTGAACCTCCGAAGCAGGTTTCTCCAGCATTAGCTGGCCTGTTTCCCAGCGCTGTCAATAAATACCTTTGCTGCTCAAAGATCAAAAAGGACTCTGGGCAGTTTATTATACCGGCTTTTTCGGATTCACACCCAACCTTTTTTAGTGCTGTAAAATTGAAAGGAAATTAATGAAGAGCTCTAAAAAGTCATTGAAGAAAAGACAGAAGTGGCCAGGTTTCAGTAGAAATAATACATAGAAAAAGGATTTAAACAAATAATTAAAATAATGAAAAACAGAGTACAGCTACCATCCCACTTAGATTCTTGTTTATTGCTGTATCGTAGTCCACGTCTTTACAGTGGAAGGAAAAAAATGTTAATAGAAACACTGTAAGATGTGTGTTATCATTTTATACCATATTTGACAAAACATTCACCTAGAAATTAAGAAGTCATAAGGTTCACTTAGTTACTTTCAGAGATAAACAATGTCTGCAACAACAGGGGTGAATACCAAGAAGGCTTGGAGTAAGGATGGCAACTTCCCAGGTTCCCTACAAACTTGTTATACAGCTTCAAACAGATAAATTTCTTGCTTGTGCAAAACTTCCGCTGCATCAATGTCAAAGAACTTTTAATATCTTGATTAAAACCTGCTGTCTATCTTGTTGACCTTTCAGTAATTAAAGTGTAATTATAAGAAAGATGGGGACAAACATTTTAGAAGGACCTGTTCTGATAGGACAAGAGACAGTGGTTTTAAACTAAATGAGGGTAAATTTAGCCTAGATATAAGGAAGAAATTTGCTACAATGAGAGTGGTGAAACACTGAACAGATTGCCCAGAGAGGTGATGGATGTCCATTCATGGAAATATTCAAGGTCAGGTTGGACAGGGCTCTGAACAACCTGATGTAGTTGATGATGTCCCTACTCACTGTAGGGAGTTGGACTAGATGACCTTTAAAGGACCCTCCCAACCCAAACTATTTTATGATTCTATGATCTTGGTTCTCTTTTTAGTCTTTAAGTATTTGCTTAAAACTTGCATATATTGAGCTTTATACATCCCAGCCATAGTAGAATATTTAAAAAGCGGGAAATAACACAGCACGTTTGAGGAAAGGGAGCACCATCCTTGATACATCAGGCAATAGTGATATGAGTGCCAGACTCTTAACTCCCAAGAAACCATTTCCACCTCTGGTTTATCAGAGAGATCCAACATTAAATTTGCATCTGAACTGGATAGTTGCTACCAGCAAGGTAATTATAAATGGCTATTTTATAAAATGTTAATATTGATTATTATAAAATTAGGTCATTATAATTAACCTGCTCCTATACTGAACTTTAGATGGTATCTGCTACTGTTTGTATATGTGATGTTAAGGAATATTCTGATAGAGGATGGTGCTGATGTTATCGTGATTTTATTTATTTATTTTATGAGATTTCATGACACAATTATATTGTCTGGCTTATAATACCTCTTACTCCAATTTAAAGTTTTAAAGGAATTAACATTCTTGGTCATAAATAATCGCAAATGAATTTATAAATTCTCAAAACCTACTCAAGAAAGTAGGTTTTGTAGTTCTTATTTTGCCTTATTTTTTCTCTACCGTTTGAGAGTATTTAGTGGGTTATTCAATTAATACATGTGTCACTGCAAATAGCAGTGCATGGCAAATGATTACTTGTACAGTTAGGGATTATTTGGTTAGTGGTGAATCAACAGCAAGGACATTTCCCAAGGCAACAAGACAGTGTCACACAGGAAATATGTGAGATATCTAGCTCAAGTGATGGTGAGGAGATAAAGTCATAACAGTCTGCCAAATGATGAAAGTACTTTATTTTTTTTCCATATAGAGATGTTAATGACTTATTCAGTGGGCTTGGGTTTTGGTTCGGTGTTTTGGGTTTTTTTGTGAGGATATGAGAGGTCAAAATGATAAATTTTAGTAATGTAATAAACATGCCCCAGCTGACATTATTTTATAGTTCAAAAATATTCTGGAATAAAAACAAATAAAAAATTTGTAGCTTAAAGTGCTAAAAAATGTTTCCTTTATTTAGAAAAACATACACACACTGATTTTTGGTTCTCTGAAAGACAGGAAATTAATCAGATTTTAATTTCTTTATACGAGTGGCTTGCCTATTCCTGAAAAATCCCAATAATGGATTTTTTTTAAATAATAGGTTTTTTTAAACTTACTTTGATGTCATAGATTCAGGTAAGGTATAGTAAGGTATATAAGGTAAGGTAAGGTATATAAGGTTAGGTAAGGTATATAAGGTAAGGTATACTTCTCCCCTTTACAAATTCTCTTTAATCATCCATAAATATTCAAAGTGAAATTTCCCAATCCTTACCTGAAACTATTTCCCTATTTCTAATACAGTCAGATAACAGTCAACTTTAATTTATGAAATAAACTGTTTCAACCCTATTGCAGAAGGAGCCATCCTAAAGGAATATTCTCCATCAAAGTTCTTAAAGCAGAAGTACCAAAATGAGACTGTAGACAAATGAGGCATTTTTATTATCTACTCTTTTGGGTTGGTTCTTCATTTGGATTTTCTTTCTTAAACATGATCAGCAGCTTCAATTACTGAATTTATCTGCAGTGGAGGTGTTGTCTATAATTTGAAAAAGTTCTCCCCAAATTACAAGAGGACACCTTATTTTAGCAAGAGGATTATATCAATTCCCATTTGCAAAGGTTAATTTTATGTGGAAAAGATCCCCAAAAATGACTCTGCTATCTAAGTCTTTAGATGAGTCACAATGATTCTTTTCCCTTCCCTCCTGGCTTATGGATTTCTATGCAATTAAAAGCCAGACGCTCTGAACTTAATCAAAGCTGAATCAGTTATATAACAAGTCTGCTATTACAGACTCAGTGTGCTGCAGGATCTGGTCCAAGGCCTGTAGGTAAAATCCCAATACTGGTACTTCACTTCAAACAAACATTAGAGTGTCCAATTTGGACAACCATCTTAGTTTCTAAGTGCAGGTAAAACAGAGATAAGGTCTTCATCTTTTTTTTCTTCCTCTGACAGAATGAAACAAATCCAGCAAAAATGGAAAGAGAAAACTGTGAGCTGCTACTCACTAGGTACAATCACAGACAAAGGTAACTGACAAATCATGTGGCCTCATCAAGTTTTTTAAAAAATGTGAAATTTTTAATGAAAATGTTTTGATTTTGTCATTACTTTGTTTTGTTTTGTCCAAAGCCCAAAGATCTGGCTTTTGAATTTAGCAGATTGGATGTTCTGCAGTTAGGATGGAAGGAGCAGTATGATCCAGCTGCATCCTTGCAGCCAGTAAAGGCATCAGAGAAATCCCTGCATCAGAGAATTCCTGCAATAAGAGCAGGTTGAGATCTTGTGCATTTTTAGCTTGCAGATTCTTGTGTTTCCACAGGATCAAAAGTCAATTCAGGCCAGAAGGGACCTCTGATCACCTACTCCACCTGTGTTCCTGTTTTGTTCATTATTTACAACTCTCGTTTAAGCTAGTAATAAGGACTTGGGGTTTTTGCTTGCCTCAAGTAAATTTGTCATTTTTCTAATATCCCACCACTCTGCAAAAATGGGACAGTAAGCGGCAGGGCACAGAATCACAGAATCACAGAATCACAGAATATGCTGAGTGAAAGGGACCCATAAGGATCATCAAGTCCAACCCATAGCCCTGCACAGGGACCATCTCCAAAAGTCACACCATGTGCCTGAGAGTCCAAATGCTTCTTGAACTCTGCCAGGCTTGGGGCTGTGACCACTTCCCTGGGGAGCCTGTTCCAGTGCCCAGCCTCCTCTGACACAACTTCAGGCCATTCCCCTGGCTCTTGTTCTGTTCCTGTCCACACTAGGAAACACGAGGTTAGTCAGAGCTATACCCTTGCACAGACTAATTTTACAGAATCATCTCTTCTCACGCTTTTTTTTCAACAGAACTTACAGATTTTCTTCTGTGTGGTGTAATGCACAGTTAAGATAACAAATAGGAATATTTTATGAGAAAGTATTGCCATAATTGTCACTTACCTGGCTTTCAGAGATGTGTGATTGCAACTAAGTGTTTTGCCAAAGCTCTTCTTTTATTGGTACATAGACATTTATAATGCTAATTTTTGCTACATTGCCCTGTGCAGTTTAAGATCAATTTTGTTTAGCAGCTGGTGTTGACTCTAAGCGCTTCACTCAGAAATGAGAAAGTTGTGCTACAGTGTTCCTAAAGGGACTATGCATGGGACAAAACCACTTCCCTTTTTCAGCTTTAGATTTGCAACTCTCATTTTCCCAGGATGACCTATTTCTTCTATTATAAAAGCCAGCTCTTACAGTGGATGATTCATGTTTCGTGATTTGTGACTGTTTTATGTACCCATATCCCATGTTCTCTTATTCATCATACAAAACCAAGCAGTGAAATCCTGACCTGATTGAACTCAGTGAGAGTTTGGACATTGTCTTCAATAACACTGGGATTTCACCTAAAATCTTTGTAGCCTTTGAATGAAAGAGCCTTTGGTCTTTTCTTTTTGGAGGAAGAGGAAGAGCACTGAGACACAGGATTATGGTATTTATGATTTAATTAGATATATCTCTTCCATTTGTGAGACAAAGCAGTCAATAGAATCAGAGAGGACATAAAAGTGAAGTAATCAGAATTTTCTTGGATGGGAATACCTTGGCTGAAATCTGCATAAACATTTCTTTTGCCAGGACCTGTAAAGACCTGGACTTAAGAGACCACATTGACTCATTTGGCTTGCCAGCTTACTTATAAGCATAAATAAGTTGCAAAGAAAATGTAATTCTGGTCTCTATTAAAAAAAAAAAGCAAGACCTGGTTAATCAAAGTTTTAAATTAATCAGAGATGAAATAAAGTCTTCCAGAGCTTTAAATTTAGCTTGAAATAAATGTAGTTTCCATTCTCCATTCATTCTTTTTTGCCTGATGGATCACTTTCTTTCCTGCCAGTGAGTGGGAGCCTCTCTCATGCTGGGTTGCTGTTAGAGAGTTTTCTAATATCCCTTCTAGTTCACTGGACTGCAACACAGATGCAATGAAATTTACATATGGTTTCAGAGATGGAAAAAAAAGTACAGCTTTATACTTCAAAAGTAGGAAGTGCAAGCCTAACATGAGCCAGCACTGTTGGCTGCATGCTTAGCGCATGAGACTTGGCCAGTGCAAACATATTCCTGACATTGATGTCATCACTGGGATCACATTTTAAAATGCACTGTTGGGGCATGCTAACAGAGGGAGCATTACTACTGCTTTGCCTGTGTGGTGATGGAAAATTGCTGCTTGACCAGTCCTCTGACTGATTCCTTATTTTCACTTCCTTTTCAATTTGTAAGCCTGTCAAGCAGTACACTGAGCCTGAATAACAGTGCTCTGTTGTTGAGCTGACTCATAAAAGTCACATATGACAGTAGTAAAGAGGTGTCAAAATTGAGCCTTGGAACTGTCCTAGTTAAAAGAGCTGGGACCAGTTCATCACTGTGTGTGTGTAACACAAACTGTGTATTCTACACCCTCTATGCCATTTCCCAGAAGCTACAGACCATCTGCAGCAGCTGCCCAGAGCACACCTGACCCCTCAGGCTCTGAGCTGGGTGTGAAGAGGCCTGTGAGATAAGATGTTCCTGTCCTCACATCCAGCACATCCATTCACTCATTTCACTCACATCAGTTGTGAAACCCTCCGCCCTGGAAAAGGGGCTGGGCATTCCTGCCTGAACCTGAAGATATACAATCTTGGGGTCTTGGGACTTCTGGTACCACCTGTGGGATCCAGAGGAGGACCAGAGCCTGAGCTTGGACAACCGCTGGAATTGCAACCACCGCTCTCAGTTGGACTGTGACCACCATTTCCAGCCGGACTGCAACCATCACTGGCATTGGCAGGTTTTCTCCTCTTTTTTTTTTGCTTTTGGACTCAGAGGGTCTCATGTGGGGTTCAGCACGAGGGGCTGACAAACACCATTCTGTTCGTGCCCCGTGGTGCCGGGTTTTTGTGGGTTAAAACCAATTGTTCACCTATAAAATTGCATTTATTATATTATTGTTATTAAAATTGTTATTCTGACTTTTAACCTCCTTTGAGTTGGGTTTATTTCTCCTGCTGGTTTACCTTTAAACCAGTACAGGAACTAATACAGAAAAGTATGTTTTCAATATCTCTTCCCTTGATTCTCCAAACACAGTCAGAGGAGTTATATCTTGACTGATTAAACAATGAGCAGCATTCAGCATGAAGTAAGCAAGGTGCCAGCAGCTCCCTGAGCTGAGCAGGTTGGTGTCTATTCCTTCATCTGCTTTGTTAAATTAGATTGCTCTGTGGCTCTATCACTCATCCCATGCTCTCACTCCTCTCTGTTCCATTCTACTCAGATTACTTTTGACAATTATTATCTCTCAAACCACAGACGTATATATATAAATACCTAATTAGCTTCATTAAAATTTGCTACATACTATGCCTCTGAAAAACTAAGGTTTTCCTTATGTTATAGAGAGAAATTCACAGATAACAGATTTTGTTTGCCTCCCTTGAAAGCCAAGACAATAATAAGCTTCACAAAGCCTCTTATTGTGCCTTGCAGAACCCAAGAAACCCTGAATTTTGCTCCTTCTCTCTCAGACAAGCTGAATGAAAAAGGAGAAAAAAACAAATGAAATACTGAAAAAGGCCAAAAGAAATGCAAAATCCAAAAGAAATACAAAATAAAAATTTATGTAAGTTCAATAAGGAAGCTGTTTTCTTGTACTCTAGTGAAGAATTCTTATGCTAACATAAATGCTAAGCCTAAAAAAAAAAGGAGAAAAAAAATAGAGAGATCTGCTCTAACACTTTATATATATTCAGAATTTATGCAGGGAAGTTATAATCTACTTACTAAAAGGAAACTTGCCACTATTTTCCATCTCTTTTGTCATCAGACTTTAGCAAAATATGAATGCTATATTCCTCTGCTCCTACTGAAACTATTCCCCTGGCCAATGACTGGAAAAGTCACCAGATGAGATATGTAAAATTGTGAGAATTGGATCTTGGTTTTGGGGCTGCTTGTTCTTGAATGACTGTTCAAACTCTTAGGACAGAAAGTCATACCTTTCTCTTACAGTCAGGTCAACTTTTCCTCACCAGGTGGAGATACCACTCAGTTGCACCTGAATGCCAGTCCTATGGATGTGTGCAACACGTGTGGTGCTCTGGCAGCAGCTCAGAGCTGGTGACCTGTTGGGCCAGGGTGAGAGCCCCTTTTCTACAACTACAGAAGGAGGCACGGGATCCAGGCACCCAAACCCTCAGTCCTGTCAACAAAGACAATACCACAAGTAACCAGAAACAGACCTTCTGGCGGTTGTTAGTTAAAGAGTTCAGCGATTTGATTTGCCCAAAGAAGTCAAAATGTTTGTCTTAGATAAGTACCTTCAGTGTCCAGCAGCAGCTGACAAAGACATTTTCAGGATCAGTTTTGGAGCCTAAATCTAAATTCAACTCCTGCTCTGTGCTGATCTTGGTCTCTTATTTGATTTATTTGATTTATTCTTCTCTGTGATGTCAGAGAAAAGTCTTCATTGTGCCTTTACATTTTGGGAGGACAAAAAGTAATTGCCACAACTTGTAACCATTGTAAGGGCTTGGATCAAAGCCCTGTGGTTAGTTAGAAGTTTTTTTATTCAAATTCAATTATATGTCGTTCAGTGATTTTTAATAACAATTCAGCCCTTTTGCCTAACAGCTTCCCAATTAACATTACTTGTAAAATTGAGATGTTACCTTTAGACCTTATAACAAACCAATGCTTTTTGGCTCCCTGGAGTGCTTGGACAGCTTCTATACTCATATTTCCCTCGCTATGAAACTCAGGATTTAGACACTAACACTTTGCACTGCCCAGCTACCTGGCTTTCCTGGAGTGGAAGCATGTAGGATTTTTATAGGAAGGTGTGCCTATTTCATCCCTTATGTTGGGGTTCCTAGATAAGGAAGTGGAGAGCACTCAGAGGACTATGATAAGTCTCAAGAAATTTCTACAGGCAGACATCTCTGCTCCCAACTGCAGATCCTGTTCTGGAGAGTTAAAAGTGGGTGGCAGTGATAATAGAGAGAGGGAGCAAGAATCAAGGAGCCCTGATCCTCTCTCTGGTTACATTTTGCATTAAGAGTGTATGAGATACAAGAAATAGTAATGACTATGGAAGCTTGACCTGTATGGAAGACTCAATCTTACCATCTAAGAGCTCTAGCAAGAGACTCATATTCCTTGCTTATTTTACCTGTAAGTCCTAAGTATGCTTTTGAGTCTGGCTCTTAGATAAATAAGACATACTTAGTAACATAACAGCTATCTGAGGGGCTCAAAATGATAATTGTTTTGACCTATATCCCAGTCATGGTAGTAGTTATTCAGAAATCACTATGGTAATTTGTACTTTTGATATATGCCTGCTGAGCATAGCCCTTATCTTTGACCTTGGCATCAATGAAGGCATGACAGATCCCAGAGGTTTTAACACATAGATTAGCTTGTTTGAAATTATTAATGCACTGACCTCTATTCCCCATAAAGAAATGTATTTTCTGTATACTATAATGTCAATGAATGTGTTGCATTGTGTTTTTCATCAGTTACAAGTAGCTCTTGTTAATGTTACTATGCATTTTCCTTGGCTATATTCAGTGTTAGCAGTTATGGCATAAAAAATTACAGTCAGACCTGATATTTTATGCTTGTGCTCCTATTTTGCAATGAGGAGTTGAATATGATCAGACCACAGGTTCTGTTACACTTTTTTTACATCTGTTACATTTTGTCTACATTGCTTTGCTCTCAAAACCAAAAAGTACTGCGGTTACTCTAATGCAGTAATCCCTACTGTTGTCCTGAAGAAACACAAGTCTGGATCCATAGTTTCCCAAGGAAAAAACAATTCTCTCTTCCAGCCTCATATACAATACAGTCTTTCATGATAACACTTCCGATGTGGTTTATGATGTTACACATTTCCATCTGAGTGCTTGTCTAGGCTGCCCTGAATTCCTTCTCAGTAGTTTTGAGGACATGCAATTCACTTTTTTCTATGTACTGATCCTTCAACAGTAGCAAGTGAAGCAAACATTCAAGTTTGCAAGGACTCCAGGAGGAAGAAGCAAATTGGCTGGATCCTGCTGCATTGTCAGAATGCCTTCAGTGTGACAGAGAGAGAATCCTCAGACTATATCCTGATCCATGTTTCCGCAAAATGTAGCTTCCACTTTCCTGCTAAGAAAAAATGTCAGGAAGGTCACCTGGTGTGATAAGTGTCTTGTACTAGATTGATTATGTGGGAGAATTTGGATGATTAACTTAGGTTAATGAGTTTCAAGGAAGATCAGGAGCTTATCAAACTAATGAACATAAAAATCTCTAGTGAAGGGGGAACTGGCTAGGTAGCAAAATATTCAGTATAAGCAAATTTTTAGATGGACCTACATTGAAATGAGAACTATGGCAAAATAACATGAAGAAAAATGTGTATATGTAAGCACTGTTATTTTAGCATGAAAGCTGTCACTCAGTTGATCATTTCTATAACATGAATGCTGATGAAGAATAATGCCACCTATTAAGAAACCGAAAGAAGAGGCAGAATTTTGTATATCAAGGGCATATGCACTTTCCCTGAATCCAAGCTCTGATGACAGTTAGACTCATTAGACCTCTGCACAATGATAGAAAATAAAAACCCATATTGTATTGCTGTCAGGTATGGTCTGCTTCTGGCTTTTAAAATAACAAAATCAAGTGGAAGAAGCCTTTAGAAAAGAACAAAAGGGAGAAAGTGTTAGCACAGTCATCTGACAAATGGGCTTTGATGTTTCTAACTTCTGACCCACTGAAGAAAGAGAATAAGACTACACAACAGGCAAGCAGGACATATCTTTAGAACCAGGAAATTAAGAGAGAACCCAAAGAATAACATCTTCTTCAGGTCTGAACAACTTCGGAAAACTGGCAATATGGTAGATATTGATCATAGCATCATTAAGTGTTTCATTCCTAGAGAAAAAGAGAGACCAAGCAATCAGAGAGGCCTAAAAGCTACTGAAATCATTGCAACTTCAATTCTCAAAGAAATGTAAGAAAAACAGAAACCTGAAAAAGTCTACTTATGATCTAGGAGACATTGAACTAATAAGTAATAATCAGCATGGGTTTGTAAAAAAAAATCCTGTTGGACCAATTAAATTTTTATTAATTGGCAACAAACCTGGTAGCTGGGTGAAAATAGGTATTTTGAATTGAATAGAAGTTTTGACCCTGTCCAACAGGATGTATGCTTGGCTTCCTCCAAAAGTAAACTCCTGATTAGCTTCCCACAAAACAGATAAGCAACTGGAGAAGAGTTTTTCAATAGGTTAAAAGTTAAAGGATGAGTATAGTACTGTAGGGAGATTTTTTTGGGTTCTATAATCTTAAATATTTTCATTAGGGGCCTGAACAAAATACTGTGCATTAAATGTGCAAGAAGCCATGTGGGGCTGTAAGCTTATTGTAAAAGGAAGATTAGACTGAAACATCTTGACAAATGGGAGAAACCGTCTGAAACAAAATAAATTAAAAACAGCAACCAAAAGGAAAACAAACAAACATCTCCAAACAAACTAACAGTAGAAAAATACACTGCAAAAACCCTGAGTCCTAGACAGGAAATAGTGACAACCAAAAATAATCTACACATAGCAGTCAATGGCATGTGGTATTAGTGTAAATAAGAATTTGTGTAATGACTGTTTACAAAAAAATCAATCATAATTAAATAATGTTACTGAAATACTGAAAGATAGAAACAGAATTGTTTAAAGTGAATCACAGGAAGGAATCATTCTGCTCTTCTCAGCACTGATACGGCCTTCCTGGGACCACCATTTCCAATTGTGAATGTTACAATCAAAAAGATGAGCTCATAGGAATTATTAGACAGTAAATGTGAAAACATGAAGATGTGATTTGGTTTCTCAGGGGAAATGAAAACCATGAGGGAACATGATGGCAAGCTTAAAAATCTGCTGAAAAAAAATGGAAGGGAATAAGTGTTTTTCATATTTTCTGAGAATGAGACAAGTAGTATGGACTAGAAATGCAGCACTGGAGGTGTACACCAGGCAGGTAGAAAGGGATCTCATGGGAAAGACAGGTAAGTACTGGAGTAGATTGCTTAGTGATAATGTGCTGCATCTTCCTCTGCAGGTTTTAAGAACTTAGCAGGGGTCTGTGAGGAATACTTTAGATACAGCCAGTCTTGCCTCAAAATGGGAAGGAAAAATGAGATGGACTTTCTGATTCTCAGCTTCTTTTCTGTGATTTTGAGAAAAACTCTATCCAAAAAAAAAAAAAAAAATAGAAAAGAGCACCCAGGTTAAAACCAGTAGGCTGTGTTGGATATCTAGTGCCATTATAGGAAATACTTGTTTTCTGCATTGCTTTTCCACTAAAATGTGTGTGCTTTACAAGTATCTTATGTATATTTTAAAATTCAGCATTTATTTCTTGGTCTAGAGCATATATTCCCAGCTGTTCAGTTCTGTCCTTTTAGCACAACCCACTTTGTGGTTCTTAAAGCTTGATAACGTTTCTCATGCAGTGCAGTACAGTATAGTGCTTGTACAGTGTAACTAATGAATCATATTGCCATCCCAAATGTACTGAAGATGACTTTTACTTGAATTAAACATCCTTGAGGTCTAAAGCAATATTCCCTATTGCTGTTAGTACCATACAACTTTGTTCCTGTGCTGGGCCAAGGCCATCTATGATTCCCCAGTTTTGACATCATGTTTTGCTTTTTTTTACTGGAATTACAAGTAGTCTGGAATGAACTGTAAATTCTACTTGCCTAATTGATCACAAAAAAGTACAGTCACTCAGCATATTATGTCCTTATCTTAATAGCATGCAGGCAGCTACTGCTTTTTGAATGTGAATTCTGTTTCTGTAGCCCTAATGTGTTTGTCCTGATGGTAATTTCATTACAGAAACAAAGAGTTTCAGGTGGATTTTTTTGTTGTTGTTTTGTTTTGTTTTTTAAATTAGGAAGAACAGTTTTCCACATTTGTTAAAACCTTTAGACTGTTATTCACTGACAGAATTTGACTCATGTTTCATGCTGTGGAAAATGGCATAATCCAAGCCAATGAAGTTTTCCCACTCACGTTTTATTCAGAAGAACAATCCTTTCATAGGTATAAAAAGAAAACAGTGCTCAGGATAAATGTATGAGCTTCCCTCAGCCACAGGAAATGTATAATGGAAGATCACTTAACGATCCCACATGCTATTTTTTTAATGTTCCTAATGGACCCAGCAGATTGCCTAGTGCAGCATCTTGCCATTGGCAGGATTTAGTACAGGTGCATTAGGATGAACCATAAGAAACAGTAAATACCTAATGATCCCTCCTTAGTATATTTCCTTCTCTTATTAGTTTTATTACTTATATTTACAAATACTTTTTCATATAATTGATTGTCAAATACACCTTTTCTAAAGAAATACTGTAATTGTTACTAAACAGTGGGGATTGTGGAGGAGGGAAATAAAATGCCCCATTAAAACATTTATCTTTTATGTTACTGGAAAGGAGAGGAATATTATCTCCATCAAAGTCAAATTCCCCAGTGTAAGAACAGAGAGCACAAAATTTTCTTCCTTTTTGTGCTTTTTAATACAATTAGGGGTGTTCAGCCCCGTGGGCCTCTGGTCAAAACCCAGTGAGGAAGCATTTAATCATGTTACTGGCTGGCTCAGCACCTCTCAGAGGGCAACCCTTTGCTCTTTCCAGAGGTGGGCAGAGTGGGGCTGCCCAGCTTGGCTGGGCAATACAGAGCATGCCTTCAGAGCATGCAGCAGCCCCCTGCTCCCTGCTCCACGAGTGGGAGCCACCAGCTGAGTGGAGGAAAGAAGTGCTGCTGTCTCCCACACAGGTAGATGCCTGTATTTAGTTTTTTGCAACTATATCCTTTATACTTGCCATAAACAGGCTTGCAGGACACCGATTTTGGGATAATCGTAAGTGAAAAGTTCTTGCATTACCAGGTAGTAGTCTTCAGAGCAGCCAGGGTGTGCCAGAATGCTCAGATTAGTTTAGGAGCTCTTTGCAACAGGGTGCACTAGCCTGGATAGTTCCTAGCAGACACAAGAGAGGGATAGACATTTGAATTTTTTGGGATCCTTACGAAATTTGCAACAGGAGCAACAGCACAAATCAGACAGCACTGAACATGAAAGAAGGAAATGCAGTGACTAGAAATATCACCTGGTCACATCTTTCAGAAAAAACAAACACTTCTGAAACAGGTACAGTCTGGAAGAGATACATCGTACTTTCACACTCATATGGTTCAGATCTATCTACCTTTCAGATGCCAGAAAAACTACCAACTACTGAATCCAAATAATTTTCACAAACCTGAGGCAACTGTTTGGGGTGAAACAGCAGCACTATAGATACACTCTGGTAAGTGCACCAGCCACACTGTCCTGTACCACATAAAAACACAGATCTGCTTTACACAATTTGGGAAGCTCACACCCACACATCTGAATTAACTTCCCCTTAGAAGGAACATGGGAAGGCAGCTCAGAGCATGAGCAAGCAGTGCGTGATGTTAGTCTTCTAAAAACTGCCTCCCTGGTTTAATGAGTCTTACACAGGAATAAACCTTAATAAATACTAGTGTTCCAAATAAATACTATTGTAGTCAGCGGTTCAATTCACTGGTGCACTTTTTTACTGCAGGATTGGATTTTCTTAGCAGAGAGTGATCAACAGCCATGTGATGGATTCTGAACTAAGGAAGACTGGGGGGAAAATGCAGTAACAAGGGTAACTATATGGAAAAGGATTAGCAGAGCTTGCAAAAGGGACCCAGTGACTGAAGATGTGCATGACTGGAAAAAGCAAATGACATTTGAAAAAAGTCTGCTGAACTTTGCTTTGATCAGGTATCTAAAACAGCTCTCGGATTTTTCTTTAAATGCCTGATTGGTAGGATGGGGAGTGATTGAAACAGTAAAATAGGAGGTAACAAGACAGATGATTGGGCTTAACCCAGCAACAGTCTTCTGTGCAGAGAATTATTGTGCCATGATTTATTGTTTAAATGCAAATGCTAGGATGCCAGGTAGAACCTTAGTGAGCTGTGTCTTGGCCACCTACTCCCTTACAAAAATACCTGTGCAGGTGGACTAGATGTCAACAGTAGAATTAAGGACATTTAATTTCCTTGGATATTTTGGGGTGGGCTTTTTTGGGAGGGGAGTGTTTAAAATTTGTGTTCTTAAGGTATGTGTAAAGTTCAGCAAATACTCAGTGAAAGATCTTGAGGCATTTTTAATATTTCCCCCCCAGTGTGACTTATCCATTGTGCAATAAGGGGTACTTCAACCCTAACAGGGAGAAAAATAAGGTATGCCTGTACCTGCATCTCTAGATTAAGTTCGTACATATTTAATGACACTCTCTGGAGTCTTCTACCATATAATTAGGCTACACCTAGCAACAACTTATTAAGGAAAGATTCAAACTATTCCTTAGCAAACCAAGGTAAAATCTGCAACAGGAACATTTGAATTTAGAGAAGGACTTTAGAGAAGGACTGTTTAAGAAAACACAGCCCTAATAGAGGTAAAGATCCATGATAAGGTCTAACTTTTTTTCTTCCAATTGCAGATCAATTCCAGGGGTGTTGTACTACTGACAGTGTACTTGCCCATATCAGTACAACAGAATCCTCTGTTTTCTAGCAAACTGCTGCATGACAGGACATGAGTCACTTTTCTTCACTCTTTCCTCCATTTTTAAAATAACATTCATGTTTCTGTACCTTACAAAGATTTATTCATCAAAGCTTTTAAATATCTTCAAGATATTCTTAAGTTTGTATACTTCGCCTTTGGTAATTTGATACATTTAATTATCCAGAATTAAGAAATCTGCTTGGGATTATAGAACACTTATTATATATATATATATAGCCAGCTCTATGTCCAAAAATATAAGCCACTAACTTCTCAAAAATATATTCACCTAAAATGTATAAATAGCTATATATCCCTCCAAGGCACATAATACTGTCTTTATCAGAGACAAAATCCATTTGAACCAGTACAAGTTTTCTCATAAAACATGTTCTTGTGTTTCAGAACTTTCTATTTATGTTCCTAGCTAAGAATTTTGAAAGTTAAAGGATATACATCTTAATGAGTCCCTTAGTGGCTTTTAGCATTCATTCTGTTGAATATTTTTTAAGTATGCATTGTCAGACCTTGTCTGAAGATGAAAGTAAGGTTTCAAATGTTTAATATTAAAATATATACTAAATTAAAAAAATCTCTCTTTACTAGATATAAGAGCTGTTGGATTTACATATGTTATTATATTTTTTTCTATCTTGTCAAAGAGCGAATAGTGAGAAAAATTATGCTCAGTTGGATAGCAGCAGAATCATTTAGACCTATATTACCTCTCTCAAAGAAACCAACACTGTTATTATGGGCAAGGATTATAACCTAGGGTGTATTTGTGCACCATGAGGTAGAGGAGTAACTATATCTTTCTATATGTATGAAACCAAAGTGCAGAAAAATGCAGAAACTTCCTCAGGGTGACACAAACAGCACGGACAGAGATAAATTCCAAGGTTTTCAGGTTGATAGCTGGACTACATATTTAGCTTCTAAACTGAAATGTAACTCAGCTTGCCACCTAAAGCCAGCTGTCACGGGATAATTTTATTACACTGAGATGGGAATGAAACTCCCAACTCCAAGTGATTATTATACTTTTATAGGAAAGTGTTATTATATTTTTATAGTGCTTAAAAAGACCTTTTCTATTCTACTAGGAAGACTTCCACTAGGTACAAACATATAAGAACTCCTAATAGTTGTGCATCACCTTTAACTGTCCTTGAAGAAAGGTGATGTGGCAGCACTGAAAATAGACAAAACCATAAAAAGTAGTTTCTTGCTTATTGAATCACTTAATACTAGAAAAACTGGAAATGCCAAGAACTATTGAACAGAAGTCAACTTAAAATTACCACAACATACTACAATATTTCCTAATGAACATAGCAAATTCACTAACACTCAGAATGTTAACTTTATTGAGTCTAAGCAATAAATGTGATTAACATCTTTAAGTTCCTGAATTCAAGTGACCATGGGAGGGTTTCAGGTAATTTTTACGATTTTTAAAGGGATTACAGAGCTCACATTGACGTATGTGGTCTGTATGTAAACCTAAAGTTTTTGAAAAAAACAAAAATCCAGCTTCTTAAAATTTATTTATGATTTACACTAATCTCTTGATTCTTTGATATACAACAATTAAACATTTATAACATTTATAACATTTATAACAAAAAATAAAATGATTTAGCAAGACATACCTGCTAAGGCCTGCAATGGCTGAATGCTGCTTTAACTTTGAAACATTACATTTATTCCTGTCTTCCCATTGCAGCTATATTGAGTGCAAGCTGCAGTCAAGCTAAATAAAGCTCAACAAACCAGTACCATTTTAAATGATGCACAGGTAAAGAAACTAATGAATGGAATGACTTCATTTGTTCAATTCCTTTCAGCTCAGGCAGAATGAGCTGGAGAAACTGCCAATGAAACTTTCTGACATTCTAAAAATAGAAATCCCAGCTTGAAATGTAATGCCTGTGCCTCTGTGGAATCTAAAGGAAATAGAAATGTACCTATAAGTAACTTTTTGGAAAGATATCAGTCTATTACAATGTTTACTAGTAATCAATAAGCCTATATTAGCCATTTTGAAGGACTTTCTATACCTCTCTGTGGTAAGGAGCTTTATTTATTGAAAAAAGGAAGTTAAATCCCCATGTCCTGTTACCATTGTGAGAACTGCATGTATGGGATTTAACATAAGAAATTGCAAAGGGAACAAAATGCTACTCCAGGCTCAGAAAACATTACCCTTTTTTAAATAACTTATTCCATACAATTAATTTTGTGAAAAGTTTCATTTCACTTGAAAAAGGAAATCCTGCATGAAAAGTTTTTTTTCTGAATGGTTATAGTATTAAACAATATTTTTTTTGCATCAGACTCACGTAATAAACAATTCCAGTCTCTCAGATCACACTCAGGACTTTATGAATCACTGTGGATTTTGTGCACGTGTTCATCTTCTCTCCCAGCCTCACACAGCTTAGATGCATGGACACTACATTTATGTTGAAATCGATCTCACTCCTTCTTAGGACAAGAATTTCTAAAAGCAGGCACAATAATAATTTCAAGAAGTATGTATCTGGCAAGCAAAGGCAAATAGTAAAAAGGGGGAAGAATCTAGCACGTACAGGTTTTCTATGCCTAGCCAAGTCAAAATACAAATAAAGAAAAAGTGGGTGCTCTGTGTACAGCTGGTAAACAGGTATAATACCTAGGAGTTATATTGTGCACACAAAACAAGGAGTTTTATATGCACAATAATGTTCAAAGCATTGGTCACATTTCCTTTATTATCCCTCATTTTAACCAGTCTTACATACACCTCCATACATAAATACAAAATACATGGTTACCTGCCATCTTCTGTAAAAATTGTTCTCGTGTATCGCAGAAGATCTGAGAGGTGAACACATCAAACTGATCATGGAGCAAACCAATCTAAATTTCCACTATTTATACAAGACCCTGTAAGTAAATTAATACCCAAAACTGTGTACCTCTAAGTTTAAATCAGGTTCTTAATTATGAATTGGAAATTGTTTATCAATTTGTTGGTATCAAAAGAAAGCACACTTTAAAGTGCAAAATAAAGAAAATGAGTGGTATCACAGGGTAATTCTAGTGGATGAAGGATTGCACGACATTATCAGGCAGAACCTCTTGCTTCCTTATTCTAGGCACTATTTTTTGTGCCTTTTAGAAAGCAAAGGCTCCCTTTAAGAGAAATGAAATATTGATTTTAGGTTCTAGCTAGACTCCATTAAGATGCTCTTTTAAGTTATATTGTGTCTGCAAAGAGCAGAGTTTTATGAACATAAATCAGTTTTCTAATACCCATAAGTGGGCTTTTCATAAGCACCCATAAATAATTCACCCAGCTTTCCTGTGCATCAATAGAATTTGACTCACAGCTTTCCTAAGCACTTTCAAAAAACCTTACCTGCATGTGGGGTATTGAATATATTAATGATGACTAAGTTATACTACAGGCAGCCATTTGTTTCTGAATAGAGGAGCAAGAGAAACAGCATTGTGGGGGGAAAAAGGACAACTGATGACTCACAAAGCATTTCTCTCTGTGTTGAAAGCAGATGCTTTGAAAGTGTATTTGAATAAAGGAAGAACACCTGACCAATGTGATTTATGGTTTGGGATGTCTCTTGGTGTCTTAGCTCTGCCTACACTGCCAGATGCACTGCTCCCCAAACTTCAAAAGGTGCTTTAACACAACAGACCCGGAGTCTAGGTCAGTACAAAACACAGGAAGTGGGGAACCAGCCCTTACATTTCAAAGGGCACTCCACTCTAGCCAAGGTCAAGTGGTCCTGGTTCAGGCTCTGACCAAAGGCTCATCCTATTCAGGGTGAACCTCAGCCCTGGAAATCAAATTAGCAGGAAAAAAAAAGTGGTACTTCCTTCCTTACCTCACTCTTAGAATGGTCCAAATTCTTACTACATCTTTGACAATTCTGTCCAATTACCTAACCCTGTGAGGAGTGGAGTGGGTTACAGGAGAGCAGGTCAGCCTGAGGGAGGCATACTGACATCCAGAGAAGACTACTTGTTCAGTGAAGGGTCACGAACAGTTTTATTTTTCAACAATTACAATTTGACATGACTTATCCCATACTGTCATAGTGTGTCCTGGTTTCAGCCGGGACCTTTTCTTCCTAGCAGAGGGCATAGTGCTGTGCTTTGGATTTATTATGAGAATAATGTTGATAACACACCAACATTTTAGTTGTTGCTGAGCAGTGCTGGCATAAAGTCAAGGACTTTTCAGTGTCTCATGCTCTGCCACCAAGGAACTGCACAAGAAGCTGATAGGGAGCATAGCCATGATACCTGATCCAAACTGGACAAAGGGAATATCACTTTCTGTCTATATACTGGGGGGCTTGGCTGGTAGGTGCCGAGTGCTGCTCAGGGGCTGGATGGGCATCAGTCAGCAGGTAGTGAGCAATTGCACTGTGCATCATTTCTCTTTATTGGATTTTATTCCTCTCTCTCTTTTTTGTTGTCTCCCTTTTCATTACAATTAGTATTGTTATTATTGTTGTTGTTATTATTATTATTTGAAGTATGAAACTGTTCTTATCTCAGCCCACGGGTTTTACCTTTTTCTGGTTCTCCTCCCCATCCACCAAGGTGAGGGAGGGGAAGAGTCAGGGTGAGTGAATGGCTGCATGGTATATAATTGCTGTCTGGGGTTAAACCATGACACAGCAGTATTATGTTTTCTTAGGAGTTACAGCATAATTGAAAGATGGTCTATACATATGGACAGTTGGTAAATTCTGCTCTAAGGGATATAATATTCAGAGAAAAAGAATTTTATTCTTTCCAAAAAAAACCCCAAAACAAACAAACAAAAAAACACCAACCAACCAACCAAAAAAAAAAAGAAAAGAAAGAAAGGCATTAACTTCTTTATCCTTACTCACATCTTTACAGCATTCCCCCGGAGACAGCTTTCACGTGTATAGATGTACACTTAACTACAGAGGTTGTTGCAGCTGCTTCTGATACAGAGCTTGACCTCTCTGAATAAAGACAAATACTATTGCCCAGACTGGCACTGCTCTAGGGCTTTATCTTGACAGCATCCTGAATGCTTTCTTGGGCAATATAACTGAATCCCTTCAAAACAACATGAGCACTGAGCAGCACTAAACAAAAGTTTCAAGGGCTTGAAAAAGAGATGTTAAAAAGAAAAAGGAAAAGCAATTTTTTTCCCGGTTCATCTGTGTTTGAAGCCTGGCCATTAGTCTCACTGAAATCTAGCCAGAGAATAGTGTTTGTGCATTCTCATTATGCCAACACTGCTTCTCTGGGGTTCTGCATGCATTTGTAGAGGAGGAAGGAAGCTGGTGAATAAATTACACCACCACAGGATGTCAGTATTTTGTATTCCAGAAGGTACATGAAAAAAGATTATTTTTGACCCTATTTTAATATAAATTCACAGGTTTCACCATTCATAACCAACACTACATTCTGTTTTAGAAATAAGCCATCTCAAGGAATTTTGTACTCCTCAGTGGACTTTGCAGGTCAGGGGAAGTGATCCTTCCCCTCTGATTAGTGTTGGTGAGTACCTGGAGTACTCTGGCCACTGCTGGGGTCCCCAGTACAAGGAGAGATGGACAAACTGGAGAACATCCAGCAAAGGTCCACAAAGACAATGAAGGGACCATAGCATCTCCTACAAGAAAGAGCTGAGAGGGTTTATTCCAGGCTTGTTCAACCTGGAAAAGACACTGGAGAGGATTTATTCCAACATATATCGGTAGCTGAAGTGGGGGTGCAAAGGCGAAGCAAGGCTCTTTTCAGGGGTGCCCAGTGACAATGGGCACAAACTGAAACATGGAAGCTTCCCTCAGAAGATCAGAAAGCCCTTTTTTTACTGTGAGGGTTACCAAGCACTGACAGAGGATATCCAGGATGCTTGTGGAGTCTCCTTGGAGATGATACTCAAAAGCTGTGTGGCTGTGGTCCTGGACCACCATCTCTCAGTGACTTGGCTTGAGCAGGGAAGATTGGACCAGATGACCTCTGGAGGTACTTTACCACCTCGCTCATTCTGTGGTTCTGTTACTCAAACACTCAGAAGCTCAGAAAGTACCTCCAGGTTGCCTGATATGGGAAGGTTTGAGTGGTTCTGTGCATTCATGAAGAGTCAAGTTTGCCTCATGAAGGCATCCATGAAGCCTCCAAATCTTATTTTTTTTTTCCATCAGGGGATTTATCATTAACTGTACAAGAAAAACAAAAGTATAAAGGCTGCAAAAAGTGAAACAGCTCTCTAAAAGCATTAGTTCTTTTTTCAGAGTGTGTGTTGCAGGTGACTGTTTTTTCTTTTATAATTAAAGCAACTTGCTGCACAACAGTGCTGTGTCAGCAAGTTGGCAGCTTGACCTTTATCTGAATTCCTTCACAGCAGTGACTTAGTGCCTCTGTTCTGTGGTGGTCCTAGTCATATAGTGACACAAGGAGTGTACAGAGTAGAGAACAAATGTAGTTTAATACAAAAATGGAACACAGTTTGTCTGGGTCAAATAATTAATGTATTGTATCACCTCTGTCTTTTGAGAAAGCTCCTCTCTGCACCAGTCTTACTTGAGTTTTCTTTGTACACCACTGTTTTTCAGTGACTTTGGTTACTTGTGGCTGTCTTTGGCCGTCTTTGGTCGTGGTCCGAAAAGCCTGTAGCGGGTATGTCACTGTGGGCATTAAACTTGGGGTTCTGCACAGGGCATGCCATGGGGAAAAATTTCTCTATGAAAGCTTTGGGGTTATTTTTAAAGACTCTAAGGAAAAAGTAGAAGAAAATAAGCTTTTCAGAGGCTTGCTAGCATTAGCTTAGGATTGGCATTAAAGGCAGTGTCTTTGAGACAAAGTAATTGTAAATCTACTTCACTTTTCACTGCCACCTTGTGAGAAGAGTGGTAAGTAATAGGAGATTCTGGGGTATATTTGAAATAAAGCGTGAGAAAGCAGGTGATGTGGACAAGAGAATTTCTTATAAGCCATTGGGGTCATTGGTACCAGGGTAGGAAGGAGAAAAAGGCACGACCATACAGAATGTTCAGTAATGCGTTTTATAGACAAATGTTCAATAAAACAGGATGACAAAACCAACACTCAGATTTCACATTTGTTATCATCTTAACTTAAAAAGCCTTGCACAAGTCTCCTTAGGATTTTCTGATGCATTTTTTGATGCATTTTTTTAGATGTTTTAGAAACAAACCATCTCAAAGCAGTTCTTACTCCTCAGATTACTTTCACAGGAGCAGTTTTGGTGTGAAGTAGTAAAATTTCTGACACTAGCACTATTTTTGTAGTGTGCGCTACGAGGTTCTGTGTCTGACAGGGTTGCAGGACCTCCACCAGGATCGCCTCCTTGTTACCTGTCCTTTTCTCCTCCTTTATGAATTAGATCATCATCAGCTCTCCTGCAGAACAGCTCTAGACCCAAGACAGTGCTATGGAGAAAAGAAGTCTCTGTGTTTACCCAGACACACAGATCCATGCATTCAGAGATCCTTTCACTCTCCCTGGAGCTTTGCTTACACATGTGAAAATTCAAGGTATCTCACGCAGAGGAATTTGTAAGTAAAAAGTCACACATGCATGGTACTGTTCTGGGCCATGATCCTGAACTCTTTCATCATCTTGCTTCACCAATATCAGCATGTGCTTACAGGCTGAAACCAAAGGCTTTTCTTAAAATCTTTTTCTCTATGCCAATTTCTCAAATTTTATCTTCTGATGACTAACAGTTTAACTCCTTTTTTTGGGTGAGACCCTGACAGAAAAACCTCAGCTGCTGGAGCTACACATTCAGTCAGCAGAGTCCCCCAGAGAGGTCTGAGCACCATTACCATGCACGGAAGGGAAGCTGGCACATACTCAGGCTAAAAGTTTATGGGTCCTGATGGGAACCACCCCAGAGTAATGAGGGAAAGAGTGAAAGAACTTGCCAAACCTGTCTCAGTCATCTACCAGCAGTCCTGGTCAACTGGACAAGCTCCAGCTTACTGGAATTTAGCAAGTGTAACACAAGAAGGGTTGGAAGGATGGTCCAGGGAACTACAGGTCTGTCAGCCTAATCTCAGTTACAGGAAAGGTTATTGAGGAAATGGCCCTAATCTGAGACAGGGGAGATTCAGATTAGATGTTAGAAAAAAAATTTCACTGTTAGTGTGGTAAGGCACTGGAATAGGTTGCCCAAGGAGGTGGTGGGGTCACCATCCCTGGAGGTGTTTAAGAGGTGTTTATGTGTTACAGTGGCAGTGTTGGATTGACAGTTGGACTTGATGATCATAAAGATCTCTTCTAACCTTTATGATTCTATGATTCAAGAGGAGTGAAATAGAATCACATTGAAATCAAAGCTTCTGTTGTGCCCATTTATGTTGCTTCCCCTTCTGCTATTAACACTTGTGTGGTCTGTCCGCTGAGAAAATTCAATACACAGAAATTACTTGATCCTCTGCTCTCATGAAGTAAGTTCCAGCAGTCTTTCCAACACACCATGGAAACTTGTGAGAGAGCAATTTTTCAAATGCACACAGATGTCTTGACTGCAACCTTATTTAAATATCACTTTCGGTGTCCCAAACATAAGCATGGCAATAATGACAAAGGTAATACAAAAAATGCAAACACATTAAGAAGGAGCACAGCATGAAGAGACAGAGAAGCATCAGAACTGCTTCTCTGAAAATCCACATTAAAACTAGCCAATTAGTGAAATGCCATCTGTTCCTCTAAACTTCACTCATAGCAGGAAGCTCTCCTGTTTAATGGAATTATTCATTCTTCAGGGCTTGGGAAAATGAATGATTAGTTGTACGTTTTTCCCCTCTATCTTTTTTTATTGGATGAATCACTACATAATTATTTATCTTGGAAATGCCACTAGGGCAGCTGCCACCATGGTGCTGTTGTATTTCTTGCTTGTAGCAGGGTTGTAAAAATTTGGCAGGATCTATATTCTCTGGACATCAAGGATGCCGCAATTTTTCTTTTTCTTTTTTTCTTATTTTTTTTTTAATTTAATTCTGTTGCATTCCTTTATTGCAGCACTGATAAACTCCTGTTACAGTTCATTTTGGTTTGGGATAGTTTTCCAAGAAGGAAATCAATGTAAAACCAGGGGTGATTTGCATGCCAGACTGGGCGGAATAGAACCATTACAAGATTATGTGTAATCTAGGTTCCACTAGAAACATATTATTGCTTAGGCTTTGTCAAAGTTTGGCCCAGATTTGTTGAAAAATCTGTGAGTATGGCCTTAATTTCTGCTTTAGAATGAGCTGAAACACAGAAAAACTTCCTGAGTTTTTCTAAGAAAATTAGGTTTTGCTTTCAGATCCAGTGGAAACTGGAAAGAATTATTAAACAACTTCTTCTCTTCCCTCTTCTTTTACTCTTTCTTCTGATGTCAAGACTTCGAAAAACTTCAGGGATTTGGGTTCTACTGAGGTCACATTTTAATACAGTTTTTCACAGGCTGTAGCAGCTCATTTCGGGCAACGCCCCAAATCTTCATTCGCGAAGGCAAGCCATGATGATTGGCAGCCCATTCCAATGTCTGCTTACTATTTCTGTAAAAAATTTCTTCCGAATATCTAACCTAAACCTCCTCTGGCACAGCTAAAACCGTGCCCTCTTGTCCTACTGCTGGCTGCCTGGGAGAAGAGCCCAACCCCTGCCTGGCTACAACTTCCTCTCAAATAGTTGTAGAGAGTGATGAGGTCTCCCCTGAGCCTCCTCTTCTCCAGGCTAAACAACCCCAGCTCCCTCAGCCTCTCCTCACAGGACTTGTGCTCAAGTCCTTTCACCAGCCTTGTTGCTTTTCTCTGGATCTGCTCCAGCACCTCAATGTCCTTCCTGAACTGAGGGGCCCAGAACTGAACACAATA
>VYXB01002622.1:204091-465907 GCA_013397135.1 Pachyramphus minor | reverse complement strand
TTCCTTTGAGAACTCACACAAGATCACTCTTGAGGAGAAAAGACAACTCAGAAAGAATCGCGTCCAGTTGTTGCCACCTGGGGAATCTTTCTCTTGTCCCTTCTGCAACCGGACTTGTCTGTCGCACCTTTTCAGCCATCAGCGAGCCTGCAGCAAGCGTGGGTAGAGCCCTTCGAAATCTTCGTTTGCGAAGCCAAGCCATGATCATTTCAAATGCTTCTTGAACTTCATCAGGCTTGGTACTTCCCTGGGGAGCCTGTTCCAGTGCCCAACCACCCTCTGGGTAAAGAACCTTTTTCCAATATCCAACCTAAACCTCCCCTGACACAACTTCAGGCCATTCCCTCAGGTCCTGTCGCTGGTCACCACAAAGGAGAGATCAATGCCTGCCCCCCGTCTTCCCTTCATGAGGAAGTTGTAAACCACAATGAGGTCTCCCCTCGGGCTCCTCTTCTCCAGGTTGAACACACCAAGTGACCTCAACCTCTCCTCATACGGCTTCCCCTCAAGGTCCTTCACCATGTGCACTCCCTCCTTTGGACACGCTCTAATAGCTTAATATCTTTCTTATATTGCAATGTCCAAAATTGCACACGATATTCAAGGTGAGACCATCCCAGTGCAGAGCAGAGCAAGATAATCACCTCCCATGACCGGCTGGCAATGCTTTGCCTAATGCGTCCCAGGACACAAATTAACATGAGAAGCTAAAAACTCAACTAGCAAATAAGGAATTGAGTACTAATCAGTGAAAAAACTATGTAATGTGTAATCAGTGAATGCTGATGCCTTTGTTTGTTAAAATGTGTAAATAATATAAACCTTTCATGATTGGGGAACTATTCTTTTGTGAGTTACCACCAAGATCCCTACTTTGTCAAACTAGAATAAACATAATTATCTTGCCTCAGTGTATGAACTGGGTTGCGCATTGGGTAATGAGCTCGTATTCAGGACAACACTGGTACAGGGGCTTCTCAGTTCTCTGAAGACAGCACTCAGGAGGATGTTCAATGCCCTTCTTCTTTGAAGTGTTTAAATATCACACTGACAAAGTATTTCCTGTGCTCCAACCTAATTTTCCTGCCTGGCTGCCTTCAGCTTTTTGTTCTCAAGCAATTTTGCTCATTAGGCAAGATGTTCAAATGCTTCTCTTTTCTCAATTAATTTTAGCAGGACCATGCACATACTGTGCTTTAATAGGTTTGCATGGCTGTGTAAAAATATTTTGATCATGCATGATTCTGAAATAGTAAAATGAAATTAAAATCCCTGTATGGTACATGTCGCCAATTTTTCAGACTTCCTAATGGTGATGAGCAAACTCATCACTCAGCTGGAGAAAGCTGGTCTTGCCAAGTTGTGTGCAGTGATTGCTAGTAAGGTGGAGAGCAGTTTTCTGTGCCTTTCAGTACCCTCAAAATCTCTTACTGTGGCCAGGTGTAGAGGCAGTTGCCTGTGACTCAATGCCCTCAGCAGAGCAATTGCCTTCAGAAATTCAACAATTACCATGTACCTTTATCTAAACAAAATTACTCACTTAGAATATTAATGGGTATTGATAGTGCTTTCTGTGGAAATCTTTGGAGTGAGATTTACTATCATTTAACAAATAGACAATGTTTTCATAATAATAAGATAGTAAAAAGGTAAAACTAGTGTGAAAATAACTGGGTTCCTTTATTGGCTACTTAACTATTTTAATTTTAAAATTTATATCACTTAAAACCATTTCAAATGGTTTCAAATAATCATCTATTAGATACTATCAGTAACATTTAGGATCTGAGTGTAGGAAAGCACTCGTTGATCAATACAAACTGCAAAAGATGCCTGTTCTGCTCAGTTAATATTGGAAAGATTCAAACTCTCGCCGAGTTCATAGCTATTTCTATTCATAGTTCTGTCTGAAACTGTTTCTGAATTTATAGGAATTTAGACAGAAAGTTTTACGTTAGCTAGCATACTGTCAGATCCCAGGCTGCAGGACATACGTTTCTCTAGATAGACCCAGATTTAATATTTCTCCATTAGACTGACAGCTATTCAAAACTTCATATAGCATGTTTTTAATAGGACATATTGTAATGTGTGATCTGAGTGGGGATTTATTTTTTTGCTTGTCATAAATATGTTACCTTCTTGATTTTATGGAAAAGGAAATTTCCTCTCTGTCTCAAAAAAAAGGTTATTCCTGCCCTGCCTTGCCTTCCTGGAATTTCCCTTCCTTTCTGCATTTCCCACGGACCACTGATACTAGTGTTTTAAAGCTGATGAGCTCTCTATTGAATTAACCTGAGCCACATATTATTCCTTTATATCCATTTAGAAAAAACATCTAGGCTAGATGACATTTTTAGTCCATGCTAGCAGGCATAACTGAGTATTAATGATGAAGAGGTCAAAAAAAAAAAAAAAAAGAAGAGAAATGAGAGAGGTGGCATCTTAATGAAGAACAAGTTTCCTCATACTTCAACCAAATAGTGAACTAGAAGAAATCAAAGCCCTTCTGATATTTAAAAATCTGTCTTTAGGTAGTCCATGTGAGCCACTGGTGGCTCCATTGTCTCTTCAACATTGCGAGAAAATCTGCACGGGCAGAAGACTCTTTACTTGTGCTCTGAAATGTATCCTAATAGCTGTCATAGAATCAAGGTTGTTTCTGAAGAGCAAATTATCTTCCAGATGCAGATTTGTTAAATTCAAGGTACTGTTTCATATCGACAGATAGCAGCTTTATGATACTTAGGGAGTATGGAAAGGGCACTGAGTATATACATCACTCAGAGTATTGTCCCAAATATGGGTTCTTTCAACCTCTGTGTGAAAAGCTGATCCACACACAAAGCCAGGGTCAATAAACATGATTTGTTTATTTTATATCTGCTAGGTGGTGAATCCACAAAGTTGGCACACCGTCAGTATGCTAGATGCTGATTTTTATACACTTGGAATAATTTAAAAAAATGGCACATCCCATATACATAACAACCTAAAGGTATATTCATAGAAGGTTAATCCAAGAAGGTGGGTAGAGAAACATCCCTTTTTAAACCATTCAATTGCTTTGATATGGTTGGAATTCTTTCACTTGCGTACAGTGTTGTGTTTAAGCCAAGATGATCATTTGATCAGGTAAAAATCTAGGAAACTAGTTTTGGAGTTTTTCCTCACTGAAGAAATGTAACATTAGAGCCCAGATTTCAGGAAGATCTTGCAAGCAAATCAGGAGTAGCAACGAACACTGACAAAAGTAAAAGCCACAGCAGTGGTGCAAACCAGTTTGAAGTCAAATTAAACACACACCCTGCTCCTCAGAGTTTACTGGACACACTTTTACAGTGTCATTCACTCCAACATTAAATTCTGCTCTTTTAAAATCTTGACTCTTATGGAATCAATATATAACAAGAGGTTGGCAAATAGCTGTGTAGATGGCTCAGTACACTTTCTTCTCAAGTAGTGGTTTACCTCACTCTAACTAGAAGAATTCCCTGAGGGCACTTAGAGCTTCTAGAAGGGCTTGTGTTACAATTTGCTACAAATTTCAAGAGATAAATGGTTTTTTGTGGCTTAATTTAGTTTACTATATGGCACCAGAGGCTTGTAGTGCAGCATTATGATACTAACATTTTAATAATAGCTCCTTCAATAGTAATCCAACATAAATTGTGATCCAACTTTAGTTTAAAAGGTTACTTCAATGGCAAGGGCATCTGTTATATGTCATTAGCAGTTCTTGAAGGAACTTGCTAATGACATCAGAAATCAAGTTCTTAATTTTCTAGAAGGAATGAACATATTCTATTAAAGACACTGAAGGTGTTGCTGGAAATTCTTTGTTCATTGAAATTTCATGGCACGTGTTTTACGTCACCTATTTAACATGCCATATTTTCTTTCATAGATAATTTTATGGCTGATGATTCCTGTTGGCATCTGGCCTTTGGATTAATCGAAACTGAAGGGGGTAGAAGTAGTTAATTTCTTCTTATATCAATAGTTGCAATATCTGTATTTTAGTTAACAAATAGGCAAAACAGTCCTCAAGCCTGTCAAGGTTTGCATAATGTTTGTAGGAGGTGCTGCATTCCAGAAAGCTTCTTCTTCAGACAAAAGCAGCTACAGAAGCACTAGTAGCAAAAGAGGTTCTGGGAGTCTCATCTGCAGTAATGATCCTGATGACCAATACCAGGAACTGTGCCTGGACTACAGATATGTCAGTGAAGACAAACAACCGAATGTCTTTTCCATCTCTATCTATTGGAAACAGTCTTTGGGGAATGGTGACATATGCCTGATTCCGGGTTAAACAGGGAGTGGAAGGCAAGCAATTCATGAATTATTCTAGTCTAGACTGAATTGAGGAGAATTTACATTTTCTTGTTTATTTTATTTTGATTTTAAAAATACTAAAATTGTACAGTTTTGGTAGTGGTTGTAGGAAGCGGAATACACTGTTTCACTGCAAGCTATTTTTGTATTACTCTGAATGCATTAACTTTGTGTGACCTACTGGAAAAAAATTAATTTCCTGGAAGAGATATTGATACATAGATACAACTTACCTACTTAGTTGTAAGCAAGAAGATAGGAAATAATTCTTCAGCTATAGGTTCAGAACTCTATTCACATTTCCTTGGACTTTACTACCCAGTATGACCACGAGCTGTGTGAGCCAATTTTGTTTGGAAGAGCACATAATATTTCTGAAGTGATTTGTGACTAACAATGTAATTCCATTTATTTCAGGTACCGTTCAATCGAGCGTTAGTAATATAACAACATAATGGTGAGATGGAAAGAAGAGAGGAGGAAACTTCCTGGTCTATGAGACACCAAGGTTTTCCATAGTAATGAATACAACATGCTTTTAGTATAAAAAGGTGTTTGTACCAGGTGAGATCTGAACATGATGTGATGTCTGCAGTGTGTTCATGTCAGGAAGACCTAATGAGGGCTAATAGAAAGGTAACTTACAGAGGAGACACTTTATTTCTCTAGAAAGAGTCAATATGCAACAATGGAAAGAATAGATACATCAGTGTATGGGACAGATAGACTATGGCTGTCCCAAAGTAGCTAAAATCAACTTCTCAATATCACATTCATTTTGTCCACGTAGAATCCTAAAATAACCATTTTCTCCCCAAGATTTCCCCCAGGAATTTGCAGCAATCTAAAAGCAAACAGAGCAGAGAAAAAAAATTATCAGCTTTAATTTTAAAGTAGTATTTAAAAATGCAAGATGTAAAATGCAAAATTAATCTTCTGTGTTAGTTTCCTGTTTAAGAAACAGAGTTTCTCAGATTTGGTGCACTGAAAATCAGCATGCATCTTTTTCTGGTTGCATCATTTGTTCCATTTTGCTTTGATCAAAGTTTCCATTTTGAAATCAGAGTTAATAAAATACTATACTATTGCTACAAGACAGTTTGATAAATTGAAGCAGAAATTATGAGATGAAAATTTGACTATTGGCCGCTAAAAGAGGACATTAAAACAATAATAGTCACAATACCAATTACAACTAATCTGTTAAAGAGAGACTAAAGATACAAGAAAAAAGGTCACTTCATAAATAATTCAGGTAGCTATTGACATATTGAGAAATTTAACTTCTGATGAAGTCAGTAGTTGTCACTATTTCTTTCCGGTGAAACTACCTACCATAAACTCTGCCATCAACTATGTGAACTCCAAATTACTATTTGATGAACACAGGAATAATGAGATGAGCTGTTAATTCAAATGATTAAAATTGACTTACTCTAAACGGCTTAAAGGAAATGTTCTTTGTTTGCTTGGTTTTGGGTTTGTGTTTTTTTTCCTGATAGCTGGATAGCAGTTACTAACACTGTTTAAATAGACAATTTGTCTTTTCTAAATGTTTTAACAAACATTATTGATTACTTTTATTCAGTCTCATTTCTAGACAACAAAAAGAACAGACTCCTCATGGAAACTTTTAATAACATTGAAACAGAAAAGACAGTGTAGGAAAAAAACACAGATATAGGTGGGACGAAACAGGCTTTGAAATTAAGGTAGATGATGCTATAGTTCAAGGGTCAGCATGATAGAACATGCCAGAGAGGAAACAGAAATGTACAGGACATTTTCAGGTGAAGGAAAAAAAAACAGATGCAGAGAGAGTGAATGAAAGTCAAGACTTAGCTTTTAGACGATCTGTGTTGTAAAAATCTTTTCTTCTGCCTCAAAACACAGTTCTAAGGATTCACTTACCCAGAACTTCTGTTTCTGTCCATTTTTGCCAGGTAATGATCCCCATCTGTTAGAAAAGAACGGTACTTTGATGCAACAAGTAATCAGAGGAGAAGAGCTCGTCGTTATTAGTAGTCCTAATTACCAGTATCAGAACAAAGCATGAATAACAAATTCTGCTGCTGATGAAAATGAAGATGAGTACCCTGCTAACCACAAGTCAAATTACCAGGGATTACAAAAACTCAAATTAGGGATTACAAAAAACTCAATGCAAGTGCAGTTTTAGTTTAGTATTGAAATTAATGTCAACACATTTCTTCACCTTAGCTGAAGATGCCTAGAAACATTTTTTTATGGGCCTCATTCAACACTTTTACAGAAATAGCTGGAGAGTTGGGACTGAAAATGTTCCCAGCTTTTCTTAGCTCAAGTTGAATTGCTGACAGGCTAATCTATTTTATTGCATGGTGTGTGTGTGTGGAGGTGACCTCCAAACTTACTCGCTGCTTTTGATATTTTGAAGACATACTAAATTGGATGGGAATATCCGTGAAACCACATGAGAGATTGTCCCCACCTGAGAGGTGATAGAACTTTCATAGTTGTGTCATTGTAGTTGAACCACATAGTACTCTGATTTCTAGGGCTCACTTTATATACAGGGCAGAAAAAGTTCCAACCTGATCATCTGGATGTATTTCAATAAGCAAAAGTTTCCTTGCATACCTTGGTAGCTATGGTATGTTTACTGGATGCTTAAAGATCTCTGTGTTGTTTTGAATTTATACAACGAATGCTTGTCTAGTTACTATTCACAGTTCATGATGTTTGGGTGCCTATAAAAGGGCACAAATAAACAGAAAAAAAAAGATGTGAAACTTGCATGTTTTCCCTTAGTGTGAAGTTAATGATAGGATATATCCAATGTCATTAAAAGGGTATTTATCAGTGTATATCCCACCAACACCACATTTGAGCTGTATTTGCAGTGCACCATTCACTTTGAAAGAAAAACAACAAAAATACAACGAAAAATCCCACACCAGGAATGGGTAAATTAAAATTTTTCTGTCATATTTGTATTTTAACAGCCACAGTGGCATCAACTCTCCTTGCTTAACAGTGAACTCTCATTTACATGGTATATTTGCACTTTCAGCCAAAGAGAAAAAGAAAAGCAAGACAAATTGGTGACTAGAACAGAGGTGAAATGTGAGTTAGGGTTGCAAGCACAAATTGTAGTCCCTTCTGATGTACAGTATTCAATGATTTAAACAACTTTATCTAAGATGGCCCTGACAATTTAGGAATCAGAGAATTGGAAGAAACAAATTCCAGACTCAGTCAGTCTATAGTTTTTTGAATTACTATATTTTGTATTCAAAGTCTAGATTTTGTTCAACAGTTCATAGGTTGTGATGGGGCAATTTATTTTGCCAATTTTTTAATGGTTGAAGTCTAAAGAGGAAATAGTATGTTTGAGTTACTGTTTACTGTTCAGACCCAGCCTTGAGGTCAGTGCATGAGTCAGGAACACAACTTAGCAGAAAACATGGATCAGACTGTCATCTCCATAGATGCTGAGCTTTACTGGCAGCAGCTGTAGCATGAAGTCCTAGATCTGTTTATCAAAGCTTTGCTAAAACTTGACACTTCACACTTGTTCCAAAGACTGGCTCAAATTCACCAATTCTTGTTTCTCCCAGGGTAACACACTTCTCTCAGTGTGTAAAAGCACTCAGTTGTAATAGAAACAACTGTTGTTTTCTGAACAACACCCTATATATCATTCAATGATGCAGTGTTTGTAGCTGTATGTCAGTTTGATTTAACATCTTGACTCTGGAACTGAATGCCATCTCCATCAAGACTATTTCTTGGGATTTCTTGGTTCATTCCTACAAATATACGTTCTTAAGAAGAAGCCATTCTTTCAAAAAACTCCTAAGTGGAAAGTGTTTCTCCAGTAGTATCTTTAGGAAAAGGGAACATATTTTCTAAAACAGATTTCTCAATTTTCTAAAAGACATTTCTCATCATAAGTATCACATTTGATCTCTTCAATTTCTCTTTTTCCCTTTTCCTGTCTATAATGAATGAATTTACTCTGAATTGCACCTATAAAATATATTATGGCATCCAAGCACATTTTCCGGTTTAAGCTTAACTTTAGATTTCTCTGAAGAAACAAATCTCTAAATATCCTTTCTGGGCATCTAAGGGTGAATTTTTTTGAGTTGTCAAGAAATAAATAGTCTAAATGAATAACATTAAATTCAGCTTGAATTTTAACTGCCATATTACTTGCTGCTCTAAATACTACTTCTTGAAATATGAGCAAAGATGGAGGGAAATGGTCAGATAATATTTAACAATCTGAAAATAAATCCAGATGAAATGTTTACCTCCTAAAACTCTTACCCATCTATTAGACTGAATGGAAACTGGATAGCATCTTATTTCAACAATACAGAAAACGAGACGGTTTCAATGAAGTTCACATCCTTTATGTTTTCCTACATAGACATGACTCTGAACAAATATCTTTTCCTGAATCTGAGTGATCTTTAAGACTTTACTTCTTTAGTTATGCTATATTTAATAGATATTAATTGCAAAAGTTTATTCACTAATAAATTAAAAAGGAGCCCTCGTGGAAGACACTATGAGACTAAAAAATAACCTGACATATTAATGATAGCAACTGTCACAAATTATAGCATTCCAGATCATTTTCCCTGCAGACTAGCAGCTCAGAGAAAATGTTGATTGGTCCCTCAAAATATTCAAAACCAAAAAAAAAAAAAAAAGGCATAATCCCAAGGGAATTAAATAAGCCATTGTGGTTTAAAAGTTAAACCCATACCACTACCACTCACTGAAAGATCTGTACAGATTATAAAATGTACCAGTACTAAAAGGATATTATTAATCAATGCAAATTTTTACTTTGTGCATACTGTGGAAAAATAGGATAAATAATAGTTTCTTTACAACATTTTCCAAAACATAGTTAATAGTGTGCTACTCTTTTACTGGTTGTCCAGGACAGGGTTAATTTTTGCAGTAGCCAGGAGGGTGCTTGGGCAGGACCCAGAGGTTATTCTATACCACCTCACATAATTTTCCAGGAATAGGGGAAGGGCTCTCTTCCAGGTCATGTAGTGTGGTGGAGGGAGTTGTTGGAGGGGTTCCATGTGAATAGTGTGTCTCTTTCTTGTACCCCTTGTCATTATTATTGTTGCTGTTATTGCTCAATCTCTCATCTCATTGCTGTTTCCAGTAAATTGCTCTTATCTCAGCCCATGATTTTTACCTTCTATGCTTCCAATTCTCCTCTCCAGCCTGATGCCAGGGGCTGGAGGGAGGGAGAGGGGGAGTGGGAGTGATGAAGTGGCATGTGGTTTGGAGTGTTTCAGTGGGAACACTACATTCAGGAATACCATTCCTAAACCATGACACTGGTCTCTTCTGAGATTCAAGAAGCACGTTGACATTATTATCCTTAATGCAAATGTTAATGTCAGAACTGGAATAAGAATTTGTCTTTTTCTTGATAGTATAACACTGTGGGATTTAGTTCAAGATTAAGTTACCTAAATGTATGTGTCCCACAGTAGCTAACAGTATATTGGGGTACATTCACTTGCCTAAATGCAGGTGTCTGGGGCTGTTAGAGATGCTTTAGGGTGCCTGAGACATCCACATGTTTCTGGCAGACATGACAGAGAACCTATGAGACATTCCCATCCTTTCGGAGACACAGTTAGGTGGGAAGCTCTTCCCACTCCTGGTAGCACCAAATACCTGCATAGGGGAAACTAATGGATCTACAAGCAGTTGTATCTGAGTTGCCCTCCTGTCTCCACTGACTTTGTTGAATATATCACCATCTCTGTGATGAGAGTTTGGATATCTAGCATGTCACACCTGCCTGAATCTCGAATTGAATTCTGACTAACAATAAATAATTAACCAATAGTTTATAACTAAAGATAAATAACTAACACTAAAAATTGAATATTTAATTGCCTACTGAAGTGAGATGATAAAAGGACAAGACTGTAAATTATTAGGAAACATACAGTAAATAAAGTAGTAGAATGAGCATCAGCAGACAATACGAATGTAGGAGCTTCCAGAACCACACAACTGTAGCACATAGTTTCAGAATATATCATGAGGAGAATTAAGACATTACAGACTAAAGGACTTGGATTCTGTCCATTTTAAACCATCCAGAATGGATGAATTAATGGATGAATTAATGGATGAATCCAGAACTAAGAGACGATACTAAAATTAACATCATAAACAACATGGATATTACAGTTCCTATATGTATCAGTTTTTCACAATATAGCACAAAATTGTAGATGTTACATTGGGTAATTAAAGTAGAAATTAATTGTGTGAAAAAGGTTGTCAAACTGATCTAGGATGCATTTTATGTTCCTTCAAGGCTCAGAGTAAGAGTTGGTTCAGGGATCAACAGACTGGAAGGAAAAATTATGCTTTAGATGATAACCTTGTATTCTCAATCATAGAATAGAACCCCTTTGTGATAGGCATTATAAGTGAAAAGGATTAGTAGAAGAACAAATACTAGTGCCATTATCTGCTTTCAGAAACTGATGTTTAAAGAAAACAAGTGGGAATCTATTCATGAATCTGAGGTATCACTATAAATCAAAATCAATAAGAATTAATAAATTATTGTCACTGCTTCATAAAAAATTATGACACTTTAAGAGTTATTAACTGACACAATTTCATAATACAGTCAATATTATATCTCCTCCTTTTCTTTCTCTGACAGTTTTTGCTCCTGGGATCCTATAGTTCATGCAGTCAATGTAGTCATGACCAGTTTTTCCTAAAGTAGACGTATCCAAACTACCTGTTTGTAATTAACAACATTCCAAACTAGTTAAAGGTAAACAGAGATCTCCAGTGTCTCTAGGGAAGAGAAAGCATTGGAAATGAATTGATCTAATAGTGAGCTGCAAAATAGATGTGGAGTCTGCTTTAGTAATATCAACAATATTGGAAAGAAAACATAAGAAGCTGGGATTAAAAGTAAGCAAGATCATACACGTTTTGAGTAAAGAATTACACAGCATATGGCTGGAGCAATACACTAAATGTGATAAGTCACTGCTAGGAGTAAAAAGAGCAGCAATAACAGGTATTTTTGTGACAAATTGAGACAAGAGTAAGTCAAAATATAGACACTAATAACCTAGATGTGTGTAGGACACAAACTCCAAGGAGAAAGAGAAAACTTAAAGTCATATATAATAATCTATAGATACAATAAGGGAAAGAAGTCCAGGGAAGAAAACATCCAGAAAAAGCACCACAACAATTAAGTAATTTAAGTTCTGGTGTAATTAGTTCCCAAGTAGAATTGACAGAGACTTAAAATGAGCTGACACATTCTTGGACACGTTCTTGGACAACCTCCATTAGAGAACAATATTACATTTTCTGGAAGATGACCAAAATAATCTAATAACACTCTTTTCTTTGCTTTTGTGATTATTTCGGCTTGATATCTATTCCAAATGAATGACATTTCAAAAGCAAACAGATGCTGGACCTCATTACTCAGAGAGAAAGGGACTTCATTAGGGTATTTTGCAAGGCTTTAGGCTTTAATGTCCCCACCTTTGGTATTTTTGGGAAAAGCTTTCACCCTTGCCCCATCCAAAGTTTCCATTTTATTAAGAAGAAGAAAAAGATATTTTAAGCAATGATTAAGGGAAGGTCTCTCTGTCAATTACTGAAAATTGCTTTTAAAAGGGAGTTTTTCTTCTGTCTGACAGAAACATTCTGAAAGAAATACTCCACTAAGCTTTCCAAAAGAAACCATTATGACCATCAATCAAAAATAACCTTGAATAAAAAGAAGTAATTTCACTGAACTGCATTCAGTCCCTTCAAGGAGAATAAGCAAGCAGTGTATTTCTATGTACACAAAGGAAGCCCGCTCCAACTGACTTTGTGAAAACCATTCTGGTACTCTTTGAGGTGAAAGGCTGAGTACTTGAGATCTCATATAACATGATTTTCATAATTTTGTGTCCAATTTTATATAGTAGAGGCACCTTAGCTGTAAATTTCAGTAATAATTTTCTCTTGACGTTAACTCTGTAGGAGCAGCTCCTGAATACACAACTCTGCCTGACAGTTAAAAAACTAGAATACGGAGACTCTTTCAGTATTGTTACACAGAATGGAAATTGAGGTTTTTTGAACATTTGCTAGTTACTTTTCCAATAAACTTTATCACTGCAAGGAAGATGGACTTCAGATGAGAAGCATAAATAAAATTATCAGAAAAAAAATTGTAGCCGATAATTAAATATCATTGAAAAACCAACAAAACCTAGAAATACCACCTAGCACAAGAAAAAGGGCTATCAGTAATGTCTTCAAAACCAAGGCATTTTGCGAGATTTTAGCATGCTCACATTCAGCTTTCTGGGTAAAATGTTGTTAAAATCTAGTACAGCAAAGACTTTTGAAGACTGTTCTATGTAATATTATACAAACTGACTCCTTAAGACTAAAGCTGTCAAATAAGGCCTTTAAAGTAGAGAAGAATGACAGGTCTCAGATCTCAAGCTAATAATTCCTGCAGATCTGTTAATGTTAGTGGAAATTAGTGCTTTGCATAAATTGTTTATGGACAGAAATACATGTGGTCTAAAATTTCTTGTCTCACTTTCTTCCCTGCACTTGATTGTATAACTGTCATAATGCTACGAGAGAAAAAAGGTGTAACTATTGCTGATCATGTCCTATTCTTAGTGCTGTATCACAAAACCTAGTGCCTTTCAAAAATTAGGAACTTAATCTGCTTAATTAGACAAAAGTTTAATTCTTAATCTTTTATTAATAATAAGAAGGTTAGGGTCACTGACTAATATTTACAGCAAGAAAAAGCTTGTTAGAAAATGTTTGCTGGAATTTGAAACTACAGTTTTGCCTGGACTTTTCATGATGGGAGGTGAGTCAAATTACCAGTGAGTCAACAGTTAAATCACTCCCATAGATCCACTGTAATGAATTATATAGGAGACACTTTCATGGATTTAATTGCATGAATCATCAGACACTGCGTATCTTTTACCCATGATCTTCTAACATATTTCTCTTTGCTGTAAAATATGTTTGAGTGTTGTTGTTGAAGTTTTAACTACAACACCTGATGTTGACTGTCTGACAGTAAGAAAGTAGATTATTTTTTCCCCATGAAAGACAAAGGGAACTCAAGGAAAGGTTTCTTTATTCAGCAAGAAAATAATTTGGGTTACGACTTTTGGCGGTTTAAGATGTTACTTGTTTGTTGTTATTCTGAGTGTAAGTTTGAGAGAGAACAAAAGGAAATGTAGAGAAAAAGATTGTCTTCAAAAGCAAAATACCAGATGTCACTAACAGTATCTGGTATCTTTTTTAAGACTTTGGACTTTGCACAGTAGGGTCACTTAATTGTGTATTAAATCTTAGAATTCTGTTGCTCTGTCTGGCTGTCCCCTCAACACTAAATCATAAGTTTTTTTACCTCACATATCAATTTTATCTCCATTAGTATGAATTTTTGTGTTAAACATTCAACCAATGTTTTTTCAGTGGGTAGATTTTTCAGTCTAGTTGTTGGCTAAGCCATTTAATTTGCTGCACAGTTGCATTTAAATCTTCATTGATTAAAATAGAGGGGAAATGTGTTCCCAGTTAATGTACATCTCAGCGTCCTCTTATTGAAGTCTTTTGTCAATCTGAGCACCTTCCAAGGATCTGAAAATGTGTCTTGTTCATGAAGCAGTATAAAGGCTTTTAATATTACTATTCTTGCCTAGAATAGTATTATTGCCCACTCCAAGCCTTAAGATGACAGTCCATAGATTTAATTGTAGCCAAAGGCATGGGCTTTTGAGACCTTCCTGGATTTTTCAGTGTCGGAGTTTCAGCAGATATTGTTTTTTAGTGAAGGTATGGATCATATATTGTAGCTTGGCATTGATACTGAATTGATATAGAGGAAAAAGGCTGAGAGAAGATTTGTCTGCTGGAGACATTAAAGATGGATGTTTACTTCACTAACTCCGAAAAGAGATTTTTTTTAACTAGAACCACAGTCACTTCATCCAGTGTACTTCGTCTATACTGAATAGACTATGGCACCTTTACACCATCAACAAATCTGCCTCATTTTTCTTTTCTTATGGACATTAACTGCTATTGAATAGATACAACAGGTTTGTTCAGATGTTCTAGGTTAAATGTACAGATCTGAGAGAAATATATCACCAAGTTAATCTTTGATGTGATTTTATTCTAGTTTTATTAAGAGATCTTGAGATAGAAATGACAGTTTCATATGTCATATGGAAGTTCGTGCTTCTTTAACTTGTTTTCATACTGGTCTCATTAAGAGGTGCACTTATATGAGTATATACATATGGATCCATGAATGCATATATGTACATACACACAAACACACATGCAAGACATTCCAGAAATACTGCCATCCTATGAATATTATGTACCAGTAATTTTGGTTTTAAGCTACTTTAGGATGCCATTACATGTGGGATTTCTGTAACCTAATTTAGACATTTTCATTTTAGCTATTGAGTCTGATATTATCCCACAGATTCTTTTATAGTCCACAAAGTGTAATTACATCCAACAAATCAATTCAGCTCACATTAACATAGATAGTTAAGCTAGGGTAGATGAATAGCTATGGAAGATACAGAGAAACATGTCTGCTTAGCAGAGGCATAAGAATTTAACTTTTCTTTGTCAAAACATAGCTGTTATTTATCCCAGTCTCCACCACTCATTTTTTCTGCTTACCTCCCTGTCTTTGAAATACTGACATAAAATCTGTTTGAGAGATCCTGCTCTCTCTAAATGTCAGTGGGATCAGTCTATCCTCCCTTCAGGTTGCTGAAAGCCCCATTTCACTGTCCATAGAGACCGTGATCAAACCAAATGGTCTGCTACCTGCAACAGCCGTCTCCCTGGCTGTTCCACACTTCCCTCTCCTCCTTCCATGCTATTCTGTCTTTTCACATTCTCTCCCTGAGCCTGAGGTCGCACACTACCTCAAAGGAGACAAATTTACAGTCCTGTCACAGCTGATGGTACAAATAAACCTTTGAATGATAGAAAGCAACTAACAATTTCAAGTTGCAGAACAAGGAAAACCAATCAATACCTTTACAGTCCTTATGACCCAAAGGTCAGTTTGTATGTGCATTTCTGGTTTTGTACAAATAGTTGTTGCAAGCTTCACTAAAATGTATTTGCACTTTATCAGTCCATAACCTTATAGGATGTACAATTCATGAGCAATTTAAGGCATTGTCAAAAATGTTTCTGAGATATTACAAATAGCATAAATAAAAAATGAGACTATAATAAGAATCAACCCACATAAAACTGCAATTTTACCCTATGTATCAGCATGTCTCTGCTTCTTCTTTTTTCTCCAGGAACAATCTCAGCTAAGCAGAATGCAAATAAACATCAACATCTTTATTTGAAATACAACTTTGTGAGATTTCCAAAGAGTCTGAATTATCCCTTGCTCAAATAAAAATCACCGAAGCTATATATGAGTGACAAAGAACTTGTACCCAGGCCACGTATTTTGCATTCAAATTAATTGAAACTAATGAATGATATGAAAAAGTGATAGCTTAATCCCGAAGACATCAAAATCTATATAAAGGAGTGGTTTAGACTTCATGATGCAGAATCACAGGTTGTGACTGGATTTATCATTGCTAGAAATATCCAGCCTTTGGCTCCAACAGCCTCCAAATTGTCAAACTCTAGTTCAGTTTTTACAGTTAAACATCTCTGCAAATATTTTTGTATTGCATAATCTTGGAAGCTAGAGCATTTATGCATTAGACAATGAAAGGATGGATAATTCTTTATATTGTTGGATCCATTGGATACTTCAGCAATGTTCAATGAAAGTTAGTAAGCAAATGCATTCCCCACATATTAAACTTTGAACCAGTCTGAGGTTTCCTAAATAGCATTGCCTTCGATTTTCACCCTTTTCTTTCACTTCTCATGTCCTGCTTAAGTGTATCAGACCACTCAGTTTTCCTCTTACTCCATGTTTTGCAGTGAGCATTCAACACAATCCTCTGCCAGGAGCTGCCTGTCTCAGTCAAAGCACTCAGATTTTGCTCACGAGTGGTTCCTTGCCCAAGGGCTGCTGTCTTTTTGCACAGACTATCAGTTCCCATTTAAATCAGCATCCACTTCAGCACATTAGTTATCTTCTCACTCCCTTCTCGGCCATCACTTTGTCCCCACGTGCCCTCCTTGCTTAATCACTCACCCAGGTAGGTTATTCAGCACACATATGGGGCAGCATGTCTTAGGGAACAGCTGTCATCATTCTATGCTTGCACCAAGCATGCTTCATAGCCCTCCCAACAGCCAAAACCACAGCCTCACAGCAGCTCATCCCTGAACTGCAGTATTCAAATTGCACTCAAATTTTACTAACTTTGTTGGCTTTTTGTGGCTGTTCAGATATACCTCAAATACACACACATAAGACCAGTATGTACCCACTGTCCTCCATAAGTATATTTTCCTAATTCACTCCTTCATTTTTCTATGAGAAATTCCAGTTTCTCTTTTTCATTGCTTCACAATTTTCTCTTCAATCTTAATTCAGTAGTTTTTCCTCTACTAGTCTGACTCAATACTTTCTGCAGCAGTATAGAATCAAGGATGATCTTGCATAAGCCTGCTGCTTCTCTCTGCTGCTCTGCCACTACCAGGCATGCTCTTGTAATTCATAACCAGCAGTTTTCACAACCATAGGCATTTCCATGTCCATCACAAAGATATCTTCACTAAGATCACAAGCACCTTATTTTGTGACTTTATTTTCTTGAACTACATGTTGAAGATACTCTTAGTAATCTTCCTAGCACATCCCTGAATCATTATTTATTTGATATTCTAGACCACTACTAAAATATTTGTTTGAGATTCTACAGTCCTTTTTCTGTGTAATCACTTGGTGAATTAATAAATTCATCTTTGCATATTCCCACCATATCTAAGAATAAAGCCCCACAGCGTGTTCTGTACTTCAAGTGTATGCATTATTAGATACTCCTCTTAATAAAGTGGCACTGGTCGACACTTGAGAGGAGATCCACTAGGGTACTACACACATGTTTCTGCAGCAGTTTCCCAAATAAAATCAGCAGCATCCCAGCAGCAGCTGATTCTGTTCAGGACATAGAGAACCCAGACTGCTGTGCGTGTAAGCTATGTTGGTTAATTGTGAGGCCACTGTCAATTTTCATGTTTTCATTTGCATTGTGCTTGGCTGCATGTTTGGAGAAAATTGTATCGGCTTTGTTCAAACTTGGTGTGTACATGGAATATTTGTGAATACTGAGCAAACGATCTTATTCTATAAACCATTATATCGAAATTTTAGAGCAAATGTTAGATTAACAGACGATGGGTCTACACCTTTTTCCAATACTCTCTAAAATTCTCAGACAAGGTAAAAGTGAAATAACAACAATCTTATGTTGAGAGTTAACAGTGTTCCAACTTTGAATTCTTTGAGCAAAAGTGAAATCTTTGTGTTCTGAACTGATCATTGGCATTTTACTACATTAACGACTGGCAGAGAAAAAGCGTAAGAGAATGTGCATTACTCACCCAAGGAGTTTGACTGAATGAGTTTTCCATTTAGATCCTGCTTTCTGGGTGTGTCGATATATTCCCTCTTTGTAAAGGAAAAAGTCTTCATATACTCTCATTATAGCTGAAAAACAACAGGAAAAATCAGCACAGTCAGCAAATATTACTTCTATTCTTGTTCGCTCCTTGCATTTTACCAGTGAAGTTTTTGGTTGTGTGTTGGATTGCATTATGTCGTTTATGATTACACTAAAAACATTAATTTTTCAGAAGTCCCCTGCTGTGAGTGAGCCAATAGAAATACTTGAACTCTCTCAAAGGTCTTTTATCAAGTTGCTTGGCTTTCTTTGTCATGGAAGCCCCCTATCAAGGACTTTTTCCAGTACAGTAAGACGAAACATTGCCTCGTGAGACTTACATAAATTTTGAAATCCAATTCAATAAAACAAATCTCTCAGGGTTCATGTATAAACTACTCATTTCTGACTAGCATCTACATATTCAAGAAGAGTATCTAACAGACATTGTATATCCTGTGAAATTTGGTGGAGTGACATGGACTTGATGATCTCAGAGGTCTCTTCCAACCTAGTTAATTCTGTGACATGTATGCCTTTTTCTGAAACTCAGTAAGTACTTCATTAAGTACACAGCAATCTCCTTAAAGAAAACTAGATTGTCTGTATATATATAGATCCTGACGTTCAACTAAAAGTGTGGACGAAACACCACTTTTTGTCCATAAAGATATAAGGTGAAAGAGCTGTTAAACTGGAAATTTTGTGCAAATGAATGAAGATTACAACCTGCATTTCATGTCTATTCCTTACTTCATAGGAGTATCATTCACTTTTTTATTAAAAAATAGGTCTGGGTTTCTTTTCCACATTTGTTCTGCCATTTTAGTACCATTTGCTTTATGGTAGGCTGCAGAGATCCAGAGAAAAGGAAATATTTTTCATGCCTAAATTACCTTTAGATTCCAGTGAATCAGAAGCATTAAATATGAGCTTAATTCCAACTTATTTTTAGCTTATGATTTTAACTGCCACACAGTTTGGAACATGAGAATTAGTGAAATCTCATTTCCTAAAGACTTTCACTTTGGGAGTGCCATAAAGCACAAGTTTCACTGACTATTTTTTATGTGGTTGGAGCATTTATAACATGTGTGTCTGGTATAGATCTGCAGTATCCAGTAAGGTGAGCTTATGCCACAGTTTTTTCTTTCTGGCCTACTTTTGAATTTCTTTTTCCTACACAAATATTTTCATAAACTTAAAAGAAATTATGTATTTGCAATATCTTAGCCTTTATCATACTTGGCGGAAAATAAAAAACAGTCACAACTTTTAGGGGATGAAAGACAACTTCTCAAAAGCTGGTGAAATGAGGCCATTTGCCTGGATAAAAATGTACCTTGCTAATGAGGTCATTCACATAAAAAAATATACTGTGATAGCAAGACACAGGGAATAAACAGCCATGATGCTACCTAGGTGGCACGTCAGAGGGACAGTTGTATCAGTTAAATCAGAAAAAAAGTTAAATGCTTCAAATGAGTAATGTTACAGCTTCTGCTGAGCTGCCTGCCAAACCAGAGCTCACTCTCTGACAGTCACAGACTAACTAGAAAACAGCACAAACTTTACTCGTAGTTTATAGATGCAAGCTCAGGACTCTTTATAGCTCTTTGAAAAGGTTCCCCTCCTCCCTCTGCCCCTGAGCTCACCAGTGTACAGAGCTACAAGTTTAATTCCTGTCCCACTAGGTATCATCATACCTGTACAGGTTTCTGAGCTGCAGAGGAGCCTGTAGAGGGAGAGTTTGAAAGTGATATAAAGGAACAGAAAGGGTGAAGATTCCTGCTGGCCTTAGTCTAGGTGAGGGTACCCTTCACAAGGTAGTGAAGGAAATGTCATTCAAAAAATTACTGTAGAGGGTTCCCTGGATCTTGTTTTGATACCCTGGCCAAAGGGAGGGGTTGAATGCAAATACTACAAAATTCACTTCTCCCGTGGAAGGACTGAGGTTCAAAAATCTCATCTTCCATCAGGATGAGACAGGAGAAGATGGTTTCATTTCTAAATCACATTGTTCTTGAAATCAAGGTCCATATGTTCAGTTTCAGAAAACAATCTATTCTTTATTAGTAACTCTAAATCATATAATTATAGAATGGCTTGGTATGAAAGCGTTGGACTTAATGATCTCTGAGGTCTTTTCCAACCCAATCGATTCTATGATTCTATGAAAGAAACCTTAAAGACCATCTAGTTCCAACCTCCTGCCATGAGCAGGGACATTTCCTCCCATTAGACTTGGTTGCTCAGAGTCCCATTCAATCTGGCTTTGAACACTTCCAGGAACGGAATGGTGTTTCCCTGTTGGCTTCTGTTCCCTCAGGAGTCACTAGCTCCTTTCTGTATGTCTGCAAGTGTGCTCCAGTGTGGCCTGCACATTTCAGAGTCACCAGCAGAGGATGCTCACTAACATCCTGTCCCTCTAACCTTTGTATCTCATCTCACATCTTGCCAGGGACAAGCCTGATATCATCTCTCCACCCCAGCACATCTAGTTTAAGGCTTTGCTAATGACACCCCGGAATGGTGGAGCAAAAACTCTCCTCCCTCTCTGAGAAAGGTGAGTCCTGTCTGATACCAGCATGCCTAGTGCTTGGGCCCATTCCATTGTTAAAAAAAGCCACAATTTCGGCACTGTAGCCATGTAGCCCTGTATTAACAGCAGTTGTTGCCTTCAACTCGAAGTATAGAGGAGAATTTAACCTGTGCCCCAAATTAAAAGACATGTTCTTGTCTGTGAAGAAATATCATACATAAATTATTTCCATTGAAGTAGAAAATTTTGAAGCCTGTTTCCACAATAACTAGTCAATGTGAGAGAATTTCATCCATGTTTATACGTATATCCATCCATGTATACGTATACATTGCATGTATACCTATACAGACATTTGTTTATGTGTAAATGTACATACTCATGTATATGTATATACCTTGCAATAAGGAGCTAAATAATGGTACAGTTTCTGGAATAAGAGTGGTCTGGGTGCATGAATCGTTGAGTGGACAGACAGGTGATAAGTCTAGGTCTAGCACTGAGCTATTTTTTATTTATTCAGTGACTTTGTCCTGATACAGATTGTGACTCGGACAGGATGAGACGATCACAGTCCACCAGATAACTTTTTTTCTCTCATACAGAAGAGGTTTTGCATTTTCCCAAATGAGTGGATTGGTTATTAATGAGTCAGAAAAGGTAGTAATTTTTATAAGGTTGACTTTATAAGGTTCATGCATGATCTACCTAAGTCATGCTGAGCTTGTCAGATATATGCATATAGGTGCAGCAGATTATAATACTGATTCCGCTGTGGATTCCCCTGCATGAAATTTCTCAATAAGGACTTGTGTCTCTAAGACATGCAAAGATACAAGATACTAAAACTAGTCCCTACAAAAGGAAACAAAGTTTAGCATTACACATTAGTGTAGCTCAGTGCTTTCTACTGTTTTTTTTCTTTTGTGAGAAAGTTAAATACTCCTCTTTTTTTCCCCAAGATCATGAGAGATGAAATAATAAGTTTTGTGGGGTCAAAACTCTGATGTATTGCAACAATGTGCAAGCTTTTGTTTGTTGGAAAATGAATTTCTTAAAGTAACTAGCATTTCATCATTTGGATCTGAAAATGCTTATTGCACAGTTCCTGTGCCATACAAGATAATGACATATGTCAGGGAGAAATTCTCATTCTAACTTAAAAGCTGTATAATACAAAATTTTCAATTCCATTTCTACACCTCCTGCTTCAAAATTGTTAAAAATATTTTTTTCTTACCTTTAAATATGCCCAAAAATCAAAGTCCATTAATCATTAAACAGTATGACTTTTGACATCATGATCTTGAAAGGATTTTGCATGTTTTCCAGCTATTAAACATTACCTAGTACATTAGATAAGACTGGCACTAAACCATTTGTAAGTTCTTGAAGAATGACAAGTAAATGAATAATGGAAAATATCCTTCAGTATTTGAAGATCATTTGCAGGATGTTTGGGGAAAAAAAAGAAGATAGAAGAGAGAATTCAGTGACAAATTATTGGGTAGCAACTGTGACTCATCTATAAATCATATTATAGCCAAAAAAAAAAGGAAAGTGATTTCACTCAGTGATGCACACTCTCAGTTATATACTCTTATTTAAATCTTAATTTTTCCACATAGAGCATTATCTTAACCCAATACATGAAAAGCATTGACATTTCAAAAATTCTATCAATTGTTAAGTGGTTAAATCCTAAAAAATGGCTGAATATTGATTATTTTATGTAGGAGACTTAGCACTAAGAGATTAATCCAGTAAACTGAGTATACACAGATTATGAATGTGATATTCAAGAGAGGTCTGAAATTCTATCTTGAGGATCCTAATTTTTTCATTTTCTTAAAAATAGCAGAAATTACTGTCCTTGTATCTAGATTAAATGCAATGTGGGAAAGAATATATTCTTCGAGCAAACAAACTTGAACATAACAAAAAAATGACTGATGATGTTGATCTTGGTAAGTATGAGCTTTAGATTAACTGCAGCTGCACACATAAAGAACTTTAAGAAGCCATTTCCACTCCATGCACAAAAATGAATTCTATCTAATAATCAAAACCATTTGAATTATAAATTGGAGAATGCAGAAATCCCCTGAATAAAATGTTTTGGTCCATCAAATGAAGGTGGACATTCTGCACTATGACTTTTCTCCGACACCCGAAGCCCCACATCCCTCAACCTCTCTAGATACACTGGCCTGAGGTGTGAACAGGAACCTGCATTTTCACCTGCTGCCAGCACCATCCACTGCCACAAATAGACAGTATCCAGTGTGAACAGTTTTTTTGCAGTCCCTTACTCACTGCTGAAGTCTCTTTATTTCTGACCTAAGAGATCAGGGATCTTCATTGCAGAGTTCAGCAGAAAAACTCCAAACTTATAAGCCTCTACAACCAACAAGAGCACTCAGGCTCTTAAATAGGAAACCCTGAGGGTATTTCAATAGTGAATGACTCTCTGGAGGGCCCATATACTTCAACATTACCATCAGAGGACAGCAGGCCTGGTGGGTTGCCTTAGCTTGTGGGGGAATCAACCTCAGACCTAGAGAGCAGAGCTTGACTAACATTTAACTCCTTCTGCACAGGCACAAATTGCTATTTCACTGATAACTGAAGAACTGTCATTGAAAAAAAAGCACATACCCTGCACGTAGATTCTGCATAAAGTTCCAACAAACCCAGCTTAAGGTCATTTCACTCTTTACAAACCAATGCAGTAGGGCTGCCTTTAGGGCTCCAACTTGCACATCAAATGTCCCTGGATGAACTACAGTGCATATAACTGGTTTCTTCACTGTGGCATGTAATTTCTGTTTTTGAATATTTTGATAAAAGGTCATTCCTTGGTCTAATTATTTCAATGAAATTATCATCTTCCAATCTCACCATACCTTGCACTGGTCCTTTGTCCATGATTTCTTTCATTATATCAGTTTCCTGAGAGGAGGTGAGAGAAGCAGAAGACAGGGCAAGGGAAGATAATACATTTATTAAATAAAATTAAAACTCATACTAATTTATCATTGTGTACATATATATAATCTAAATATACCATTTTACTTGTATTTCTGCTAGAGAATATTTGGTTTACCAAATGAACAAAACCTTCAGGAACATGTTTAAGAGAAACTAATGCACCATGATGACTGCACAATTTCTTTTTCTATAGGACCACAAAACATCAGCTGTAAAGAGATGATGTACAAGTGAGAAACTGTAAAGAATTTAAACTCTAATGAAAATACAAAGACAACATAAAGGGAATTCACAGCTGTAGTCTTGAAGTAAAGTGAACATATTTTAATATGCCAGATAATATTGAATCCCCAAAGGAGTAAAAGGAGCAAGACAGCGGGTGAACACCATGCCATGAACTTACTTTTGAGGAGACCCTGTAGTGAGAGGCACACCGATATAACCGATTGGATTTTTCTAAAGCATTGGGACACGGCCCATTTGTATAGTTTTTTCCATGTTCACTTGACACATAACAGTGATTTTCAGCTGATGGCCCCAGGTGACTGTTCCAAAATGATGGGTAACAAGCATAGGATACAACTCTGTCCAGATATTAAAAAAAAAAAAAAAAATTGTTTAAATATTTTTGCCACTTTATTTCAAGCTTTTAACTCTTTTGCAACTGTCAAAAGTGGGAATGACTCATATCTTCAACTGGCTGGCATTTGCTTCAGTTCATATACATGATATTTTCATTTCAGATAGAGTAGTCCTCTCCCAATCCTTAGCACTTGTCACCTGGTACATTCACCTCATTAATGATGCATGAAAGTTCACATGGAATAAGATCAAGAAATTACCAATGTTGTCAATGGGATTCATTTGGAAAAAATGGCTTGTGAAATAGGCATGAAATACTGCTAGGTATTTCCAAAACAATGTACACATTTCTGTGCTAATGCCATGGAAGCTTATAAGATTTTTTTTAAAAGAGCATAATTAAATAGTTCAATGAGGCAGAATATCTTAAAATAGGCAGTCCTATAAAAGGCATATATATTTAAGTATTTCATCAATTGTACTAAACTTTCTGAACCCGAGGAAAAGAAAACTATTTCTACAAAATATGGAGCATAATTATGTTTGCCTGCGTATACTTAGTTGTCAGGAGTTTTATAAGACAAGCTCATATATGTTTCAGTAGTTTTGAATAAGACATCCCCTTAGTATTGTGTGGTAGAAAAATGACCCTGAGGAGAATGTCTTTTTCTTACCAAATTCTTTCTGTCCAAACTAGATCACACAAATTCAAAAGCTTCAAAAGCAAATCAGCTTACTTGAAAAGGGGTTGTCCACCTAAGGTTGTAAGGTTGCTAGACTGTTATTGCTTAGGTCTTCAATCTGCTCACTGACAAACCCTTTTAATCCCTTCTGAATATCTGAAAGTGTTCTGGATTCAAAGATTTTCAATGGACAATGGGAAGTATTTAGGCCAAACACACAGAGCTTTTTATGACTCATTTTTAACTTTTATTATGCTGTGTTTCTACTGCTGGGTAGAAGTAAATCTTTGGTTTATATATGTACACATCTATAAATGTTTATAAAATATATCTATCTCTATATACATAATTATTCTATTCAGTACTGATGACAGATTTCCAAAAGAAATACAGGATTGCTGTTGAGTGCAACCAGGCTTGTAAGGCAGGCAAGATGAGCAAATACAGTTCTCAGAGCATGATCTAGCATTGTTAGGACAGGAGCAGGTGATGGCAGCCCAGTAAAAAGAATGGTATGACACTTGTTACTCAGGTGTACTTAAGAACATCTCAGAGGGAGACAACAGAGGAGAAATTCATTCCTGGGGTAGGGATTTTTTACCCCCTCCTCTCAGTTGGATTTTCTTGATGGACTTTTCCCAGGTTCTGCATGGATGGGTCTTATTTCTGTGTCAACAGAAGTGAAGCACCAAAAGATGCAGTAGCACACTGGAGCAGAGTGGTAATCCAGATGTGATAATTCATTCTGAACTAATAGTCACCTTTTCACCAACCATAAATTCTGCAGTTGTGAGTAACATGATTTAACAATTTTTCGATGAAACATGAGTTTGTACGTGCTGAAGCGCCAGCACAACAGTAAACGTTAAAAATACTTCAAAGAGAAGACCTTGCTGGAAGAGTCATAGAATCAAAATAGAAATAAATGTAAATATGTTTATGTGCACAAATATAGATACACATATATGAAAATAATATTAGAAATAAGCAGGATCCCAGGAGACGCATGAAAATTCTGTGTTACATTCTAAGTAGAATTTATCTGAAAGTGTGTTTGTGTTCAATCTAATGAAAGGTTTTGTGTTTTTATTGCATTTTTATATTTGAATTGTGAGATAAAAGAATAATCCAAAACATGAGACTATGTTTTAGTAAATTGGCCAAAAAAAACCCAATAATATCTTTCTCACACCCTGCAACTGCTAAGAGCACAAGGTACAAATCAGATTAAAGTCTGATTAGAAGCAGTATTTGCATCCAAGTGTATAACCTTTACACTACCTGTAAAGGAAACATTTTTTCCTCATTCTTGAAAAATACAAGCTTTTAATTTCCCTTGGTAGTTAAAATAGATGCTTTCAAAGAACATTGATTTCTCCAAAATTATGGCCTGTAACTAAAATACCTAAAATTAATAATAATTAGAAATAGATTACATATTTATTCTTTAATGAAGGAACACAGAGAGAAAGAGTGAGAGTTAAACAATGTTTCAGCTCCACTTATAGCAGATTTCACTGTTAATTGGGTACTCAGTTATTCTGAAAAGTCAGGTCTCAGCACCGGCTTAAGCACATTGAGCTTTATGGAAGTCTTCTGCTGGTTTCACTGGGGATAGTTTAGGTCAGCATTCAATTTTTCTGAACATCTGTCAAAAACGTGAGATATGCACACTTCGGAAACCAGAACACTAGAAACTTTAAAACAGTATTGAAAGCCTGTTGCGGAAATTTACAAGCCCCCACAGAAAATCAATGTGTTTTCTCCCTATGGCAGAGTATGGAGATAATGAAAAAATGATTGCAATATAATGATTCATAAAAATAAAAGTTGCCTGAAAGTGTGAGGAAGCAAGCACTATTTAACAGGGCTCATTCAAAAGACACTTCAGACTTTTATGCCATAAATTTTCTATTTTGTCATTGTCAGAGGTAAAGGGTTATGTATTTGGGGATTTAGCTACAAAAATTACCCAATTATCAGTCCAGTGTATCAAAAATTTTTGTTGTTTTTGTTGATATTATTTGCTCTTGGCCACTGTCCAAGACAAAATGTTGGGCTAGGTGGACCCTTGCTTGGACCCAGCATAGATGTTCTTGTGTTCTTCCAGTATCTGTTCTCAAAGATATATGGATGTTTCACTTAAGATGTTAATTTGTGTCTGGAACTGTTGGAATAGAATATGAAATATCATTTGAACTTGAGGAGAGAAAATCGGGATATAGAAATGTTTATAAAAATACCTAAGTAGAAATACTTTCTCGTGTGGTACTCTGATGGCAAATCAATGATCGGGGATAAGAATGGGTAGCAGGCAAAGGTCTATCATAGGACAGTGATGCTGTACATGTTAGAGCTAGCTCCATGGGGAAATAAAAAAGCTTAATAAATTACTAAGAAAATAATCTTGTATTGTTGAGATTTAGCGCAGATCCAGAGAGTTTCCAAAAAAATTCATAATGATTCTCAAAACTCCCCTTCAGATTCTCTACTCAGACAGTCACCTGCAAGAGGCTGGCGAATACCATGAAACTGAGCCACAAGCAAGTACTTGGGACTGTGGAGGTGAAAAGACAGTTCACAGGTGTGCTATGTTGAGCTGAGGTGCTGCAGCTGTGTGATGCCAGACTTATTATATCAGTCAGAAAGCCTGCTCTGCACACCAATGTCACACTGCTGCTCAGTTAGGTCAATCTTCTTGCTACTATATTTACACCAGGCTAAGCTCTTGCATGGGTACAGCTAGGTTGATAATGAAGTGGCTCATATAGTTGCAGCCAGCCTTGCTTTCCTTATAAAAATAAGCTAACTTTTTTATACTTAAACTGCCTCTGCAGAACAGGCTGTGTCATTAACCACAGTAAGGTAAAAATAATACTACTTGCTAGCATAGGAAGAATCTTATTATTATGGCCTCATGGTGGTTATGCCCATAGAGGGATAACAGTCAGAGGGAATAGGAGACTAGGAGATTGTTCTATTGCTGCATTCTTTACAGCTTTTCTTCTAAAAATAACTTGCTCCAACTGTTGTGGAGATAATGCCCATAAAAATTAATCTCACCTCTTCTTCTATCTACACCAGCAATTCTTGAGCTCCTATCCTTAACAGGCAGTTAAAAAGTGTTTACAGTTAAAATGTCAAGTTGGAACTTTCATTTCTTGTAAATGAAGTCTTTGCCTTTACCTCCATGAGGTGCTGAGTGGCCTTTCCTGGATAAAATCACTCATCTGAAGGGTCTCCCACTCAAAACCTAGATCAAAACTAGTTAAGGGTTTAAACCCTGAGAGAGAAAGACCAAGCAGTGCTTGATGTAAACTCTCCCCATAACAATCAAAATCTTTCGATCAGAAATAGTTTGGTACATTTGCAGAAAGTAGAATGATCGCTTGGACACTGTGTTTATGTGAATGACAGGTCTTCACCTGGATCCTTAGGCTGCCTTGTCAACTAAAATGCATCACATCTGACATCCTTTTGCTCTTGCCATGGTTGGTTTGTTTGTTTGTTTTTTACCTAAATTAAAAGTTGACAGAGCACACCTGAGATCTCTCTGTCTGCCAGTTCCAGATATATTAAAGACAGAGTAAGGTGTGAGATTGCATGAAAATGAGAGAGGAAATTGATTTTGGTATAGAACACAAAGGACACAAAAATTCTGGTAATGTGAAAACCAGCAGGATTTAATTCTATGATATATAAAATGTGGTTATTGAAATTCTCCTAGAAGCCATTTCCAGGCATACAAATTTTAAGGAGCTGAATGAGAACAGGCAGTACAGATTTACCATGACAGGTAATGATGAGATGATGAGATGATCTGACCATGATGAAATGACTGATTCCGTGGAGAATAAGAAAAGCAGTGGATATAATTTACCTTACCTTTAGCAACATTTTCAGCATGGTTTCCTGTGGTGTTCCTCTAGTTTATTGGATCAGATAAGTTGCTTACAAGGTCAATTCTGGACTGGCATGCTGAAAAGTTGACAGATCAAAATGACTGGTGCCTGTTTCTTAGTGGCATTCCTCAGGAGTCAATACTTCTGCATCTCCATTAACAATCTGGATAATGGGATGTAAGGCACCCTTAGCAAGTTTGTGGAGAATGCAAAACTGTTGGGGAGTGATTAGTACGCACAACTCTCATTCATAGCTGTGTTCATAGCATGGAGAAATGAGCTGATAGAAATATCATGAAGTTCAACAAAGACAGATGGTAAATCCTGCCTCTGAGCCAGAACTGGCCAGATACTGGCAGGGCACTGCCTCTGTAGAAAGCTGTTTTACAGAGAAGGACACAAGGTCCTGAGAAATAGGAAGTTGAATGCTGATCAGCAGTGAGCCCTCTCACAAACATGGACAACCAATACTGCACTGTATTATCAAGAACATAGCCAAGACATTGTGAAAAATTATTATTTCCCTCAAATTACTATTCCACAGATAGAGTAATATGTTCACTCATGTGATCTCCAGGAAACATGCTGATAAACTGAGCAAGTCCAGTAGAAGGCACTTAGGGCACTGGAACTGAGATGGCTGAGACAGCTGGACTTGTTCAGTCCAGGGAAGAGAAAGCCAAAACAGGACCTAATTCCTGTCTTCAACTACCTAAAGAGACCCATTGAAGAGACAGAGCAAAACTCTTAGAGATGCACAGTGAAAAGCTGAAAGATACCAGTCACAAGTTGTACCAAAGAAAATGCTGATATAAGAAAAAAGTGTTTGACCACGAGTGGTCAAAGTGACCTGCTGTAGAAAAGGCTCTGGATACTCCATCCTTGAAGATACTCAAAATGTGTACAGGGACATGACCTGAACCGTCTATTCTAGTTTCATAACCATGCTTTGAGCAAAACACTGGACTAGGTGACCTTCAAAAGTTCCAACCTAAATCATTCTGTGAGTCTATAAATGATTACATGTCATTTTTAAAAGTCTCTAGTTCTTCGTGTGGAATTTGACAGCTGTTAACTTTGGTTAGTCTGACCTGAAGGAAGAAGAACCTAGGTATAGTCTTTGATAGAGTGTTGCATTCTGGAATAAACCTTGGGATGAGATTATGACAATTTGCCTCATAGAGAAAAAATGTTTGATTCTTTCGAATACTCACAATGTGGTCTCATGCAATTGGATGCTTACTCAAGGTTGTTTAACATGAAGAACCCGTATCCCAAGAACCATAGAAGTTTTTAGTCCTCTTACGGTATTGTCTTATTGTAACTTAAGCAATTGTTTCAAGTTAAAATAATCTAAACAGCTAGATAAAATATTTACCCATGTGTTTTCAGATATCTCCAAGCACCATCAATACTTCCACCATTACATCCATGTTGATTCCTGGTATCACAAGAGATCAAATGCTGAGCGGAAAGGTTGTCTGTAATCTGACCCTTGGAATGAATTGCTATTCTATCTGCTGCAACACCTGTTTTGAAATAAATGTTCTTTTATAAAAAAATCAAATAATTACTCACAACTTCACATTTGTCATTGTGAAAAAAGACTGAAATACGATCCCAATATTTTCTGCCTGTGCGGACATCTTCACTAAAAAATACCAATGTAATCTGTACAGACTTTCACGAGAGAGGATTGTGAAACTGCAAAACATCATGACCAACTTTGCTGTAATATTACAAATCCCTAGATTTACTCGTTATTGTAAAGTCACACATATCTAAAATAAGATGAGATATTTACATAATTTAGTCTGATAGTCCCTATGACATTTGTAAATGCGCACTCATTTCTGGTTTTCTTCAGCAGAAGATGCAAATACTTCCCCACCTCTCTGCAGCTGAGTCTCCAAATCTCTTCACTTTCTTTTCTACCTGTCTTTTCTTTATTTGAGGGCGGGGCAAGGGGGGGAAGCAAAAATGAACAGTCCTTTGAAGAAGATAATTCAAGACTGGAAATACATATTGGTTTTATTAGAAGGAATATTTGGACATGTTTATATTAAAGCATAAATGTAGTATGCTTTGTACTTCCTTTCCTTATAAGACAAAATTATTCTTCTGAGATTGGCACCTTAGATGTCTGAATTCAATCAGATAGTCATAATTCTTAGTACTTACATATTTATGCACTGATTTAAAGGCAGCCTGGGTTAACTAAGTTGTGGTTGAAACTAAGCTACTTCTACTTTCTTTATCGAATGACGATGAAACAACCATTAAGTCCCAATCCCAGTCATTACCTGTGATTAAATTATATTTTTGTTACTTTTAGCCCCTCATTTTTGAATCTGAAAAATAAATTTTTTAAAAATATCTTGAAATCTAAAGCTCGATCAAAATCAACACTAACTTTGGTGAATTTTGAGTAAGACTTCAGAAAAGTGAATCTGCTCATGGCAGGTGACAACTGTGTTTTGTGCTTTTATAACGTGACACATGATAATGAACTTATTTTCATAGGTATAAAAGTCTTTTAGTGAAGTTTTGGAATAGTTATAGAAATTACTCATTATAAGAAAAAATTATGCAGCAGTGGTTTTCTATTCATTGAACAATAATTAATCTTGCAAAGAAAAATTGAAAATTGTTAGATGCACCTAAACAACATGGGAAGGCATCTTGTAATATTTAGCTTTGAAAATAGTAGTGTGAATTAAAATTAAAAGATTTGCTTATGAAAGGGAAAATTTAGACATAATATCTGGGAATTCTTTCCCTCTGATCTCTGTATATCTCTGCAGTTATCTGTCAGTACAGCTGTTAAAAGCTCTCTTGGTTTTCTCTTTTTAAAACTACAGTGGAAAAAACTACAGGACAGAAAAAAGTGTGTTCGGTCTGGCTTTTTTAGAGAACTGGGGTTAGCTGGCCTAAATGCTCCTTTCCTCCTCTTACTTTTGTGATTTAAAGAAGCAGTTGCAGAAACCTTCACCAGCAAGGACCCACTGACCAAATTAAGTCATAAAGATTGATTGCATATTTTTTTTGTCTAGTGTTATATATCCCAATAAACACTGAGATTTATTGCAAGAAAAAGTACATAGCTGATTTTTTAGCTTCTTTGGTGAAAGTGACCATTGTGTTCACTTTTCATAAAACCAGAGGTTGTAGCACATGAGGTTGAATTGCATTACTGACATTGCTTACAGAATTTGAAATCTTATTTTTTTCCACAAATATCTGAGCAGTTTCACAGTTTTCTACTCATAACTTTGAAGATATTATACCCAATTTATTTGAGTAGCAAGGGCTGGACACTGTTAAATGCAGAAATATACAAGTACATATAAAGAAATTGAAGCCTACTTGTTTTAAGATTTCAAGTCAAGATTTCAAGATGCCACAGTCAAGAGATGTAGATTTTTTATGTTATAAAATTACTCTACAAGTTACAATAAACTGCATCAGTCAATTCATTTTCTACTTTTGCTCATAAAATATTCTCCCTATGTTACACAATCTTATGAAAATCAAACAAAGAGCTGCAGCTTTAACTCCTTTTGGGATAGCATAGAGGGAAAGTAGTAGCAATTTCAAATATTCCTACTTGCTAATAAAAAGTGAAAAGCAAGCTGAAATTGTTTAATTACTATTCACTACAACTTTTCTTTACACACCAGTGATTCTTTTAAAGGGAGAAAAAATTCATATTACTTGCAGTTGAGAAAGCCCAGGATGCTCCACAGTTTCGTTGATCCAAAGGATCGTGAATCCACTCAGGCCACTCATAAGTGGCTGAAAAAATTGCAGGAAACTTTCCTTCTGGAAGTGACTTTCCCTAAAGCAAAATGTAGAAGATCTGTATATGCTTCAATTTAATAATTGTATCAGAAATATTATAATTATATCTGCATTCCAAACAGATAATATAATTATATTAAAATAATTATATCCCCCAAAATTAAATTTTACAGTAATTTTGTTTATAAAATTCTTCATTTTTAAATTGAGGAAACCTAAAGACTTGACTCCTGTGGCTTCCCAAGCAACTCTGAGGTGGTTACCCATGGCTAGATGCTGTAGACCCCCTGAGAGCAGGGGGCTTCTGGCACTCCACTAGCTGACCTGGAAAGCTGAGCTCCATGACTGCCAACCTAAATAACCTGTCCAGTTTCTCTTGGAATTTTATCTCAAACAACTCCCTATGAAATATGCTAAGTATGACCCAGCTGGAATTTTTGGAAAGAAAATCCTACTATGGATACCTGTTACCCTGTTCTCTTTGGCCCATGGCTGTAGATAGGGAATTTTAGTCACTATGGGAGAGGCACTGGTACAGTGTATCATTGATTCATCTTTTACACAGAGGTTTTTCAATCTCCAGCACTTATTCTTGCTACAGAACAAAAATCAGTGATTTTCCTTCTGATTTGCAATCTGATGGTGACCTGATGAAAATTCATAGTCTGATCACTAAAGCCATTTGGCCAGCCATTTTTGGCACATTCATCTCTCAGCCTTAATTTATGCCTACTTCCGAAGTCCTCCAAGCTTTGAATAAATATTTGCATGTGCAAAACCATCTGGTACAACTGCTAATAGTCTGCTCTGTGTTCAACATATCAGAGTCATTGACCTATCTTTTTAATCTGTTGAAATTTATGGAATGATTGATTTTGCTGCAAAGAGAAATAGGAATGGTCACAGAGAATTGCACTATTAGTCCATTCAAACAGATTGTCTCAAAAAATTGTTGATAGCATCAGTTCCAGAGGAAAATAAAATGCACAAAACATGATAATCTGTTCCAAAACAAAACACTCACTGATGATTCTTTCTCATAAGGAGGATGAAAGCCTGAAGCACAATGGCTTATATCCTGTTCAAATTCCTTTACTATTTTACTTCAATTTACTTATCTTCTAATTCCATGTGTCCTTGGGCACCATTTTTCTAAATTGCTTATGTGATTTATAAATCTACATACCTTTTGCTAAGATGATTGAAACATTTGAGGCCAGCTCTTTCAAACTATTTCAGAACTCTTTGGGAAACCAAATTTTATTACTTTGCCTGTAACAAGATCACTTTGTTGCACCCACTAGGTAATGACAGTGCCTCCATCCAACTACAGAAAACCCCCAGCTGAGAAGTGGTAAGGAAAAAGAAACCTGTACCTCAGGTACAATCAATCTGACATGAGATTGGGATACAGCCCCAACAGGCAGATTGATAAGTCTGTGCATATGCCCAGACCCAGTGCTTCCAGGTTCACTAAGTTAGATCCGTTAAAGTACACCACAAGCTGTCTAGTCACTTCAGTGATTTTGAAAGTTTCACCTCCACATGTAACAAGCCAGCAATTTTTTAAACCTTGCTAAAATATTAACCTTGATATTTTGGTTAATACTTTCAAAAGTCTGCTTTTTAAAATGGTTTTATATTCATGGACTTGCAATGTCCAATGGCACTCAGGAAGCAGCAATGAACTTAAAGAATAACTTGGTAAATCATCGTTATGTTCATTTTTAGTGAGCAGACACACGCTCAAGGTTTACTTTGAAGACAAAACATGCAAGAGAAATCCCAGATAAATAGAATTTCATTTACATGATGAGACTGATTACTAGCAACCAGTAAACAAGGAAAATTTGGTAAATGTTGTTTAGAGCACTTATGTGGGCAATGGCTGCTTAAAACAAGTGAGGTGGTTGAGAAAAGCAACGTTATAAACAAATCTTCAGCCTGTGATAATGTGTTACTTTACGTATTCCTGAACTACTGCCAGTATTTATTAGCCTCTTATTGTAAATCCCAGAACAAATCCCTCATTAACCCTCAGCCTTGTCATTTAGAAATCCAGGACTGACCTGCAGCCAGAAACACTGGCTTTTTGTCTGAGAAATTTTTACCCTGATTTTGAGAAGCACTGCTGCTCCGTGACAAATAGTAAGTCTAGACCACTGTTTGTCGAGATATGCTCCATGGACCAGCATCAGACAGCACAAGGCAATCAGCAAAATGACTGGTGAATTATTTTTAAACATTCATATGTACTCTCTGCAGTGAAGTCTAGCAGCCTGGCCAAAGCAGGAAGATAAGTGGATATAAAAGAGCACTCAAACTATGACTTCTTCAGAAAAGTTAGATGACCTAAGGTCAAAGATAACTGAATCTGCAAATGTGGAAATAGTTTTTCTGAGGGAAAGAATTTTATTTTTTTTCCTAATGTAGGAAAAAGGATTCCAGACATCACTTGCTTTGTGAAGACAAAATGGGCATGCATGACCTTAAGTTTGCAAGAGAAATACCACTGCTGAGGTCTTTTCCTGAGAAAAGACATATATCAGTGGAACAGCTAATATACTTTTTCTACTTTCACCTTGCCTTTACGAGTTCTTTGATACTTAATGAAAAATGGTACCTTATTGTCGAACTATGTATTTCATTTTATTCTAAGGTGGCACTTGGGTGTTGCTGGGGGGTGTAGACCCCACCACTGCAATTCTTGCCAGGACCTGTACTGACAGAAAACCATGAAACATGTGTCACAGTGTGTTTTAAAGGTGTGGTGGTTATTCTTGTACTACATAGAACTTCAAGAATGCTAACACTATCTCCTGCAGTGAAAATGCCTTCTCAGATTGAGGAGCTTCAGCTTTGTCAGGAATTGCAGAGCATTAGTGGTGCATTTAGCACCAGGTCTAACTATACTCTGCAACAGAGAGTCCTCAGTTCATATTAAGTTCTTGCTCTATATCATTGTCTTTTAGGTATTCTAAAGTGCCACCATATTAAACTTCCCTCCCAGTCATAAGCATCACCTTATTGAGCAGGTATAGTCTGTTAAGCTAATAACAGAGCTTTTAAAAACTCCATGAACAACTTCAAGAGGATTGTTTTTTCCCTAAGATGAAATGTAGCTCTCTTTGAATTAATGTTATGAAGTTGTATTTGCAGTTTGATATGACAGTCAAAGAAACAACTAAAATGTCTCTATTCCACACCCAAACTTTTCAACACTGCTGAGAACTAAGACTGGGCTGTTAAGACAGAAAGGCTGAACATTCTTGAATATTTTTGTTTCCATGCATTTGAGTAAGAAACCCCTTCTACACAAAAATGCTTTTTTTGACACTACCCCAAAAGACAGTAGAAAATAATCAGAACAACAGACCCTTATGTACCAGAAGCCATCTTTTCTTCCTTAAATAGTAGATCAGCAGAATGCTGAAGAAATTGTTTTTATTTAAAGGGGGGGAAAAAATTACATTTGATGAATGATAGCTATGGTTTTCTTTTTACATTAGCAGAGCTACAAGCCCCAAAGTCCTGAACACTAGTTGTAGCATTTGTATCAACTTAGCTCTCGCTTTCAGGCAAATGGAAAGAAAAAACTTGCCGTTTTCTCACTTGCAAAATGGGAAAGTCAGTCATAATCCCAGAGAATGCATGAATATTTAAGTAGTATCAGTTTATGCACAGTAAGTAACTAGAACATTGGCCTGCAGATGAATTAGTACTCAACAAAGTCACTTAAAGGTCAAGCCATTAAAGCTTGGAAAGTGTCTCTGAAAAATATTAAAAAGTCATTATTTCTGGATTTCATCATTCATATCTCTTTTACTCCATTCTGAGTTGTCACCTAGTGACAGGAGAAGCTTAATAGAAACATTTCATCCAAACTTGCTAATTTTTTGTCACTTAGGACTTTGTAAATGTGTTAGTATGCTTCACAAAATACCAGTGACAGAAAGTTATTCCTGGAAGGAGAAGACAGGTCAAGCATCTCTGAAAATCTGATAAAACATTTGTCTTAAAAAATGCCTGGAAATTAACTCTGTGGCTGCTGCTGTTTTGCCAGTTGGAAGAATCTATTGATGTACACTTGGTAAGCCCAATGCATGCTGTGAAACTGTTGGATTGTGCAATGACAGTAGATATGGAGCTGCCTGTAAGTGAAGAAAACTGTAATTTTTATATTTTGTTGTGCAATATTAAAGTATGGCAAATTATAGGGAATTTCCTGAGGCAGCACAAGGACACTAAAAATATTATGTTCTTCTGGAAAACTGCCTCCTGGAAGGGGACAAAATCAGGGAAATTTGGAGCTTCACAGTTTAATCTTGATCAAGCTGGCCAGTCTGGATCCCAGCCCAATGCCTCACCATGCTGGTGCAGAGCGACCACGTTGTGTGAGACAAAGAATGAGTCTGCATCAAGAAAAAGGGTTAGGATTGCTAAAACTATTGCAGAGGCCATACTCTCCTTTCCCAAATTCCCTGCCAATTGGGCAGGGAAGTAGCTCTGTACTGCTGTCCTCACATGGCCTTCCATGATGTGGAACCCTTCTGCCACAAGACGTACACAAGGATCAATGATTGCTTTTTAACAGATAATCAAATGGCATCACTTATCTGAACTATATTGAAGCCCAAAGATAAAAACCTGTTATACTTAATGTATTTGTAAACCTTCTATCTATCTGTTTATACTTGCAATTTTTCTAATTTCACTATGGTGAGCTAGTTAGTTTTTCTATTTTTTTAGTCTAGGATTTCCATAAATTGTGTCTTCCAAAAAAGAAACTAACTGGTCCAAAGCATTGAAAAATCTGCTCTGGATTCAATAACTTGCATTTTTGTCTTAAAATGCTTAACCTGCCTACATAATTTAAAGTATATTTGCTTTGCTGCAGAACTAATTTGAGCATAAATAAATTATAGGAAATTCAATTTAGCTGTCATGAAAATGACCATGGTCAAAAGGTTTAAAAAGCTGGTAGCAGAGAATCACTTCATTTTGCCATGATTCCCATCATTTTTCTTTACATTTGTTCAAAACTCAAAAAAATTTTTCACAGCTTCTGTCAAAGGTTGCTGTTTAGTCTTTGCTGTTAGCCTTAATGAACTATGCCCAGATATGCCTTTTTATGGTTACAGCTAAATGTTCAGTTATTGGCAAATGGAGAGCATAATATGGAGCCATCTTAAAGTGAACTAAAATGATAAACTAATACTGGTGCAGAGCTTCACAATGGTTAGTATTTGCTTTTGCTTCTCCTCATTCAATTTTCATCAATAGGGCCAGACACTCTATGACTTGTAGAACTATTCTGGGAACTACAACATGGGAGCATCTCATGTCAAAACCCTGACTCTTACTCTTAAAATCATCCAAATTTATTTTCCCTTGTGATAAAGTTATTAAGAAAGTATACAGGACACTTACTGGAGCTTCTCTCATATTCAGCAAAGAATGAGATGGAGGAAAGGTGCCCAGGCGCTTTCTGAAACCTTCTTCCACTGTCATTCCCCAGAACTGACTGTAGTTCTCAGCTTTCCATCTTCCTCATAGACAAAAAACAAACAAATAAAACCCACATTAGAGATATCATTCAAATTAATACATTACTCCTTTATAATAGTCCAACTAGCAAAGACAACCATTTGGAACACACTGAAATTTATCATTGGATAAGAGCTGAGTCACAGGGGAGAGCATTTTCTTTACCTGTTTCTATCATGCTTGTATATGAAGAACAAGGAGATAGGATTCATCTTGACCAAAGGAGAAGCTTCATTGCTCTTGGTCTCCCTGTAGTCAGTGAAAATGCAAGCACCTGGAGAAGTCGACTCATATGTCAGGTAGGCTTAACCACCCTGTGGCAAACCTCACTGCTCACCACTAACAAGAAAGAGGTTAAAGGCACCAGGTGCCTTACTTAGGTGTTTATCCTAATCCAGTTGGTTTGAATGTCTCCCATGAAGTATGAACTGTTCCAGCACTCATCACAGCTTGAAATCTGGGCAGCCTTCATTGTCGATTTTAGCACCTCAGATCGTAGGGAGGCAACCCCTGTATCTCTATCTGTAAACAGTCAGCAGACTCCCAAGGCAAAGATCCAATACTGAAGTGTCCCTAATCCCTGTGCACTATCTGGGGGAAAGGAGACTTTTAGCAAGAAAAGCAAGCCCCACAAATTTCTGATATCTTGGTCCTCACTGGACCATCTTCTTCTCTTCCAACGTTAACTAGAGCCCTGTTATGTAGAATAATACTCTTAAGGGAGGAGAAAAAATGACTTTATGTATCTATCCCAAGTAATAAATAAAGTGAAGAATACGGGAAGATTATGTAAATTGTGTTTTGAGAGAAATAAAAATGTTCTAACTCTGGAGAATGTTTTAGATAGATGTTTACAATAATTCTTACCAGCATGAGACTTTCAGTATCTTTCCATTTAAAACTCTATAATCTGCCAGCTATTTAGGAAAGTTTCACAAATGTGCACTTACTGTCAAATTGCTGTAATGTTACTGGAGAAGGAAGGGGAGGGGAGGATTGCATAACTTGTAAGTTGCACATACATACAATGAGTAATTTATAACAAATTTATAACAATGAGTGATTTATAACAAAACCTTAAAATAAAAGGGTTCTCACCCATAATCTCCAGAATTGATGTGCTGAATTAAGTCCTGGCGAACAAGGCATACATCTGCTGAACATTTCCAGAGACTGTTGGAACATTTGCTGAAAGGACAAGAATATCATTGAGCAAAACATGAATTGTCAAAGGAGAAATGTGCACTTTAGAAGCAGAAGGGACATGGATGAAAAAAAGTGCAAGAAAAATAATTGTCATATAGTATTTATGAAAACATAATGCCAATTCTTTCTGCTTCATCACTTAATGAATCCTAATTGGAACAAGGTGGGAAAGTTTACAGCTTGTGGAAAAGGTCATATTTGAAAAATATTGCTTCCTTCCTTGTGAGACAAAATCAGGGGAAAAAAAGGCACCGTCCTGTGTCGTTGATGTTGAATTCCTCAAAATTGAGATATTACAAGGAAGTTTTACTCTGGAAATGCGGAAAGGAGCCATGTGGCCATAGACACCTTGTTCCGAGGACCCTGGGCTAGAGTCAGGATAGTGGGAGACCCAGCTCTGTTTGGGCACTGCTGGAGCCCCCTGGGATGCCCTGGGCCTAGAGATGCAGGGCTGCTTTTTGAAGAGGCAAAGTAGGAGGGAGGCAGCTCAAGCAACTGCCTGCCACAGCTGGCATCTGAGCTCCCCTGCCTGCACTGTCTGCTCCTGAGCCAAGGCAAAGAAAGGGATGTTAAAACAGTTCACCCCTTTCCTACATAAATATAAATATATATATATCCTTCCCTTATGAGATAACGTAAGGTCTCATTACTCATGGGGAAAAAAAAGAAAAAAGCAACAGAGGAAAAATCCCACAAACTTTAATGATTCTTGTCTTGTCTGCATCCAGGTCAATGCCAGGTCTAGACTGAAACCATTTTGACTCAAGTTTAACTGAGCAGGAACAGAATTAGGCCAGTGAGGAGGAGATTTTAATAGTCTAATATTCATATCTTGATTAGAAAGCCTGCTTTCCCTCTTGCCATTCTTCTATGTTATCTGCAATTTACTTTCATAAAACCTTAATATTTAGCACTGATGTTCCAGTCATTTTGATTTGATTACATCTTTAATGTGAATTTAAGGATGCTCTCTACCTTAATTTCTATTTCATTACACATGCTAGATAAAGTTCATTTTGCTGTTATCTGAAACATTACCAGGAATTGCAGTTGTCTTTAATTATTGTTCCTTCTCCGTAATATCGGCCATCTTTATAACAACCTGCCAACATAACATATAGATGAGTAAAAATTACATAAAATATAATATTTGAAGTGAATTACTCAAAACTCTTGCTACTGTTGAATTAACTTGTTGTATGTAGTATGCTTGAATTATTTAGTTGAAAGTCGACAATATCTATTTCCAGTTTCTTCCAAGTAATGAAGGCAGTTTAATGTATTTTAATTGTTTACCAAATACATTATCATTCATAGTAAATAAAATTAGCATCAGATTCAAAGCATCCACTGAAAAATTTTCCATCTTAAAAATAATTCTTCACATAAGTTATTTTCCAGTAATAAAAAAAAAATATTTCTAATAAAAATTATTTTCTATTTGGCAACTGAAGTAGAAATAAGTTTTTTCTAGTATAGAATTTTAAAACCTAGTGAATATTCCAAACCCATTGTAGTATATTTTTTCCTTGCCAGAATAACTTTTCTTTGGAAAACAGACAGATCAACTATATTTCAAGGCAAATATAAGTTTTACACACTCTCCAAAACCCAGTATAAAACCTAAACTGAGAGATGATTTTTCAAACAAATATGTTCCTTCTATTTCCTTTGTTTGATAACACTTCACTGTGAAAAGTTTTTGTGTGTGTTTTAAGATCTTCCACAGAAACTGTTTTATCAGTGCATTTGATTGTCAAGTTTCAGTAATAGAAAAATTCAGAATGTCTGCAGAGGGCTCCCATTCTGACAGGTGAGCCTGCAGAGATCATGTTCCCTCCCACACTGGGAGGGATTGGAGTCAGAACTCCCAAGTTCTCCTTTCTTCTCCATTTTCAAGAAGCTTAAACTGTAACATAGTGTTGACTTGTAAATCTGCATAATATCATGCTTTTTTTCCCCACCACAGTGTAAGGAAGGCCATCCCCCTCTCATGGCAAGGGCTGGAATTTTTCTGCCAAGACATATACACATATGTTTGCTTCACTGGCAGGAGACAAATATGCACTCTAAGCCCCAGCTATTTTTACAACAGTGTGCAGAAGTAGACTAGATTTGATGAACTAATTCTAAGTGTCTTTCTTTCCCTGTTGATCGTTCAGCAGGCTATAGTATAAAGACATAGGTGAAATAAATCCCACCTAAGCAGCCTGAGGCCCAAAGTGTCTGCTCTAATTCAACTTCAGCTAAGATCTGAGATATTTTTCAGAGAATACTCAAAGCAAGTTACCAAAGTGTCAGTTTGTCACAGTCTGCCACAAAGTCAGCATCAGATAGCTGCTGGAAGGAGGCCTCAAGCAAGATATTTCAACAATACAGAGGGAAGGAAGTATTGATGTAGCATCTGAGTGACGGGACAGAGCCTCACTGGAGCTCTGCTGGCAGCGCTGACTGCCCGTGCCCCAGATAAGATGCACAGCTGGACTAGTACAGAAGCAGCTTTCTAATGATGTATGCTTTGGGAATTGAAGATTAACACCATGCAGTTTCTTTAGCCTAGTCAAATTAATATTTAGAAGGCCAGGAGTGTTGCCTGCAGCATCAGTGGCAGAGAGCAGAGATATCAAAGCTAAAAGACACATGAGCCCACAGCGAGATTGTCTGGCCCTGAATATTTTATTTTGGAATATTAATATATTAAGTGGGAAATTAATTAATTTGAATATTCACAAATAATTTGTGAACAGGATTTTATGATGTGAAAATCATGATTGAAGAGAAGATCATTTGATTAATGGTGACTTTCTTTCCAGTCCAGCATTCTGATAGTGTTACGGCTCTGACTACAGTTGCCTCCAATATTCATGGGAGCACTTCTGTCAGGGAAATGTCTTCAAGTTTACTCCCTCAAAGGCCAGATACTGACTTTCACATTAAAGTGACTAGCAAACTCTCTGGATGTCACTTTTACACCATTAACAGGGTGAGTCCCAGTGTGTGGGTTCTGACAGGGTTTTTTGTACCATCAGAATAATTGAAACAAAAAGACAAAATAATTAATAAGTACAGTCCAGAGATAAAACTCAAACAGTTCTTCTAAGAGCAAACAATAAAGCAGTACTAATAAAAAAATCCTGAACTTCTATTTGGTATCTAAGGCAGGAACATGCACTTTCTTCTGAAACTACACATGAAAACCATTGAAACATACTGGACACTGGGTTCATAAAGGCAGAGTCAAAGCACAGTTATATCAGGACTGGCCCTCAGCATGGTGCATGCCCATGGAAGGAATCACAGCGTAGCTTGTTTCTACTGTACAACAAGTTAGTGAATATGTGGGGATCCAGAAATCAAGCGCTGAGCAATTTTATTGCTCTACATTCCAGCCCATGTAAAACACTTTGTTGTTTTATTTAAAGAAATATGACTCAGGAAGCTCTGAAAGCAAAACCACAGGCAACCAAAAGATCAAAATCTTCCAGATAAGAAGCACTTTGGCATATATGGTCTTCAAGTGCTTAAATAATTCTTGGCCTAAGGCAGATGTGTAGTCTGAGTTGTTAAAAGTCAGCTAATGTACTTATGTAATTTCTAAATATGTTTCATTTGCTTAATCTTCAAGCATCCAGTCCTTCTTTTTGTTCCAATTTCTCAGACATTCTTGTTCTAGAAAGTTCCTTTAGAGTTGGTTTTGTTTGTTGCTTTTTTCCCTGGTGTATTTTGGCTTTATTATTCTCCTTTTACCATCTAAATTATGTAGATAATGAATATCCAATAAACAGATTTTTAAAAAACGCAGACTTTCTATCACTTTACATATCAGAAAAACAGGATTCTTTTTTTAGGTGACATATAATATAATGCTATAACATCATCTATAGGACAAATAGAGTGATCAAATAGAGTATGTACAGCCTAGGAGTTACAAAACAGTGAACACAAAATGCAAAAAATTGGATTAAGAAAGCAGTAAAAATATTACCCCTCACTTATTGCCTTATCTAAACCTTCTGTTACACTTCTATCTTTGAGAGGTAGACTTATGGCAGTGCCCACGTGGCAAACTACTGCAGGTTGTATAGTGATTGAATTCCATGGGACAGTTTGCCAAAGCAGACTTGCAGGCTGTCAACTCTGGAGCAGAAATGCAGCTACATATTTACATAGAGCTTATGACAACAACCACATGATCTGTTAGAAATAATATACACAACTGCATCAAATAAATATGAAACAAATGTCTTAATTTACATAGAATCACAGAACATTATTTGAGATGGTTAGAAAGTCTTTGGAAAATCAGTTTTACAGCATTCCTGCAACTCCCACTTATCATATTTTGGCTGCAGATTTACACCTGGTTAAGAGCACAACCTCTTGAAGAATGCTGGAATGCAAGCAGCAAAATTATTGCAAAGAAACAGGTAATTTTAAAATGTTAAGGTAGTATTTTTGTTGATTTTAGACTTCTGAAACTTTGGTACATTTTCAGCCAGATTTGGTCTACTGACAGTAAGAAGCTACATAGTCTTAAAATCCACAATACTAGATTTTGCTTGCCAGCAGAGATTTGGCCTATGCAGGAGCCAAAGAAGGACCAGATGTTTGCAGATCATTTTTTTGCAATCTAATTCTAATTTTTTGCGATCTAGTTCTAAAAACAATTAGACTTAGTTTAGAGTAGTCCAGGAGGAACTCACAATGCAAACTAACTAGTAAGGATCTGACTAGTATGTCAGAAATCCTTGTTCTAACCATATCCCTTCAACTATTCCTTCATCTGAGCCGTTGCAGGAAAAATAGTGTCCTACAGGAAAGCTACGCTGGATCAAAACAATTGCAGAATACCTCAAAGCAGTATCATTCAGGATAGCCCTGTTTTCCTGACAATTTGTTTGTACTGATGGATACAAATATTTAGAACTTGCTGTTCATCTCATTTTAATCTGTGAAGCTCTATTGACTTGTTGACATTACACTAATTTTGACCCAATGAGCTTATTCTCTGAGAAGTTTCAAGTAAAGAAGAGGTTCTGTCCAAGAGAAATATAATGAAACCAATGCTAAAAATATGACCCTAGAGACAAAGAAGTAACAGCAAGAACAATTCTTAGTCCAGTTTCATACTTCAGCGTCTTTGTCCACTATGTCTTTAGTCACAATTTCAGGATGTATACAATCTAAAGATTAATTAGTAATTCTACTTCCATGTATATTTTCATCATAATGCACTAAAACCAACTGAGTATTTTCTTTCTACCTACTTGATGCTGGAAGTGGCCAAGGCTCATCTGACCTGGTGGGCTCAACAGGGTGGTCACAAACATCCCAATAGTCAGCACAACAGTCTACAGGGCCAGGAGAACCCGAGGTACAGTACTGGTCACAGTAACATATAGCTGCTTTGGAGACGATAGTAAAGCTGCAGTCATCATCTCTTCCTGTGCAACAGCCTCGTACCCTGCAGGACCTTCCCTGATACAGATTCCTTTTAATCCTGTTCCACTTCGCAAAACCGCCGTCTTCTACAGAGTAAAGTCCTCTGGGAAAATTTCTTTTAGAATCAAGCTGCTTTGCCATAGAAACTTCACTTGCAATGCAATATAAGAGCAATATCTGAATTTTGAGCCACATTCTTGTGCTTCTAGCAATCTTTTTTGAGGCTCGTTGTCCTTTATAATCATATGTTCATTCACTGTAGTGTAGTACCTTCAGTTACCAGTTAGAAAAAAATCTGAACAGAAAGCTGCAGACTATGGTTTTCTAGGAAGATTCTCTGTGTGTTAATTATTAGTCAGATATGTTGTAAACTGATTTTATTTGCCCAAGATACAGAGATACTGGAAATAGAGCCATAACTATGTATTCATCATTATGAAATGTAGGGTGGATTCTCTTTCAAGTGAGTAAGTTTACAGTGAAGTTTCAGAATATGCAAAATATACATGGTCCAATATTTTAGTACTATACTTTAAACTCCTAAAATCAAAACAGTGTGAGGAATGAGTACATGGTGTCAAAGGAAGCTCTCTTTCTTTTCATGCACCTATAACCAACACATTCTCCATGTAACTATAAACTCTTTAACACTTAGGCTGCATTTTAACTACAGTTTCTTTTCTGATAAGCAGGGTTACATCACTGCAGTAAACTTACCCTGCATCCCCCATCTCAATCTTATTTCCAGTTATCTAGCTTAGCCTTATATGCTTCACTCTGCATTGTTTTACTAAGGGCAAATTAAGAAAAAATCAGGTGGTATTCAGTATAAACTGCTACCCAAAAGTATTCTTTTAAAGTTTGCATTTCTTTAGTCAAAATGAACTGGCAATCATCCTAAATAATGTAATAAATACTCACCGAGGAGTGCTCATTCTTATTTAAAAAGGAAAGGATTGTATGAATAAAACTGCAAAGAAAACCAGAGTAGATATCAAGGATAAGTCTAATAGACTTTACTACTTGATCTGCGATCTAGTAGTTTTTGAACAGTGGCCTAAAGAAATATACAGGGTACTGTTGCCAAAACTTAAAAGAGTCAGAAGAAAGTAGCAAAGAACTTTGAAGTTCCAAGTAGAGGTATCACATAAGGCTAAATTGAAAAAAAAAACAAAACAAAACAAACCCAAACCACAAACAACAAAAAACAAAACCAACAAACAAACAAACAAACAAAAAAAAAAACAACAAACCACCACACACAAAAAAACCCCCACATAGTTTCAAATCTGAACCATTACAAGACAATTTAAATCTCCAAAACTGAACAAGAAGAGGTAAAATCTAGTCATCTTTCTGTCTCCATTTCTTAGTAAGTCAGAGGAAGGTGTTGATGGCAGGCTCTTTTCCAGGGAACAAATGGGATTTTTCCCTTTGTGACTTCAGCTGGACTGCTCAGGAAGACATCAAAGGGCAGCTCCCACTGAAAGCACATCTGGTGTGGATGCCTTGCCATGAATGGCAGAGACATTCAGAGGAAATGTGTGTGTGTGTTTATATATATGGGCTTGTAATCCAAATGTTCAAGACTTGGATACAATTCCTTTCCAGCAGTGCTTTTATTGGACCTGCCTCCCACACTGTCCCCATCATAACTAAGGAACTGCAGATGAGGGAAAATTACATCCAATCACACAAATTTTTATTTTGCTCTGTTGCAAGACATCACATTAATAGTACCTAAGTCTTAGCCTTCAAATTTGCTCTGCATTTTTTTTAAGTTTTGCTTATGACAGAAAAATCTGGACAATATTAATTCTATCACTGATGCTATAATGTAACAAATATAATGTGAGAAAAATGAGAAAGGACACGTTCATGCAAACAGTGAAATGCTCACTGGAAATTATAATCCAGTTCATTTCCTTATGTCTATGCAGCTCCAAGAGAATGACTTCTGATTTGCACTGACATTAGCAAAAGGCAAATCTCCATTGTATACAGATCTCCCGAAATATTTTTACAGAGTTATCTCATTCCTCTGGAAGCATAAGAAAGAAAAAAAGCTAACATGTGGTTAAAGTTGTCCACCAGTCAGAATACGTGAACAGGAATATCGGTGTTTTCAACTTTGAAGACTTGCTGATGATAAACCAGAGGCAAGGAATTTGCTTGGAAATTTCATGAGCTCATTTACAAAGGAGTAAGATTTCTTCTAAAGGGATGGAAAAATGTAACTTGTACTTCTAAGTAACTGTTTTGGGACACGAGACTGTGCTGAAACTTGATAAAATCCATTTTTCGCAGTTGCTGGCATGTGTTAAAACCTTATAAAAAACCCACAAAACTATTCTACTGTGGTTCCTCTGTAAGCAAAAGTAGTTGTGTCTCCAGTGTCTGAAAGCATGCCCTGACTTAACTGTAACAATTTAGTAAAAGCTAAACATGATTCTTTTTCTCTATTGAAGATTAACATATTCCAAGCATAACAGCTCTCCTAAGCTTATGATTTGAGGTCTTAGTCCTAATTCTAGTCAGCAGAGTTAAGTGGAAAAATATCTGTCTTATACCTGTTTCAGCACTCCTTGATGTCTAACCTTGAGTTTCAAAAAACACCAAACATTTGGCAGGAATTCAAATATAATACCACTAAACCCTGTCCTCAAGTACCACATCCACACATCTGTTGAACACTTCCAGGGATGGTGATTCCATCGCCTTCCTCAGCAGTCTATTTCAACACCTGCCCACCCTTTCAGCGAAGAATTTTTTTTCCCTAACATCCAATCTAAATCTTCCCTGGTGCAACTTGAGGTCATTTCCTCTCCTGCCACTTGTTAGCTCTGAGAAGAGACCAACCCCCACCTCGCTCCAACCTCCTTTCAAGTAGTTGTACAGAGCAATAAGGTCCCCCTGGGCTCCTTTTCTCCAGGCTTAACAACCCCAGCTTCCTCAGCCACTCCTCATAAGTCTGTATCTTAATCCTCATAACAGGCTGATCCTCAGTGATGCTGAGTTGCCAATTTCTGATTCCCTGCTTTTAATGATTTTTTTAATACCTTAAGGTACAGATTTTTTTAGCTTTTGCATCCCAGAGTTGCTATTGCTACCCTTTTAACAAAATCCTTCTTTCTGTGCTTTCACTTTTCTTACTTTGCACAGCGTTAGCTTGGGAACTTCCTGATATTTAAGCAATTTTCTCACTAAAACTGAATCAAAACCACAGAGCTGTGCCACACCAAACCAGGCCTTGGATGGCAGCCAGCTGAACCCTGGGGTCAAAGGCTGTCCTTTTTCTGATATAACAACGAAATTTTCTCAAGTAATGAATTCTGCTTCTCCTTTCCATGGCCCATTCTATATCACCGTCCAAATATATCCCTTCTGCTAAACACATCCCCCTTCTGACCGCTTGGGACAACTTTAATAAATCATTTTTTCATGAGCATAAATGTAGCACATAGCATCAACAGAATGACCACAAGCATGCACAGGGTGGGGTGAACACAATGTATCAGACTGACAGAGCAGGTGAGGCAAAAAGGTAACCATAAGCCCTCACTAAACATAAGCAGTCATTGTTATCCTGACAGAAATGTGTATTTTGCCATAAAATAATGAATAAAAGCAAGGTAAAGGTAGCAGAACGTGGACTAAATATATTACACTATTGAATAAGCAGCATCCCTTAATTTTCTAGTACTACTGAAAAAGCAATCACTTTCATAGTGTTTTGCTCTTTATAATCTCTCCTTGAAGAATTTTTTCCTTTTAATACTTTTTCCTTTGTTTTTACAGGATAGACTTCCTAGACTGTAATTGCCAATATAATCTTATTTTTCATTCATAAATGAAAGCTGTTTGAACAAAGAGGGAAACTGGTTTTTAAAGTATGCAGTGTTGAACAAAGTCAAAAATCCAGAGGTCAAAAAAAAGGATCTCTCCTTTGTCCTTTCTCAATCCGAGCAGTTCTTTCTCTTGCTTGTGTTCCTTTCACCTATGGGCTTCAGTTGATCACCTAGGGAAATTTAAACCTAAACCTAAACCATACCATGTAAATAATTCTCTTGGTTAGACAAGCTAGAATGTATGTGCTAAAATTTGGGGTCTACAAAAATGAAATTCAAAAGGAAAATAAATTGGGTTTGGAACAAATTCAGAACAAAAAAAAAAAACCTTGAAAAAATTGGGCAGAAAAGCATACTAAGAGTTTTGAAACTCACACACACATTGGCTCTAAATATGAACAATGCCCACTTCAGTGATTTACTGAAACCAAGAATACTATTAGGTCTTTGGTGGGTAGACCTCTTACAGTATTTTTAACACATTTATAGTTATAGATGCACTTTTTAAGTTTTCAATACTTTTTGTTGTATTTGTATATGTTGATTTCTGTCCCCACAAACTTCCTCTTGAACTCACTGATATGCTTTTCTCAATTTTTTTTCCACCATCTGGTTAATAGGTATGCTATTCATAAGGTGTAGACACAACTTCTATTATTTTTCCACTGAGAAAAGAAACTAAACAAAAACCGTACCCTTATATGTGTATCAAACTGTTCATAGTATTATGATGGATGCACATGCACCTGTATCAAGAGAAAAAAACTAATATATTGCCCATAGAGAGAGACTTACTGGTTGCTGACCTTTTCTTCTGTTTTCACAGTTCCAGAATCCAACAGCTAAAAAAGTAGGATTGAAGTTACACCAGCTCCAATAGTGGAAGAGGCTGAATAGCCTAAACTGGTTTCAATTTTAATGATAAATTTAACTGATAGCAGTATTTCATAAATAGTTAATCACATTAATTTTAATGAAAGCAGCAGCAATTCTCATTAAAACATTAGTCTTAACCAGAATGTATCAGGAGGTAAAATGCTCCTACACACCAGGAGAGGGCTGCAATGCAAGGGTCCTGAGCATATACATACCTGAGGGTGATTTGTAGTTTGAAGGAGACTGGGGAGAAGGCAGTTAACTCATGCAAGCATAGACAATCAGTTCCTTACACTTTTATAGTGCATTTGGGAAGCAAACTGTTTAAGATCCAGACTTGGACAACATCATGTGGAAGCAGCACAGAATCAAAAACATAGGAGTGTAAAGTGGAGAGGAAAGTGTCATTTCTTCCTTGTGCTGCAGTAATTCTGCCTGCACTCAACAACTTGCATGGGCCCTGCTGGCCAAAAGGGTTATGAATATGCATGGTAGGGAAAAATCGCTGTGCATGCTGACTGCTGGGAGTGCTGGTACAAACGTGAATAGCCCCTGGACTACTTCACAAAACCCATGTGCCTGTGTGGTGTTAAAATGTGAACAAGGTTAAGCAAGCAGGAGCGTTCCTTTCCCAGGAATGCTGGCATTCATTCCCAGCTATTCGAAACACACAGAGTTAGATTTACAGGAGTAAAAACAAGAATCACAAAAACCACTTTGCAACAAAAATACAGCTTTATTTAATTTCAACATTTATATTATTTCTAAATAAAATAGGCTGTGTTACATTGGGCATCTCTTAAAAGAGTAAGCATTTCAGGAAATGGCGTATTCAAGTGTGTAGCTCTGGGGTTAATTATGCTAGTATATAAGATTAACTGTTGAAAGAATGTTTGATTGTTATTATTGGTTTACAATTGTCATACTGGAAGCAATTTTTTTTAATGGTGCTTTAAGTAAGATTTGTGATGTGGATTCCTTCTCAGTATAGAAACAGGCCTCAAAATGCAGTTTCAGCTCTCGATCCTAATTTGGGGCTGCAAAAGAAGAGTTTTTGGGTGAATACAAATGGTCAAAAATAGAGTAGTAAGATGTGTAACACACATTGAGGTCACTTAGTTTTTCTCATTTATACAACCTGATGATCTAGCTAACAAGAGGAACTCATAGTTTAACAGAAAAAAAACAAACAAAAAAACCCAACCCTAAAGATATATTCAGCAACCTCATTTGTGCTGTAGCTGTGAGAGCAGACGAGAGCTGGAAAACACTGAGAGATGCCTGCCCGTCTTTGCAGCAGCCAGAGGCAAACTGGTTTTAAGACTTAAAATTTCACAGAGCTGCAACTGTTAAAATTCAAACTAAATCTCTCTCCCTGAAATTTAGGCCCATTTTTCTTTCTCCTACCCTCAGAAAAGGTGGAGAAGTGACTAATATCCCTTTATAATAATATAAGTCCATTATGAAGAGACACAAACTGCTGTGCCTCTACTTTGTCCTTATTTCTTTTCATTTGTGTGAGGACACTGCTGCCTTCATACCTTTTCTAAATCTCGTATTTGTTTCTTACATCTCATGTAACTGATTTTTTCACTAATACTGAGCAGACATGAGTAACTGACTCTATCATATTATAAGCACTCCCTTCAACATCTCCCTGGAATGGCATTTTCTGTGAGAGCATCACCTCTTCCACTCATATCCAGTTTGTTCTCCCCTATAATCCTCAGGTTCTCACCTTCAGTAACACTGTCATGCCTTTGCTGTCTGTACTCTTCATAATTTTTTGTATTTGTCTTCAATGAATTTTATCATGTTTATTTCAAGCCCTTTTTGTAAGTGACATTTTTTTAAATAAAATCGTGTCTTCCAAGCTGCTTGCAAGTATTCCCAAATGGGCATTAGCTGCAAATTGGGTAATCCTACTGTTCATGTGATTGAGCAAGTAACTAAAGGTAAAGTTTTATAGTGAAGACATATAGTTTTATATAGAACACAGCATTCTCGAAAGCTGTGAGATGTTCTCCCTCTTTGGCAGCAAATAACTCTTCTCAGAGTCCAGCTTTCCAATCAGTTATGTATCTACCTTACGTGAATTTAATTTAGTCCATATCTGCTTTGCTTGCTTATGAATGTCGTGTGGGACTGTATATAAAACACATCCCTGTATCTGCTTTGCTGTCACAGAAGGAAATGAGATCAACTTGATAGGATTTGTTTCTGACGTGTCTGGGTACAAGTAATCTTATCTCCCTACCATTCTCTAGATGCCTACAAATTTGTTGTTTAATACTTTGTTCCAGTGTCTTGGAAATGCTGTTAGAACTTTAGATTTTTCTTTCCTCTTTTGTTTAGATAGGACATGGCGTTTACCTTTCTCCAGTTTTCTGGGAACTTACTCATCCTGCTAATCACTAGTGTTTGAGAAATTGCTTTGATTAAGTATTTTAAGGGTAAGTTTCATTAGGCTGTACCATCTTGAATAATCCAATTTACCCCAGCATTCCTTCAGGTGTTATTTTCCATTTCTCTCCATGATCCTACTCTCAAATTCTTAATAATAATTGAAATAATTTTTTAGTTATAATTACTGTTTTTGGGGTTTTTGTGAAGACTGAAACAAGTAAACAAACAAAAGGAAAAGGCATTGAACCTTTCTGCCTTTTTACTATCACCTGTTTGGTGACCTCCCTTGTTAAGTACTAAATTATATCTGCTCTCAAGCATAGCACATTATTTGTAATACGGTATTGTTTAACCCTACCAAACCATTCATTTTAATGGCACTATGTGATTATGTGCTTAAATATTAAAAAAAAAATTCATCTTATTTCCCTGACGTCACTTTACTATCCAATTCCAGACTATACCTCAATCTATTCCAACTTTTTGCTTGTATCCCACTTAAAATTAATCCAATTATGATTTTATTCTGTCATGTTAAGAATTGGAATTGTTCTGCATTGGTAATTATTCATAGAAAATCCTTCATCAAACATAGCCATCTTATTATCCAAACACTAAATTGTGAAGCTAAAGCACCCTGCAATCTTTTTAATCAAAGCCATAAAAATTTGTTAAAGTGACACCACAGTAGTTACATATTCAAATTGTGACTGTAATCAAGTTAGAAAAAAACGTATTACTCACCATCAGAGCTAAACAGAACCTCTTTCTTCGGAAACCTATAGAAAAATGGAAATAAAAGATGAAAACAAAGTGGAGAGGAGAATAAAAACTGCAGTATATTATGCAGGCACAGTTGTAAAAACCAGCGGACAACTTCATACAGTACTTTCTCTTTTTTTAAAACACTGGTTTGCGGCACTGTTTATTTACAACTGTGCTTACTGAACCAGGGAATGATGTTTCATGCACTGACATGTTTGAGGAAGTCTATTGCACATAGCAGATTTCAACAGACAAGCATCACCTTGACTAAATGCACATCAGAGGACATTTCAGACTCATGTTTTTTGAACCTTATGCTGGGAGGACAGAGTACGTGGCCACCCTTGCATTCACATGACATGGGAGTTATTTTCATCCAACTTAGTAAGGATTTTGCCACAGTCACCTAGAATCTCAAACCGAGGAACAGTGTACACTACAGAGTGGACAAGTAACTGGTTGGGACACTGGTCTAAAAAGATAGTGGTTCAAAAACTCTGTTCCAGGTAGTGTTTCAGAGGATGCTAAAGTGACATCTCCATCAAGGTCCTGAAGATTCTACATGTCCAGGAAGTCTGCAAACATTCCTAGCTTGGGTGGGCAAGAGAGACTGATATGCCAAGGATACAATTACCATTCTGAAGGACTGGAGGACTTTTCCAGACTGGAGGAATGGGTTAGCAAGAGATTTGTGAACAAAGGCAAACACAAAATCCTGCATCTGACAGGGGACAAGGAAGAGATGGGGACAAGGAGGGATGGAGGAAGTGAATAACCCATGCAATGGTACAGGCCAGTGGCTGGTTGGGTAGCAGCTCTGCCAAGAAGGGCATGAGGTCAAGTCAACTCCAAACTGAATGTGTTTCGGTCCACCCTTGTGGTGAAGGATAACTTCATACACAGTTGCATTAATTAGAGCACAGCCAGCAGGTTGAGGATGTTATTCCCCTCTGCTTGGCACCAGTGAGGCTGCATCTGGAACGTAGTTTCCATTTTTGAGCTTTCTCAATAAAAGAGTTGTCAAGCAAGCAGAGGAAACCAAATGCAAGATTATCAGGATGGTTGCAAGTGTTCCTTGATTTCTTTGAAAGAGGTGTGACAGATGAGGCATGGCAACAGTGCCTGTTTAATCTAAGGAACAGGCTAAGGGTATCTATTTTCCCTCTCCAGCTATTTAAGCAGCTCAGATTTGCACAGTGAAAGAAAATGAGGCCACGAGTGGGGAAATTTTAACTTGTCATAAGGAAAAATATTTTTCAGAGTAAGAGTGGTCAAACACTGTAACTGATTTTTGTCTGACTCTGTGATTCTCATTACCTATGCTTACTTAGGTATTGAATATTACTTAGGTATTGAATATTAAAAAAACCTTCTTCAACACACAACTATGACTACCTATTCAGGGCAAGTTCTTTCCCTCTAAAACTAGTCCACAGTAGTCCTGCCATTATTTGAAGGAAACTAAATACAAGAGCTGTTTCTTAAAGCCAAGTAGAACCATATTAAAATACCAGTTTAGACAACACACCGACATTTCAAACTGACTCTTTATCACTCTTATATTACTATCTTTTCAGATTTCTCAATGTAAACTTACCATAAAAGTAATACATTTACAGTAATTCTTTTTATAGTCATCACATTGAAAATTAAATCCTATAAATGAATAAAATGCTTTTTCATTGTTAATACATGGTGACCTAATGCCCTTTCATGTTAGTAGCCTATAACTGAAAGTTTTTATTTAAAACAAGAAGATATCATTGAAGGAGGCCAAAAGTATTGCCCAAATACCTGTTGCAAATATATACTTCCTGTTGTACAGAAAAAGTACTAAAAAAAAGGTTAAAGTACTGTTAAATTATAAAATATGTCTGCTGATATTTAAAGGTTTTATTTGAGAATTTAGAAACGTGCATTGTTTGGACCTACCTTTCTTTTTACAAATATCAGAAGGCTACAGCTTACTGCTCCCTTTCAGTGGCCCATCCATTTTGGAGGTCAAAGAATTTGTTACAGCTAACACCTGAATATCTTATTCCTTTTAAAAAAGAAGTAGTTATTGCTACTTTTAATGCTCATTTTCAGGGCCATTAAATTTTGAGTCAAATGAACTGTTATAATAGAGAGAGCCTAGGTTTGCAGTCCTTGGCTTGGTCAAAATAAACCAAGGATAGTGAAACGATCACTGCAAACAGGAGTTGGCAGTAATGCTCTGCCATAGTGGTGTATACCAGCTCTCCACTGTCTCGGGAACAAGGCTGCAAACTTAGGCAAGACTGAAAGCAAAAAGTGAACAGTACATCCACAATGTGACAGGTGGACACACTCCAAGGAAAGCCCAAGGAGCAAGGCAGCCTTTTGCCCCAGTGAGTCTGCATGCTGCAAAGGACCTGTCTCAGCACCAAATGGAAAAAGAAGGGGCTTGAACAAAGGTGACATTTAAGTGGGAGTCCTTCCAGTACAGTTCCCTCTACTTCCATTAGGTATCTGTTCTTTCTTTGACAGATAATCTTCTTTACAAGTTGAGAGGGTACTGAATGGTGTGTAAGTGCTGGATCATTACAGAATAATCCAGGATACAATGAGGTTTTTTCAAGAAGAAGTCTACTGAGATAATGTCATTTGGGTTGGAACTTTGGTTTAATGTAAAACAAAACTCCTTACATACATTCTCTAGTACAAGAACATTTTCAAAAAATGGGTGCATTTTCCTCTTATATGTAGAATCTATCAATGATTAATACTATTGTTGACTTCAGAGCAGGAACACTCCTTAAGTAAATAAAGATTAAGAGCAATGTATAACAGAACTTTGGACCTTATTGACATTTTCACAGAATTTCAGTTTTCAAGAACTTTTGCTACTTTTCACAAAAGACAGTCAGTGAAATCCCATCACCACTGAAGTCAATGAAATCATCTTTTTCTCAGGTGGTTGTGTTATGAATGTTGGCCTTACAGATGCTATTGAAATCTCAAGTAAATATTGCAGATCTTTCATGCACAACAAACAGATAAAACAGAGTAACAATTTCAGCAAAAGATTATATGGACCTAAAGTAATTATATAATAGACTTGGGATTTTGCAAGTCATAGATGAATAAGGGTAACAAAGACTTTAGTGCCCTCACGAAATGCCTTTTTGAGACTATACACGTACATATGCCCCATGTCCTCTCTAGAGATTCTAAGAATGATTATAACATCATTCACACATCATAACCTGTGTAAACACTAGCTTTACTTGAAAGGAAGACAATAGGTAACAAAAATTACTGGCATATCTTTTGATTAGGTTTCCAAGGAGTATCCTTCAGACCTACTCCATTTAAAATGCACTGGTTGTAGAGGAGGATTTCCAAAGGAGAACATCCCTTATTTATTTTCCTGCTTTCACACAGAAGTGATAGATCTTGCTTGGCACATGCTGTTACAGAATGAGGCTTAAATTACATGAAGAATAGAATGTTATTTTTCTGAATAGAAATGTAACTTTTTTTTTTTTTTAAATTTCCAGTGAATACTTTGCTTTGAGGAAAACAATACAAATTGCTAAGTAGAAACTAGCAGAACCTTCTATTCTTTCCCTCCCTCACTCCTTCCTAAAGGTCAATGAGGTGATTATGTTTCACAGAGCATCTGCCCACCCATTTGTTTTTTGGAATTGCAGAAATCACACTGACTTTTACACCCTGAGGGAGGAGCATTACAGCAGAAGTATAAGCCTTTATGTGATTATAGATGAAGAGGATAGAGACTATAGGACACTGATCTAAGGTTCTTATTACAGCAGTAAAAGTAATATTGGGTTTATAACTTGACAGAATTTTTCCTAATCAGTTCATCATCCAAACAGGATTCACTGATAAAAAAGACATTTTAAATTAGGTGGAGACTTGTGGGTTATGTAAACTCTTAAAGTGTAAATTTAGTATAAACTATTCCTAGAGTCAGGATAGGTTCCTAAATAAAAAGGAACAATGCAGATGCCTGAAAGATGTTGCAATTTTAAAAATCATCAATGAAGACCTACCTTGACTGTTTTTACTGGAAAAGGAAAGCATAATAATATCCAGTTCCAAAGACACAGCCCCATAAAACAGAAAAGGGTGAAAATTTTTTGTCGAAACAGTTCAACAGCAACATATCTCCAAGAAGTCACCACCTTCAGGAGAGCTAAGAAGACAGTCCCAAATATTGTGAGCTGATCCTGGTTCTGTGGTGCTCTCCTGACTGTCTCCAAGACAACATAAATGTTGATCTCTTTCTGGGTATCAGTGCTGTATACTTCTGTTTCCAGCAATAGATCTCAAGGGAAATATATGCCTTTGTTCAGTCCTTCTTAAGTGAGAATGATAAAAGGGAGTTGGTCATGTGTAGATGCATTTGTGTCTTCTCTGCCACCCACTAAACATACAAAGACATTGCTCAGCCCCCCCATGACCAGTACAGTGTGCCATGGTCACCTCCTCTGACAAAAACGAGATTAAAAACTGGGGGATAAAATTAGATCTCATGCCCTGTACAAGTACTTTGAATAGTTCATTGGAGAATATTTTCTTTGACTTGTAATAGAGAAAACATTAAATGTGTCATCTCTTGATGTTATTTCCTGACCAGCTTATGGTGCGTCCGATACAATTCTTCCTGATGTATCTATATGAACTGGAGTCCATCTGCATAGTCATACTTACAAAATACGCAGAAGTCACAGGCCCCAAGGAACCAGAATAAATACTCACCTTGCTCAGCTGTACAAAATGGTATCTCACAATTTTTTTTCAACTTTGAAGCTAACTATTTGCCTCTAGCCAACATTAAGTAGTGAATGACTGTCATCCAATAAGACGCTAATCACAGGAAATACAAAGCATACTGATAGCAGCACTTATAAATCTTCTACTTTCCAGCTGATTTTCTTTGGCCATTATAAATGCAACCACAATTTCATCAGATATCTATATTCTAGAGGTCATAGTACAAATGCTGCAAGGTTTGTAATAAATTTAAGCTTTTTGATAAATTAAAATTCTGTTCCAAGTGTTTGTTTAAATATAAGGGAACTTTTAGAAGATGGTATTATATATTTTACCTGTCTTGGAACAGACCAAGTTGGCCTCTAACCAAAGGAATTTAGCACTTTTGTTGTCACTGCTAAATCAGAACATGCTACAAATTCTTTTCAAGAATATCTCACTCACAGTAGTCTGACTTTATAACGTAAGTATGAGATGCTTCACTTACTGAACTGATCTTAATAATGCATCAGCTAAATTATGTGTCTTGTCTCTTAAAGAGTTCTCTTTGAAAGGATCCATCTTTCCATTAAATCTGCAAAATTCTCCCTCAATGTGTAAATTGTAAAGAAGGATAAGAGACAAGAATCCAGCTGTTTGCTTCCCTCAATCTTATTTTCAAATACAATAAAATCATCTGCATCATCAGAGGCTGCAAATATACATATACACACATGCATACATATACACACACACATTTTACAAATCCACATATTTACATATATGTGTATATATACACAAACATTTTAGAGTACCTGATGTAGTGCAAATCTACTTAATATCAACAAATTTATCCTCAGAACTATACAGTCTCTCTCACCACCCTCTAATGAAATACCTTAACTTCAATACTGTTTCAGAAACTTTGCAGATGAGATGGAAAAAAAGCTATCTGAGAAGATCTGCAAGGTATTTGTGCTCTAACTTCACTTTGTGAGGGCATTTTGGCTCTTTTTTTGAATAGTTCCACAGCAGACACTGCTTTTGGGAGAATCAAGAAGTGGTTCCTGGGAGGCAGAAGAAAGGGGATTAATGGTGTAGAAACAAGCAGAAATGTCAAAGGCAAGGAAAAAAGGAGGAGGTTGGAAGGCTGTGATGAAGATTCAAACAAAAAGAGATATGAAATAGCTCTAAGCCTCTGACACCCTGCACAGAGAGGCCAGGGATGCACATGAGAATAAAAGGCTACATTCATACTTATGTGTTCCTGGTGCAGATCCACCCAACAAGTGAGATATTAATGTTTTTTCTTTTACTCTCTTTTTACCATATTTTCCCAGTGGAAACGGAAATAAACTGTGAGGACATATTGATATTTTTAAAATTTCAAAAACAATATTGTAAATGTCCTTTAATTAAAGGTGTTCTATTACATTCCAAAGCCAGAGGAAAGAGTATGATAGTTAATTACATTATGTATGTTTATTTCAACATTGAGGCTATAAATCAGTTTCATGTTCGTGACCTTGTTGGTAAAAAGGACTTGCCTGTGCCAGCAGAACCTTTTTAATTTTTATATGCTCTGTCTCAAGAGAAAATTGATAATGACTAGTAGATTGCTTCTGCTCTCACTGAATGAATTATCTAGGGTGGTAACCACTAGGGTTCTAGAGATTAGATATATAAAAGTAGTAGGGAATTGGCCCCTGAACTTAGACTTCAAGAAAACTTGTTTTCTTCTTCAAAGTCAAATAAAACGGACAATGAAATTTGATACTGGGCAAACTTGAACTACTTTTTCTGGTTTTTTGACTGTCTTTCATGTAATTCTCAATAGCTAATTATCCTAAGTGCTTCTGGTAGCTGTTGTATCTGGTATTTAAAACAGAAGTTATATCTGTGATTGAAAATTATGGACAGTGTTATTTAAATAGGACTAACTGCATAATTTAACAATTTCCACTTGCTTACTTCCCAACAGCAGATATCAGGAACCTGAAGCGTAAATGTTACTGTTATTCCAAATTCATATAAGCAACACAGGCTGCAAAACAACTCTGTTGTTTTCTTCATTAATCATTAAGAACAGTTAATGTTTATCTAGTCTCTGCACTAGAAAAAAACAGTTTTGAAAGCTCAGCACATTTTTGCTGATCAACTCTATACAAGCTACGTACATAAGTGATAAAATTAGCATGCAAATGCTTAAACCCATTACCTGTCAACTGATTACCTTCTTAGAGCCAAGTGTCTCATTTTCCGGAATAGGCATCATGGGATGACTGGACTGCTGAGCCAAGATGTCACAAGTCTAAGAGAGCATGAGGTTAAAACCAGGAAAAATAAATCCACAATCAGTATAATTTCCTATATAAAATATCATTGAAATTTAATAATTAAAGCCAAACCCTCAGATATACAGAGGATAGCAAGGCAAAGAAATCTCATTTGTGTTCAGCAGACTCTGTTGTTACTCCCTGTCTGTATGAAAATCTATTTAAACATATGGCCTGTTTTCTTTTGTATTACATCCCCATAATTAAAAGAGTGGGGAAGGGATAAACCCCTTTTGAATTTCCATGAGGTATCTCAAGTAAAAATCACAGCAAAGGCACCTGCATTATGGTACATTTAGTATGAGATAATGCACATAAAGTTATTGAAAACTGCAACCATATTTCTGTCACTTTAAATATCTTCTTAAATCTCCTCCAAAAGAGCTTTCCTTAATTCAAAATTTCATAGACATAAATCATAAAAACATTTAACTAAAAAATGCTGTGTAACAGTAATTAGTATGTGCAGAACAGAGTCTCAGATTTCAGTAACTTTCCAGTGTTTTGAACATTATACGTCTTGCATCTGACTAATGAAGTTTGATGGATGTGACTCAAGTGAAGAGCCATACCAATTTCAAGGAGATTTTAATTAGAATGCAGGTAAATAGATTATCTGGAACTTATAAAGGTGAGGTCAAGATCACAAGCTTGTGACATTTTCCTATACAGTGACACAGAGACATTCTCTTTAAAGCAAAGATTGTTGAAAGTGTTGGGATTTGGGCATTTTAGAATTCTATAAAAACAAGGCAGGAAGAAGCCTGGTATTTTCAAATTACCAAAGGCGTTGATTTGTTTTGGCATTTAGATCAAATAGTAAATCAATAAATGAATGTATCACTTAAAAATATTGCTCTTCTTCTAAGAAAATTGATTTTGACACTGTGCTTTTTGAGAAGCAAAATGGATCTGCTGAACTGGCCCAGCACACAAAGAAAGATACTGAAGTGGAATGTACTCTAATTTTCTGAAATTACATTATTATCTGCTATGTATTGCTTTCTCCATTTGTGAGTTTGCCCTGATTCCTTTTCAGGGAAGAAAGAATCAACTCTAGCAACAACAGCAGCTTTGAACCACTCAACTTTTATTATTATTATTGTTGCTGTTGTTATTATTGTTATTATTATTATTTCTCAAAATGAAAAGTGAATAACTTTAGGCAACAATTTTATATATTTATTCAATAAATTTCTACAAAGAAATAATTTTAGGCAAAAGAAGGGTAAGGAAGGGGTAAGGAGCATAGACTCTCTCAGTGGCAACATCCCTCCCTCTGCTGCTCACCTGGCTTCCAGCATCAGCTAGTCAGCCACCAAGGCATTCCCCAGACCTCACACCACCCCAGTGCTGCAGCACACACAGGAGGTGGTTGATGGTCTTCATGGGAGACAGAAGTCCCATTTTCAAACCCAGCACCCTGTGACTACCAAGGGTGGGCAGTCCTTGAAGATACAGAGGTACAAAGTTCTAGCTAGTTTTGGCAAGTGTATTTCACTGGAATAAACCCAAGAGTTGAGTTACCCTTTGCCTCGTCAGAATATGGCATCTCTGTATTCCAGGCAAAGCAAGAAGGGTCAACCAAAAAGACGAGAAGTATTGATCATATCCTGTTCTGATGTGTGGCTAAGCCTCCTGAAAAGAATGGTCCACTGCTTGCAATAAAGAAAAGTTTCCCAGTCAGGTAGTGATCCAAGACTGCAGCAGCTCTTTTTCTCAATTTGCAGCCAGTCAAACAATGAAAAATGTACTTCTATTGTGTTATTTCATCCTGGTCTTTCTTGCTGGTATTCATTGCCTACACTGTTAACCTGAAATGCCCCTCTCAGTTGTGATTTTGCCTTACCATGCTCCTTGAGTATAAGGTATCAAGTCCCTCCTTAGATCTGACAAAAGTAATTTTTGTCCAAGAAATACATTTGTTTCCTTTATTTTGATAGCATCCTCCTTTCAAGCTAAAGAGCCAATATGAATAACAGTCTCCATAGAGAGGAAAAACAATCTATATTTTCTGGACAGACACCCTTAACATTGACTATTTTGGAGAGTATTAATTCAAAGAAGACAAGGAATTCACTGATTAGTAATGAAGAAAAAAGTTAGTACATGCTTAAGACTTGGAGAAAAAACAATATACAATTTTCTCTGCTTTCAAAAGGCTTCTCTGATATAAATCCCTTGAAGTTATCATAGAAGAGTCTATGCGTTCTACAGTCAGGTGTGTCTGGTCTTAAGGAAGTCACATGTGGCTCATTTATAAAGAACTTTATGTAGTACTTTAGTGCATATGGATGACATAAGACAAGTGCTGCACTGCTGAAATAACACTTAGCCTTGCAAGTCCCTGAAAGGAGGCTGTTGGGTTTTTCCCTGGAATCATACAGCTCTACCTCTTCCAGCTGAGAAGGAGCTGAGTGCTTTGGCTTGAGTGATCTCATTCTAAAAAAACTGGGGGCCATTATCTGTGTTATTTATATCATGTCAATATAATCTGAAATGTGTCATCCTTGCTATAGACTTCCATGTCTGTTCCCTGTTTAAGCAAGAGGCTATAGACTGCTCCTTCCTTCCTGATTTTTTCCTAAAAAACAAGATTTTTTGTGCTCTTGGTTACACTCTACACAGTCAAAACTACCAGAACATGAAACAGGCAGATGAACCCTTTCTTACTAAACATTGTGTGACTATCATTCCTCAGAGTAGTATATGAATATGGCTATGTCCACAAGACATAGGTGTGAATGCAACTTGGACTATGTACTTTTTATGGGTGTGTTGTGTAGTGAAACCTGATCAAGCTCCGTCACTGGCAGTTTTTCATCTTCAGGTCAAAGCAGCTGGCAAGGAAACCAACTTCCATCTGCAAATGTGAAAGGATTGTGCCTGTTGATGGTGGGAGATGAACATTGCTTTTTTAGTTGCTATTCTTGTTTCCTTTGACAGTTACAAAACTCTGCATTACTCTTACAAGGTTAATCAATAATACCTCACTTTTCTAGATAATAATCACTTTTCTGATAACGTGATATTTTCTTAATTATTTCTAAGAACAGTGAAAGAGCAAACTAAATCTGCATTTCTGGCTGCAAAATTGTACTGAGGAGAGCAGAATATCTTTACAATACATAAGTATTTGCAGCATGTAAGTTCAAAGGGAAACTACATACCTGGTCAAAATAACCTCTTACAGACTAAGTCAAGGCTTAGAAAAGAGGTGATTATATAACATCTTTGTTAGACCTTTGTTCATTTAGATCTGTAATCAGCAAGACATATTTGCCTGTAAAAGGTCAGTTTACCTTTATTGTGCTATGAATCACAGCTGCCTCTGAACCAATATAAAGCTTTCTAAAGTGTTGTCAATTTAAGACCTTTTTCATTAATCTAAGTCACTCTCTAGAGGGTCTGCAACCTTTGTTAATTGAAGCACAGGTTTAAAACTGGAACCAGTGAGAGATACACACACAAGAAATACAAATATTTCAACTACAGTAACCAGAGAACATACACATTTACAATATTCTTTCAAACTATTTTGTTAAGTCTTTAATCCCCTTTGAAAATAAATTAGGTACTCTAGACTCTTATTAAGCATAGTTACATTCCTTCACAACAGGCAAAATCACTAATTTCTCTAAGGCTGAAAATATTTATTTAGACATGTATAACAAGCACAGATTTTTATAAAACTGTTTTATGGATATCCACTTTTTCTGAGTACAAGAACATGAAATCTCATGTACCAAAAAATGGTAAAACACCCACAGCAGCAAAGCAAGGACTACCTTCAGTTAAGAGGAAAGAAAATAATATAATATAAAGGGGCAATTTATGATTATGAAGTCTTTAGTCTCTTTGAAATGACACAGTATAAGATTTGTTTCAAAGATTCAGTCAGTTAAGCACCCAATTCTTTTGCATCTTTCACTTCTTTATAAACGGAAAAGTAGAAAAGGTGATCATAATATAGATTTATAATGTGCCTTCAGGCACTTATAAATTAGAACATCCTGAAAGATGTGCAAATCATTATTATACACTACTGTAGCTGTGTGTTTTTGTCTTGAAGATCTCCAAACTCTTTCCAGGCACTGCAACCACATAAACGTGGTTCCCTGATAGGTTCTCACCAGGTCACAGGCCCGGAGGACACCAGAGTGTTATGAGACTGAAAGAATCATAGAAAGGTTTGGTTTGGAAGGGACCTTAAAGATCATTTGGTTCCAACTGCCCTGTCATGGACAGGAACACCTTCCAATAGACAAGATTGCCTGGCCTTGAACACTTCCAAAGCTGGGTCATCCACAACTGCTCCGGGCAACCTAATACTGGAGATTACCAGAGGCTGGAAGAGTTACAAAGCCCCCAGAGGGCTTTGCAGTAGGGATTCCTTATCTATAAGTAGAGTGGGAGGGAGATGCACACAAGAAGTGCATCAATTTTCCTCGGGCTGCCTTTTCCCAGACCATGTTAAACTTCACATGCAGGGCCAGTCTGTGACCCCAGTTGGACTGGGGATTTTCTGTCAAAATGATTTTTCATTGAAAAATACTAGCAACAGAAAAATAAAGTTTTCTGCAAAATATTTTGATTTGTCTTGCAAATTCTCACTAGTAATTTAGAAAATTAAAATTAAGTACTTAATTGTAAGAAAACTCATCTCTAACTAGTACACTGTGTTTTCTGTCCTGGATGTTTCACTTTGGAACAATTGCATAAAATATTAACATGTATTTCTCTATCAGTGCACTTTGTGGCAATCATGGTAAGAGCCACTGATTTCTGCTGTGGACTAATGAAGACTACAGTTTCTTGCAGGGCTAATTTCACTATAGGTGATTATGGACCTGGAGGTCAGCAGGAGTTCCAGGTCCATAATGAAGACCCCAGGCATGAGAACCACAACATACATAGGGTAAGGCAGCAGAGAAGACAAACATCTTCTAACTGCATGGATTAGAACTATCTGCTTTGAGTTAGCTCATATAACCCAAATTAGGTATATTGGTTTCTGGAGTATTTAAATGTTTTCAAATTGTTATGTGCATTAAAAAGAAGATGTCAGAATTTCTGACAACACAAATATTTGAAATTTCCCTCAGAATATTGACTGTGAACTATTTAGGGACTCACAGAAATTGAGTCATTGCTTAGAACTGACGATACTTCCTGGCCCGAGGAAGGGGTTCATTGCTCATTGAATGATAACAGCCGAAGAACTGTAACTGCCTTCCAGGTGAGAGTGTGAAATTAATTGATTTAATTTTCAGAGCTGGCTTTCCCCTGCATATTTTCTTACCAGATTAGCTGAAAAACAGAATAAGCTCTGTTTTCTGAGTAAGCTTCTGATGCAACAGAGATCTTTGACCTTAGCTACTTTAAATCTAAACAACAAACTTCGACTGAATCTTCAAGAGTGTACACGTGTAACAGTCAACCACATAAAAATTTGTATTAAGATCATATTCTGCCCATAATGTAACTACTAACATTTTAGCCAGTGTTTAACTGAGAAAAAGAGAAAACTAGTTCATAACATCTCTGTAAATCCATAACTAGTGGCTTCTTTAATTCAAGTTCTAAGTACATACTTGGAATTTCACCAGAACTAGTTATATTTTATACTTGTATCTAACAGAATTGAAAGTGCAGTGAATTAACATATTTCAGAGTATACATTATATCAATAATTGCAGTAAATATTAAGTGAATTCTAATTGTGCCAATTTGTCCTTTAAAATGTAGAGTTTCCATAGGTTTATCAGCTTATTGATTACTTTTTCTTGATACCTGAATAGTATTTTTTAAAATATTTGTGTTCAGTCAGATCTAAGATATGAAGTTCTCATAGCTCTAGGCGTTTGGGCATAATTTTCATTAAATATGATTTTCCTTCAAGTTTTGCTTTCTCCCTGTGTTCAATAAGAGATGTACAAGTATTATTTTTGGGTTTTGCAGGTTACACATGCTCCAAATCTCATTTGATATTTTTTACTCAATTATATATTTCTGCTATTGCTGTTATTAACAACCTTTACCTTTGGGTTGCTTCTGTTCTTTGTAGTCTTGTCTTCTGTCTTTTTACTATATTATGAGCAAAGACTTGTCCCCAGGTTGCAGTTTCCATTTGCCGAATCATTAATAGATACTTTTTAACATTCCATTTTCTACTGGTAAAGAATTCCTACAGAAATTGACTTTTATCCAATCCAAATCCAGTCATGAACCAGGATTCTAGTATCAGAGGCAGACTCCAAAATACAACAAGCTTGCCCCCCATCACCATGTGACGTGCCATAGAATTCGCTTCACTAACAGAGACATTAAAAGCAGATATCAGAAGTGTTGCAGTATTTGGACTGCTGTGTTTCCTTTGGTTGTTCTCCTAAAATGTGTTCCCATATTAATCTGAAGACACAGAAGGCTAAGGTAAGACTACGAAATCAGTTGCTAACTAGGGCCAGAATTTCTATTGCATTTGATAATGCTTATTGTATAAAAATGTCTGACTGAAACACACTATGGCTAGATGCAAGAACCCTAGAAAGCCAGGGATAAGGATGAACTCAAATTTTATACTATGTAGAGACTTCTAAGAATGAAGACAAAGCATTTTAAAGCACTTTTTGAGGCTTAAGACTGGTTTAATCTGTCCCACCACAGATAGCCTATATAAATGAAAAGACAGAAAGAAACTGAAGTGGCTTGACTATGTTCCAAGAGGAAACTTGGACATTTCTGGGCATTCACTAGTAAGCATATTTCCATTTCTAAGCATAGAAAGTGCCTGCTGGGGCTTGATCCTGCTGGGGTGTTCAAGAAAAAACTACTTTTTCTGTGCATGTTTTTTAAATGAACAGAAATACACCAAAGAAATACTGGGATCCTACTATCAACAGCTTCTCCTAGTGGAAATAGGATAGGAAGGCTCTCAAACCTTCCTAACTACACCAACCAAAAAGAGTGACACAATAATCAATTCCTTTTTTTTCATTTGGAAGACCTGTCTCCAGAGAAGTGGATGACGGAGTTCTTTCCAGGCAGTGCCAGACTTAGGGCACCTCCACGTTAAGTGCATGTTGCTGGGTCTCCTGTTGAACCTAAGCTACCTTCAAATTCTGTTGCTAATTCAATGCTTTTGAAGAAAGTAATTGACTACCAAGTTATGATCTTTCTAAAGAGTTTCATGAGAAATGCCTTTCTTTAACTGAGCAAGAACTCTAGATGCATTTTCTGAAGGCATTATCAAACCAAGTTAAAAGTGATAGAAATGTCATCTAAGTATGATAACATTAAAATAACTCACTAAACCCAAGAAATGCCAGAAAAGAAAATACAAAGGAGACACAGTAATAGTAAGTATTAGTATATTCCCAACGAGAAGATCCAATTTGTAGCACAGCACTAAAGAGCTGACTTGTTTACTTCTACGCTAAAGCAATTGTTCTGGAACACAGAAGAAGATTGATCAACCACAATACACCCACACAAGTACAACATCTAAATACCAAAGTTCAAAAGAGAGAAAGAATCTGTCTTCTAGAAATAAAAGCAGCTGGGATGATGTCTGGGAGAAAAGTGCTTTTCCATGGCAACCTTGAAAGGCTGCTGTATTCACAGAATGTCAATTCCCACTATGCTGCCATTAATCAAATATAAACTCCAATGAGTAGGAGATAGGATGATGAGGTAAACACTACTGATTTCATTTAAAAAACAACAAAGATTCCCTTTAAATATTCTGCTTACCTATGAGCTTGGAGACCTGCAATTGATTATGGAAGGTTGACACTTTTAGCACAACTACATTTAGTGATTTCAAGAAAACTCCACACAAGTCCAGGGAAAAAATGGAATGTCTTAATCCCAAAGCTGGGCATTAAAGAGAACATGCCCTCTGCTACTGTTATAAGTGATGCCTGATCACAAAAAATGGTAATTTTTTAATATTTCTCATATTTTATGCAAAAAGCCAGTTCCCTCCAATCCATTTTCAAAGGCTGTGTTACTAAATATTTAACTGACAGGGAGATTTCCACGAGTGTACATAAATCGTGTGTTTAGCCCTTGATGACAGAAAGAAAAGGCAGTTTTGAATGTCATTAGGGATGTAGAGGCCATCCCCAGCTCAGGGAGTTACACCCACTCATTCCTTGACTCTTCACTAGGGCAGGTCATTCTCCTTCAAAATGATGGCTGGTTTCCTAAAATCTAGTGGTCTCTGCCCTGACAGATACTTACATCAATTGTGCCTCCATGTGAATCATAGAATCACACATCAGCACGGGTTGGAAAGGTCCAACCTTTCGTGGGGAAGAGAGGCTAGGAGAGGTTACCTAGCACTCCGTCCAAACACACCTTGAAAACCTCCAGTGATGGGGACTCCACCACGTTCCCTAAGGAGGTTTTTCCAGTGATTAGTTCCTCTTACTGTAAAAAGAATATTTTTGTATAACAACATGGAAAACCTCCTACTGCAAGCTGTACCCCATATCCCTTATCTTCTCCATGTGGCTCTCTGTGAAGAGAAAGCCTTCGTCCTTTTAAGTATTGGAATACTGTGATGAGGTCCTCCCCAAGCCTTCTCTTCTCCAGGGGCAAAAGACTACACTCCTTCAATCTTTCCTCATAGGGCAAGTTCTACAGCCCTTTCATCGTTTTTGTGGCCAATTTGTGTACTCTCAGCAGTCCATCTGCATATTTTTTGAATTGTGTAGACCAGAACTGGACACAGTATTCCAGCTGGAGGATTTTCCTCTTACACTCTACACAGTCTTCAGTCAGAGGCTGGAGGGATTCCCATCAGAGTTAATGCTTTGGAGTTAATCATGGAGCTAAATGTTACCTCAGGCTCTCAATCACTGCAATAGCTCTACTCAAGTTCATCTTCCTAAGCTGCTTTGTTGCAATCAAGAGGAAAGGGAGCTTTTTTAATTATACCAAGTTTAACTCATAATTATTCAGAACCAAGGAATTTAAATAAGAGCAGCAGCACCTCTGGCTGGGGGGCAGAGTGGGGAAGGAGAGGACAAGAGAGATAACAAGGCGAGTAGGAACAGAATCAGCTTACTTAAATGGGCAACATTTTTATTTCAGAAACAGCCTGTTCACAGATGCAAGGAGAGAGGCACAATACCTTGGTTCCCACTGTCCCCTCCCATCAAAGCTAAAACCACATTGTGAAATGATTCGGGACACTACTTATGGATTTCATCAGCTTGAACAGTTATAATCTACAAAATCTGCCAAATCTGTCTTTCAGCTTCATCTGTGCAATTTCATCATCTGTGGAGACTCAGGTACTTCGTAGAGCTTCAAACAAACAATCAGGCATGGAGTCAAGGCTTCCTAAACAACACCACAGTATCCTTCCAATGAAGCATTTCAGATGAAGATAGCTGTTATTTTCTTATACCCCAAGTCAACAAATGAAATGATCCTGGGTTTAGGACCTCACCATATCCAGTCTCACTAATGTAAGACACAGGCGGTCATTCTGTTTTTTCCCATTTCTGAGGGAACACTCATTATAGGTAATTTTTTAAAAGTGCAGGTGAGGAATAACAACTTCATCCACTGGAACCTCCTGTCCATTCTCAATATGGTATTTATAACATATTTAGAATGGTTACAAGAATTTATACCAGCAGTGGAACATGAAGCAAAACACAACACACAATTAGAAGGGTAACAGGTATAGACTGACCATGTGGGCACTGACCATGTGTTTAGTGGATGCCTGGAGATACAGTGAGTCACACTGCATATCATCCCTTATCCTAAAAGATGACAAGTCAAGAGGGAGAACTTCAGGGAATTTTCAGAGATAACAGTCCAGGTATATTTGAGAATGAACAAAAACTTGCATGCTATCAGGATGTTGTTTACAGAAAGGGTCTAACTGTTTGAAATGTCAACACCTGATACTGTGCTATGCTTTCTGCTACTTTAATGATTTATGACATTAAATTAAATAATTTGTTTTTAAAAACATTAATAGTTCAGAAGGTAGCTGGGTGGTGCAGGAAATAATAGGTAAATATTGTCAGGATTTTTACCAATATATCAACTTAAATGTTAAATAATGATCATGTGAAAAAAAAAATTAATCTTCCTTTTGTTATTGAAGAATATTAATATTACAGACCAAAACAAAAACATTAAAAAATTCCAACTGAGGAACATTTACTTTTGGGGTGAATAAACCTCTGTCTGTATTAAGCTAGCCCAGTACTGACATCTGATTATTCTGTTTCCCAAAAGAACAGATAAGTTGATATGCCAAAAAATTACACTATCTTAATTTTCTTCAGACAACTTTTCCTTGTCTTATTCACTTTTCTATTCCAATTTCTGAGTTTCTAGCACTGTTTTCACTAGCAACAGGAAATAAAAAAACTGGCTTTAGTGGTAATATGAACTATTTGCTTGTTCATGTGAATGCCCTTCAATGAACCAGGAAACTTGTCAAAAAACACTTGATCATAAAATCAATGCTGCCTAAGTAAACATGTCAGTCCAGTTCAGTAAAAATTTAAACTGAACAAAACCCAGTCTATCAAATATGATCTGGTGAGGAAACCATGACATAGCCTAAAGAAACAGAACCTACTGAATGGTTTTAGTCTCTTGCATCTCAAACAAAGCATGCTGTACATCTCAGACTGGGATAATCTCTCCTGGCACCAAGGCTTGATCATTTGCAGATTCTGTGTTAGAAAAAGAGGACATGGAAGGGGTGCATCTGAGAGGTTCCAAACATCATCTTCTATGGACTTCCATAACTCATGCTTTTCTAACACCAGACAGGGGCTCTCTTGAGGTACCTTGTGTCAGCTGCTCTTCAAAAAGATTTCAGTTAAGACATAGGGCACAGTGTTCACCTTACAAAGCTCATTAGCCACACACCTTGGATTACAGAGATTTTTCTCTAATTTCTCCACTATTGTTTTCAAAGAAGACAAAAATATCAGCAATTACATGATGCCCTTTGTACTGGCAAGAGACAAGTGCTTGTCAGTGTGACAGATAGAGCCACTGTATTGCTCTCAGGTTATGCTCCCTTTGCTCAGTCCCCAAGGAAAAAAAAGAAATACCCCATTACTTTTATGTAGGTAAATGTTAAAATTAAACTGAGCATGAGGGATGAAATAGATTATTCTTCTTTCAGAGAAGAAATAGTTTGAATGAAGAGTCATGGGTGCTCTGTACTAGCTGGTCTGGAGGAAGCCAGATCTCATACAAGCCATGCCAAGGAAAAGAGAAATTGTAATATCTCCAGGGAATTTGGAGACACAAGTTTATTTGAGATGCATTTCCCAGAGCACCTGCCAGTACTGAATCCTAGTGACTCAGTTGAATTCTGCCTAGAATTAAAATGATAAAAGTCTGACAAAGATCTTGAATCAGACCACACTTGATGCTCACCTTATTGTACAAAGAGTTGTGTCTGTAAGGGCTACAAGAATTGTTGTGAACATCACATGTGATGGAAGACAAGTGGCTGAAAGGTCCAGAGTTTAGACAGTCAGTAAGGGAGATGGATGGAGGATACAAAGGGGCCTTAGTTGGAAGAATCAGTTTAGCTGGATACAGGAGGTGTAGGAGAGCACTCTTAAAACAAACAAACAAACAAACAAAACCCTAAACCAAACCAAACAACAACAACAAAAAAACAACAACAACAAAAACCACACACACACACACACAAGAAAAAGAACACAAACTCAACCAAACAAAAAGAAAAATAAACAGAAACAGATTAATGGGTGCAAAAGAGAAGTTTGGGCAGAAAGCAAAGTGTACCTTTTTTACATTTCATAGGTCTTGGTGATTCACCAGAAAAGGTACTCAGCCCTCATGCCCATACTTGGCATGAAAGTGCACACACAAAAACCTGCTGTAGGTGTCCCGTTGAACCAGTTATACTTCGACTGGGGTCCAGTGCATCTCCCTCCTGCAGCTCAACTAATGCTCAAGTGACAGAAAAGAAAAGCCCCAAAGGATCTTGTGCTAGGATAAAATGCCCACCTTTGGGACATTTTACGAGAGGGTGGACTGGGACCAAAACCAATATGAAAACAGTGTCTGAGAGGTACAACAGAAACTTTGCCTTATCTATGAACTAGCAGGAGCACTCAATGCTTTTTAATAATACTCTAACAGGCCTTTTCAGACACTTAACAGTTAAACCAGTGAAGGTGCATACAAAATATATTTCACTGCTCTAAGTTGTCAGTAGTTAATAGTGTTTCTGGTTAAAAAAACCAATATGTACATTCTTTTTGCACCTAAAGGATAAAATACTTTTTAAAAAAAGATTTTGGTGCACATCTCACACTTCGGTTTTTGTCAAGGCTGTTGACACAATACATCCTGAGTTCTCACTGACTTGGCTGGCTGAGTTTAGACCAGAAACTTCCCTGTGCTGTGCCTTTGGATCTCAAGAACCAGAAAGCTTGTGACAAGAGCTGTGATTAGTTGTAGCACAAACTAATGCATTGTTCACCAAAAGAGTGAGTGTGAGCAAACAAGTGGATTAGAGCCTGAAAGAAGTAACTTCACACCAACCTTGCCTCCTGCTGCTCCTTGTCAGAAGCGCCAGTCCTGCTTCTATTAATGATAAACCTTGGCAAACTGGTCTCACCAGTGCATTCCAAGTGTAACTAATATCTCTTCAGTTAAACCTTATCTGGCTTCCTTCATTGCCCAAAGTGGTTTATTTTTTTATAGGGCAAAGGACTCTAAGTACATTCTTGCTAATAAATATTTGCAAGCACATTAATTCTCTAACAGACTTTAAGAGTCTTTTAATATTATTATGTAACAAAATGTCTTATTTTTCCCCCAGAAAGATTCTGTTTCCCCAAATTGGAATTAAAATGTTCATAAAGCCATCACATCAGCGCCGCTCAGGAGTTACATCTACTTCCAGTATATTTTGTGGGGGTTTTTTGAACAAATTGGAGCATACTTGCAAAATTCTTGAAATGTAACTGAAATGTACTAAAAGGAAAAAATTCCTTCTCATGATGTCACATTGGGAGGTTTGACAGGGCAGAGAGATACTGCAGAGGTCTAAGAAAAATCAAAATAGAGAAATTATTAACGCTGATACCATCTGGAATCTCATTTAGTCTCTACCCTCCTCAAAGATGCAGTCTGCAAGGGACTGTCCTTTCAAGATGGGCTAGGTGAAGGAGGGGCACCAACATCACCAAGAGAGATTGATGTTGGTAACAGTACCATAAAAAAAGAAAAACTCAGAGAGAGGGAGGGAAAAGAAATGTAAGAGCTGACCCTCCCAGCATGACTGGGAAAATCTTCAAAGCAAACTCGAGAAAATTGGTAAGAGTATGAGCAGTTTTGCTCTCAGCCACAGTCAATGCCTGCTAAATTCTTATTTGAGGACAAGTGGATTAGCACCAGCTCTTCCACAGAGAACAGAATGCCTAGCTCCTCGTCTTCTAGTTTTAATTGCCAGTTCGTATATCCTATGAAAGCAGTAAATTTACCTGATTTGGGGACAACACTGGTAGGAACACCTCCCCCTCTCTGGAAGCCAGCCACCATGCAGCCAAAAATGCTCACTTACTGAGAGCAGGTGCAGAGGGAGAACGAGCATCTTTAAAGGCTACAAACCCAGTGGTTAGAGACAACCACAGCAATTTTCAAGCTGTTGTCTGGGCACCTAGCCTAGTCCCACCGTCAGTGCTGCAGCTTTAGTGTCTTACATACACTAAAACCCCTCAGGAGAGTTTCACAGCTGCTGTAAGATTGTGAACAACCTCATGTGAGCACTCAAGTCTCCTCCACTCACAAGGGACTTATATTAGCACCATAAACCTACTCTGAGAGGCAAGAGATGAAATGAAAAGCATATACTGTCTTCTTCAGCACTTTAGTGTTTTCCCTAGATTTGAATATGATTGTATTATTAACTGTCCTACTAGACCACCACTAGAATCACATAGCCATTTCTCACACAAATAAAACCAGTTTCTGTTAAGTGAATCCACCTGAATACAAGTCACAGTACTTTTTTCAGACCAAAGATGTCTTAGGAGAAATCTTCTAAAATAACAAGTCTTTTACAGCAAATTGTAATATTACAATTACATTAGGACAAAAATACCCATTTATCAATACTATAAAGCACACAACAATGTTCTTTTAAATAAAGGAAGAAAAATTGAACATAGAGTCATAGAATCAGACAAGTTGGAAAGGGCCTCTGAGATTATCAAGTCCAACCCTTGTTAACATATTAATTGTGAAATTACCTTTTCCATCTATTAAAGTCAGTGCATGATTTTTTAAATGCATTTTAATATGTAGCTTTTATATGAAATTATTTTGGCTTTTGTTGTAACAACCACATTGATTAATGGACTTCAGTACTTCAGTAATATGTACCACAAGTAATTTATAAAGTGTAAGCTGATTGGTTTCCACAATTAGCTTCAAATGTCAAAATGCTTCAAGCTATGGCAATAACTCCAGGTTTGTATTTGCCTGAAAAGACGAAGTTTGGTGATTACAGCATTCTTTCATCAGCAAAACTATAGTCAGCAGAATCAGTGCCGAGACCTAATGAAAGAGAGGTATGAGTTGTCCCTGCCTTTGCAGGAAGGCTCTGTTGAGGTGGCCTAGGGCAGAAACTCTCTAGCAACAGCTCCACCTCAGCTCTCCTACTCTTTCATTCCAGGCAAATGGCAGCACAGTACCTTGGCATCAGAAGGTTTCCAGTAAGTTGGACCATGAATAATGCACTATCAACTCAGCTGTAGTCTCTGAACTAAAATTTCCACAGTCAACCTCAAAAGTTCAGAGTCAAATTGTAAATCACTATCTTAATTCATTTTTTTCTTATATTTCATGTAAACTCTACATTCTATAGAAACCTGCTGATGCCACTCATTTGTGTTGTTGGAATCCACTCAAACTACAATTAATTCTCCTCTGTTTGTACTGCTGCAATACCCTTGAGAAACTTGGATTTTTCTACAGCAAGTTAGAGCTATGGGGAAGAAAGAACTAAAATTCAAATTTTAATTAAAATCTCTTGGAAGAGGAGAGGATTGCCATTGCTAAAATTTCTAGTGTGACTAGAGAGGCACAGGAGTAAGCGAAATTCAATTACTATGGTGTTTTATTGTGTCTGACAAGAGGACTATTGGCTTCATTTTGCTTCCCTCCAGATGGAAGATTTGGAACATATTGGATAGCTTAATAACAGGGACATTCAGATTATGTATCACATTTAAAGTTTATTTGGCAATAATGCACACAAACATAAATGTATGAGCCATTCATCTGGGACTTCTCCAAGATAAGGACTCACAGGTCAGCAAAGTTCAAGATGTGTTTTTGCAAAGTAATCCTATGACTTCATACAGAGGGCTGTGGGAGAACAGAACACTTTTGCTGCCCCACAGGCTGCCCATTAATGCCCCTCACATGTGGTAGAAGAACTGTACCCTCAAGCTGTGAAGGACAAGTAATTTATACCTTGGGAGCTACGCACTGGGGAGTGACGTGGAAACACACTGGGGCTCCTCTTCAGTCTTCCTTGGAGAGGAAAGAGAGAATCTTGCCCAGCCCCTGCTGTCATTTCTCTTTAGAGAAGATTCAGGTCTGGGCCCCGAATGAAAGAAGCACTTTCTAATAGACCTGATCTAGGCACTTGCTTGACAGGGAAGCACAAAATTTCAACTTCCTTTTTTTTACAGTGTTTCCTACAGACATCACAAAGAGGTCCTCTATTCAACGTACAGGTTTTTACATTACCAGAAAAAAATATCCCCGTTGAAAGCCCAGCTGCCCACCTCCAGCTTGAAGGCTTTCGTTTAGGAGCCAGGTGCCCTTTGGGGAATCATCTAACTTTCCAAAATAAAAGAAGAGACCAGGACAAAATAAGAATCTGTGTTTATTCCTTCATTTTTAAGTAAACTAGTTGAAGCTATAAAATCCTTCAGAATGAAAGCTACTCACCTGCTCAATACCTTGATCACTGATTTCTTCAAGGTACTTTTTAAAAGGATTGGGTTGATAGGGCTCCTCCTTTTGCTGTGCACTCTTTGCTTTCACCAGCACAGGACGAATGACACCGGGTTTTGTCTTGACCCATAGAACACCCAGAAGAAAAGAGATGGAAGAAAAATAGCATAAAATACTTCACAATTTACAGAATATTTTTTAGACAAGTCAATTCGCGTGGGGCTGTACTGACTAGATTTTTAGAAGTTTTATTAATGACATATTTCACCACCAAAATTATTCAGGTTTCATGCTTCCTGGACTACTTTTAATGCAGATTGTAGGCAAAAATGTCAAGAGCTGTGTTTAGGCACAGAACCTCAGAGCTACTGAGCTGTCAGTAGCTCAGTATTATTTGTGGGTTTTGCTGCCTGGTTTTTTGCTGACTGTTCAGCTGCATCTTGATAAGTTCAAGTCACACTTTATGCACAGCCACACATCTGCTTTCACGCTGGGCTGCTCAAAACACTAACTGTGAAACAAGGAAGGACAACACGTGACACTGTAATTCAACTTACACCCAGGTTAAGAGAAAATCTTTCTGGGGAATAGTACTAATGATTGCATGCTGGATTTTGTAGGGACATAGAATCATAGAATCATTTTAGTTAGAAAAAGCCTCTAAGATCATAGAGTCAAATCATTGACCTGCCACTGCCAAGTCCAACACTAAACTGTATCCCTAAGTGACCCAGATTTCCAGCCACTCTGCCCCAAACCCGTAGTGTTCCATGGAGTTGTCATGACCCAAGGGCAGGACCCAGCACTTGGCCTTGTTGAATCTCATACAGTTGGCCTTGCCCCACTGATCCAGCCTGCCCAGATCCCTCTGTAGAACCTGCCTACCCTCCAGCAGATCAACACCCAATTTGGTGTCAACTGCAAACTGGCTGACTGTGCACTAAATCCTCTCATACAGATCATTGATAAAGATACTAAGCAAAACTGGTTTCAATACTGAGTCCTGAGGAATATCCCTTGGGACCAGCCACCAGCTGATTTAACTCCATTCACCAACACTCTCTGAGCCCAGCCATTCATCCAGTTTTTCACCCAGCAAACCACCTGTCCGAGACATGAGCAGCCAGTTTCTCAGGAGAATGCTGTGCAAAATAGTGTCAAAGGCTTTACTAAAGTCTAGATAGACAACACTCATAGTCTTTCAATCATCCACTAAGCAGGTCACTTCGTCATAGAAAGAGATCAGGTTAGTCAAGCTGTAGTTCTCTGGATCCTCCTTGTGGCCCTTCTTGTAGATGAATGTCTCATTTGCCCACCTCCAGTCAACTGGAACCTCCTAGTTAGCCAGGACTGCTGGTAAACAGTCTACAACTACCTGAAAGGAAGTTGTAGCCAGGTGGGGGTTGGTCTCCCAGGCAACCAACAGTAAGACAAGAGGCCATGGTCTCAAGCTCTGCCAGGGGAGGTTTAGGTTAGATATCAGGAGGAAGTTCTTTACAGAGAGGGTAATCAGGCACTGGAATGGGCTGCCCAGGGAGGTGGTGGATTCTCCATCCCTGGTGGTGTTCAAGAAAAGACTGGATGTGGCACTTAGTGCCATGGTCTAGTAACTGTAGTGGTAGTGGATCAAGGGTTGGACTTGATGATCTCAGAGGTCCTTTCCAACCCATCTTATTTTATGATTCTATGAGTTTATGATTAAATGATTAAAAGTGGCTCAGTGAGTCAGCTTCCTCAGTACCCATTTGGCGCCGTGGACTTGTGTGTGTCCAGGCGGTGTAACAGATAGCTGACCACTACCCCTTGGAATACAGAGACTTCATTATGCTCCCCACACCTTTCTTCCAACTCAGGAGGCTGGTACCCAAAGAACAACTGGTCTTACTATTAAGACTGAGGCAGGGAAGACATTAAATACTTCAGCCTTTTCCTCATTCTTTGTCACTATGCTTCTCCTGGTATGCAATCAAAGATGGAGATTCTCCTCAGCCCTCCTTTTGTTGCTGATGCATTTATAGAAACATTTTTTATTGTCTTTTGCAGCAGTGGCCAGATTTAGTTCTAGTTGGGCTTTGGCCCTTCTAATTTTCTCCCTGCACAACCTCTAAACATCCTTGTAGTCTTCCTGAATTGCCTGCTCCTTCTGCCAAAAGGTATAAATTATCATCTTTTCCCCAAGTTTTAGCCTGTTTAGCCAGGCCGGTCTTCTTCCCCAAGAGCTTGTCTTTCAGCACACGGATATGGCCTGCTCCTGCACCTTAAATATTTTCTCCTTGAAGAATGTCCATCCTTCCTGCATTTCTTTGCTCTTCAGAACTGACCTCCAAACAGCCTCTGCCAAACAGCCTCCTAAACAGGCCTGTCCGAAAGAAGGCAGGATGTGATTCCAGTAATCTATCTCTCTTTTATTCTCCCTGATACTCTTCAACCTGTTCACCTCCTCCCAGGGTGCTGTCACTGAGTGAAGAAGCTCCTCTACATGGGCCCACCACCTCCCACAGGGGTTCTCACTGCTGTTGCCGTGGCTCCTGGCAGCATTCTCAGCTCCCTCTGAGGTTCCCCTGGCTCGGGAAACCGCTCTGTGCACCCTCCTAGAACACTCCACTGCTGATCATGACAGCACCAGAGCCGCTCCCCTCAGAGACTGAGTGACTCTCTTTAAGAGTTCACTTGGAAAAGTGCAATGTTAGTGAATTTAATCAGCATGGATATGTGATATCCATAATTTCAGAAAAATTGCATTGTTTAATCAAGAAAAAAATCCTTGGTTAGCTTCCAGTCAACCCAAAAATTTTACTATTAACTTCTCAATTCAGTACATCTGTGATTTTTGAATTCTTACAGTAAAATCTAACAAGATGTATTGCGGAATCAACTCTAAATGGAGGTTAAGGGATAATTTTAAAATAGACTTGTTCAGTAAGCAAAAAAAATAAAGGAAGAAAAAGTATACTTTTTCACTGGAATTTCATAAGTCAAGTTTTGGAGGGTTTGTGATTGAATTTAAAGTTCTAAATAAGTCAGTTGTGTTCTTCTCTGTTATGACTACCCCACAGAAATTGTGTGGTCTCTGTCACAACTTATATAGGTAACAACAGCATAGCTTCTTCAGTGGTTGCAGTACAGAGGGGCAGCTTGCCCAGCTGGGACTGAGAAATAGGTGCTGTCACAACTTCCCATCCTCAATGTCCAGATGGGTATAAAAATACAGTGAAAAAACTTAATTCACTATTATATTTATTTATACAATAAATATGTACACTTCATAACACCATGCTGTCTATTTATAAGAGCAATACACTTCTGCAGTCTGTCTGGAAAAAAAGAGAAGCTTATTATGAAAGCAAGCTTAAAAAGATGCATCTGAGATTGCTGGATGTAGCACACAAACTGAGTTATGGATCACCTTAAAATAAGATCTGCAGACAAGCAGCAAGGCAAGCAACAAGGCAAGAGGGGTGTCCATTGGAGGGGAGGGTACAGGAGGCAGGAAATGTCCTCATGTTTTGTGCTCTGCTTCTGCCCTGGGAAAGGAAGGAGCAGTGCCCAGTATCTGAGGTGAAGACAGCAGAGGCAGGAAGGAGAACAATGCACTTGTGAAGAACAAGGTCCAGGAACCAAAACAACTTCCCTTAGCTTTGTGTTTTATCCCCTCCCTCCTTTCAACAGGTTGGGGCACTTTCATTTGCCTCATTAAATAAGAAAAATATGCAACTGAAAGCAAAAAATCAGCCATGCAGTGACATTGTTTTTAAAGAGTAATAACTGCCAAGATGCATCAAAGACCTTTTCATTACTAAGGTCAACTTAGTGAAAGTTGTAGTACTCATTTAATGAATTTATGGTCTATAGTTCATGACTTATCTTTGTAGGATTCACCATAAAATACTTATTTTCCTATCAACGTTTCTGAAAAGCATCCGTAAAAATGTCTGGCTTTCAACAGAAAGGTAAATATAAAACTAAAAAGAAAGGTACACTTGTTATCAAGTCATCATTATACAGACAAAGGACCTGTGTCCTTCTAGCACTCCTCCACACTATGTAACCATGCAATTAAAAGCCCATTGAGGTACCTGAAATCATCAAGGATAAGCTACTCTCCTTATGTAAGAAACCTCTTCCAAAAGCATGAGGTAGAAATGCTTTTAAGGTAGCATTTTCCAAACAACAATCATACACTCAACTGCTGACTGAGTCATATGTTTATGTCTGACTCTGCTAACAGAGTGACAGATATCAACCAGAATTCTAAATACTTTATTAGCTCTCTGAGAAGCTACATAAAATCTTTGATCCAAAACTAAAAACTTGAACTCTCCTTGATGGTATTTGTCACAGCTGACACTGCTGAGAAACAAGGTAAAACTTCGTTTTGCCAAGGAAAATGTTGGTCTTCCTACAATAACATTAAAAAAAGGTAAAGGCTACTATGGTACCACTGGGCTGCCAGGATATGTTTACAGCCCTTTCAACAAATTACACAGGGCTGAGACACTAGTTCCAGAGCTGACCCATAATCAGTGGTATGGATTTAGTGCCACGGTGCTCTCTGACATGGTTTTGGCCCAGGTCAGCAAGTTTATTTCAATCAGAAATAAGCTATAGGCTGGGCCAGGGTGCCTCTCTATAGGCAGTATGGACATAGCCACCCTCCTTCAGGAACAAAAGGTATTTTGCATGAAAGTGAGCCTTGCATGATACTTGTCTGAAAAGCCAGAAGACTGAACTTTTCTTTGGCAGGTGTATGGCCATGTTCACCTCTAATTTTTTCCTCTGTTGTTGTGACTGGCTGCCCTGAGATCTTGCTGAAAATGGTTGGTAAGCAACCCCATCCCAGCCCACGGCAGGGGGATTAAAACTAGTTTATCATTACGGTCCCTTCTAACCCAAATCCTTCTATTAGAGTGAGTCAGAGAATCCACAAAAGGAGAAGTAATTAGCAAAAAATAAAGCCTGCACAATTTCTAAGTCAAAATGTAACTACTGAAGAATCATTCATGAGTAGAGATCACAGTGTGCTCAGAGACAGCATTGCTGCCCGAACAAAAAACATGTACAAGAATTCCAGTGTAGTGACAGCAACCTAAAACCAGTGAAATAAAATAAATAGTTAAATAATTACAATAGTTACTTAAAAAAAAAAGGGGAACTGCCAAAAGGATGAAATGGCTATAAGTGACTGGAATGTTACTTAAGACAGTAACATTCAGAGAAGCTGTGCATCACCTTATAAAGAGACTTGAAGAGATCAATAAATACTGGAATGTTCAAAGTGCAAAGAAGTGGAAAAAGGAATAAGGAGGAAAAGTCTCTGAAGACAGGAAGTTGAGAACCTAACAAAAAAAATCTAGCCCTTAATATAAAAATGTCATACATTAGGCCAAGAAAGACTTTGAGGAAAAAGAATTGCTAAATTTCCTTACAACTGAATGTCTCTGGGGACAGTAGATATAACTGAGGCATAAAAAACATGCATGAAGAAGAGGAGACCAAGGCTGAAAACTAATTCCCCACTTCGGCTTTCCCCACAGGAATACTTAGGAAGATTCTCACACTGTCAAAGAAATATTTTGGAGGAACTGTCTCAAGCACAGTGTCAATAACACAGATTTGAGAACAAATAAATAAAATGAGCAATTGAAGCTCAAAGAATAAATAAAGTTGTAAAGCAATTCCAGTGTGAAACCATGAAGGGGTCCAAGAATCACAAATCCATACACGTGACATTTCAAGCTGTGCAAAGTAGTAAGAACAAATTATACTAAAGAGCAGAATTAGTATACATTTGAACAAATAATAGGGAATGGATTTTGAACAGGCACCCATGTCTGACAAGTCTTACAGTTATTTTAAAGAGTTATTGATCTAAGAAAGCTGGCTGTTAGCACAGATGTTTAAATTAGCAATATAAAAAACTTTTAGTATCTAGGAACACACATTACATGAGGTCAGTTGCAACATACCACCCTACGTGAGGCTCAGTGTTTGGGGTTTTTTTCCCACTGGGTCCCTAAACACCTGACCAAGGATAACAAAATTAGTCTACATCACAGATTATAGAGTTTAATGGGTGTGCATCCATGCTGTCTGGAACAGGCTTTGGTGAAGGTCTTTCAGGAAGGTCTATGAAAAAAATTAAACTGCTATGGCACTCCTGTGGACCAATTAAAAGATAGGAAGGAAAAGGTTGGAATAAATGTTTGAATTTCACAGCGGAAGGAAGTCACAAACAGAGCCCCTTGGAGATTTGCTCTGGAATCTGGATTTAGAAATATGGATGCAGATCAGCTAGAAAAGAGTGGCTGGTAGGGTAACACAGTTTGCGGTAATACTGATTAGGGGAGTAAAAACAAAGTATCAATGCAAAGAATTGCAGAGAGATCTTGCAATACTGAGTGAATTAATTTAGCACTGATACATTTTACTTAACTATATCCTAAATTTGCACTTGCACTGACTAACTAGTTAACTCAGAATCACACTCTTGCTACTCAGGAAATATATCTTAGCTTTATTGTATACAGTTCTATGCATACATTGGCTTACTGCTCAATACAAGTAAGAAGAACTAAATAAAATACTATCTATAAACTGTTAAGAAAGGAATAGAAATAGCAATAATCATCATGTAAATAGGAAGTGCTGTTTCAGAGCTATACAAAAGCAGTTTATGGCTTTAGTCTCCCAATCTCAAAAAAAAAGCCTGAAAAAATATAGAAAAGGGCAACAAGGATCATCAATGATATGGGACAGTATCCATACTACTCAAGAGTTACTAAGCAATTTTTAATATTCTGCATGAAACAGAGATGACTAGTAATGTATTATTGTTAAATCCTAGAACATCATTAAAATTATTTAGAAAGTGAAGAAAGAAAATTTATTTGCTGTTTCAGCACAAGAACTAAGGTCAAGCAGTAGGTTTAAAACAAAGAAATAAAGTACTATTTTACACAATGAGTAATTAAAAAGTAAAGCCTATTGCTACAGAATGTTATAGAGATCAAAATATAACTAATAGAATATAACTAAATAGAACTAAATTCCAAAAGTAACGGAAAAAATCATGAAATAAGGTGTAGTCAAAGATTACTAGGCAGAAGAAATTGACTCAGGAAGTCCCCAAGATTCCATTAGCTGAAATACAATGGGAAAGATTCCATCCACATCTCCTTTTTTCCCTAAGCATTCAGTAGCAGTGACTGTCACTTGGACAGGCTCCATGACTTCTGACTCTTCTTCAGAAAGTTTGGCTCCAACAGGACTAAATTGTGATGAGAGCTAAAGTAAATATCTGATGCATAATCACCCTTTTTTTTTTGATCTTACCCTTTCTTTTTACTAATTAAGTCAGCTTTGATGTAAAACAGTGTATAAGAAGAAAATACATGCTATAATCTTGTTGAATACAAACAAAATTGTAGAAGTGGAATATTGAAAGAGTTCTAAAACCAGCAACAGACTCTATTGTTGCCATACACCGCAAGATTCAGCAAGACTCCAGTTTTTCATTTGTTCCATGGGTTTACATGTAGCGTTGGGATTCACAGTTACTTAAAACAGGTGTGTATGCAGTACAGAAAAAAAGAATGCAGCTCTGTAGAAGCAATGCAGCTTTGTAGGAAGATATAGACTGCAGGTTTTTTCAAAGGACTAAGAAAGCCAATGATAATGAATATTCTTTAGTGCTTGTGCAATTCTGAAAAACAGTGTATCAGAGTTGTGCCATACATACCATCTGACTCTCTGTTACCATAGGCACTGATTTGCAAAGGCTGGCCTGAAAAAAAGGTGAATATATATAGTATTATCTACAACATCATACTGATTATAACAGTGACAGAAGAAAAATCCATGTACAGCACTATGCTTAGCCACAGAAGCTTTTCCCACTGATGTACTGATATGAAATTGGTAAGAGAATATAAAACATTCTCATTTACAGTTTATTTATAGGCATAATCAAATATAAATGCCTATTGTTAAGATTTTAGAGATTCTTTTCTCCAAGTGCAAAAAAATTTCACTTTTTTTACCTTGACCTAATCTTGAAATTTAAAGCCTTATTTTCTGAGCCTGCCATTGCCTGTAATTTGCAGCATCAATATTATTAACACTGTCAATTGTATTGGGAGCTCAGTCCAACCTTCTCAACCTTTTCTGACTTTACAGTGGGAAAACCAGAATAATGCTACTTAAGCAATATCTTTGTTTTTCTTTATCTGAGTGTACATTGAACAGCAGGGACCCTGTTTTCCAGATTAATGACAAATGTAATGAATGCAAAGTAGTTGAGTGTGTGTGTGTGAAATAACTACTTGCCACTTATTTGTCCTCACACTGGCAAGATTCAGAATTTCTGGTGCATTGATCTCTCTACTCAACTCCTTCAAGCCCTGTAGGAATACTATTGGGTAACACAGTGTTTCTGTACAAATAGCATGTTTCCTTCATGTAGACTGAGGCCTTGAGACTCTAAAATGCAAATACTCTTCAGTACAGTGGTAAAAAAAGTACGACTGTTATATTTTATGAGCTGCAGTAGAAGCCAAGTCAATGCCATTACATCTTGCACCCTCTACAGAAGGACCATTACAGTTGGATTTTTATCAACTCAACCAGATGTTTCTCTCACTGTTTCAATTATAAAAGTAAATCCAGCATCTTTAAAAAGGGAAGAACATTCTCTTCTTTTAAAACACTGTGACAAAGACCTTTGAGAGATTTGATCACTGAACTCCAGCTGTGGGCTCCCAAATGCTAAGCAGAGATATTTAATCACTCCCTGGACCTCTTAATATGTGTCTTAATAGCAGCATCCACATGAGTTATGGTGGAGGACTGTGCTCCTTACTGAGAGCACCCACAACTCTAAACACAGATGCTGCTGGAGGAAACCTTCCCATCCAGTCAGGGACTGAATCCCAAGCAATTGTGACTTAACACTAAATCTACAAGAAGTGCCTCTTCCGCCCTTGACAGAGTAAACTAGAGTTTTTACTAGTGGTTACTTACATACTAGGGACTTTTCCTTACCATGAACCATGTGCAAAGACTAACTTCTTTTAAAACTTAAAGACATCAAAACAGTTCAGAATGATCTCCAAATACAGGATGGAAGCAGGATGGAATAAATTCTCTCACTTCAGTGGTGCAAATTAAGAATAAATCTCATTTCAAAGGGGTTACCTGAGATATGTGTAAGCACAGCAAACCACATATAAAGAAAAACACTACTTATTTCTGCATATCTGTGTGCATTTTTAGCTGCTTCATGTTCTCCCATTTTTTTCACTTGTGACTCATACATCTAACACGTTTTCAGAATAGAACTTTCAAGAAGAGCAAAAATGTCAATAATATGGACACTAATTTTTCCAATTAATAATGAGAAATTCTTATTTAGAGAATTATTATTCCAAATCAGTGGCATCATCCCTACAGCCAACAGATATGCACTATTATAAAATGGTGAATGGGATCATATCAAAGACCATACAGTTTTAAAAGATATTAAATTACAACTATAATACTTAGTTGTTAGCTGGTACAAACTGCTGTAATTTCCCTAAAGTCAGCGATGCTTTCATGTTTTTTATACACTCCCTTGCTACTTGTACAGTTATTTACATCCTTAAAAGGTTCTGATGTACATGAGAAAATAAAAGGTAGTTGAAGCCAAGGCAAATCTATGATATTTTAATTGTTAAATGGTAGGCTATTTCAACATATTTGTATATCTACTACTTCATGTAACCTATTGAAGTAAGTAGCAATAATAATGTGTGCATACATACACCTTTATGGTTTTAAATAATAACTTTGGTGTTACTAATAAACAAATTAAAGCTTTTGTTTTAACAAAAAATGCCCTCAAACAACACTTTGACAAGCATCTCAATATTAGACAGCATAAATATAAAAGGATTAAGAAAATTATGTTGCTAAATTAACATTTTAATTCTTTCTAGTAAAATTAATTCAGTTTTATAAACTAAAAGTCTCCTACTAAAAGCAAAATAAATTATTTGGAAAAAGAAAAAAAAAAGATGGGTAAAAATTATTACTCCAAGACAGCTCAAAGAGTCATCCCAGACCTCCTGGCATTACTCACAATTTGATATTATGGTACGTGTCCGTACAATACTCAGTTCCTGCTTTATACTGGAGACACTCTTAAGATTGGCTCCAAGTACTCCCCTTGTTTCAAAGCAAACATTTTGTACCTACTATGAAGAAATGTTGACCACTGGACTATACCTCCTCTAGCAAACAAAAGTCAGCACACAGAGAGGCTCACTCAGCAGCAGATCCTTTCCAGTTAACAGCCAGCACACTTCCTTGCTTGCTTTGATCCACAACTGCCATTATTTCAGACAGCTTTGCATCGTGGCCTGCACAGTACCATGGAGCACGCTGCTTTTGTTGAGCTGAAGGGATGAGGCCACGCTGGGTCTTGCGCTGGGCTGAGGGCCTCACTTTGAGGGGAGGGAGGTGGGATAGGAAGAGAAGAAGACAACTTTTTGGAAAACCACCTCAGTGTGCCCTCGCCCTAAGGGCCAGAGGACAAACCACCACCTGGTTTATTAGCTGGGACAGAAATCGCCTTTGTATGTGCTACCAAGTAAGCAGAGCGAGAGAAGGTGAAAGAACTGTGAGGTATGGATACTAGTAGGGACACCTGAAACATCCCTCAGGAGACTCTGCTGCAAAGTACAGCAATGGCAGAGTCCAAGAGAGACTGGATCCACCAACTTCAGGCACCATAGCACAGCCTGCGGACCCCGGTCTGTTTTCTCACACACAGAAAATTCAACATGCTTGCACAATTTATAGGAAAGGTTAGCTTATCAATAATCCTCTGTGTTCTTCCCAGACATATTTTTAAATATTAATTTGTTTCATTTATCTAGAAATTTCCAATGGAGACTAGAAATAACAGTGTTTGTAAAGGTGATTTTCCATGCCAGTAAAGAGAAATTATCGGTATCCCTGGGCATATAAGTTGGATGCCTGAATTTATGGTATATGTCAACCACAGTTTTGAGAGCTGGAGATCTGTACTGGAGTGGTATTAAATACACTCTGTTTTCACAAGCTACCTCTGAAGTACACTCTTTTATTTCATCAAAAAGCTCTCTTCCGATATTCTTCCTAATTAATATGAGCCAGCACAATCTGTCAAGTAAAAATCACAGTATGCAATAAAATATGCATACTGCCACATTCAGGAAGCAAAATTGAATTGATCAGTCAAGCATTGTGCTGTCATAAAACCGGGAGACCTTTATTGCTTTGCCAGCACTGCTTTGATTTGAGGTTCAATAGAAGTGCTGAATGATGAATAATAAGCTGAGATTTCTCACCACATGACTAGATGAGGTGCAAGTAAAACGTGTGTGCTAGTGAGAATTAAAATGTTAATTTGGTCTAATGCTTCAATAATTGAACAAGTTACTCAATATAGATATTTTCATTGTATGTTGGAAAGTGTGTGTATGTGACAAAAAAGCTTCTATTTGTCTAAACTGTGGGGTTTCAGCCAGCTCTATACCTTGAAAAGAAAAGTTTCGGTCAACCCCAAATTCTGATGGATAATCAAGAACTAAAGGACTGCTACCAAAGGAAGTCCTGTACAGTGCAGGCTGAGTCCAAACAAATGCACCCTTTAGCACCCATAACAGTCTGTTTGCAAAATAGCTGAGCTTTTGCCCAGTGCTTGAAGGAAACAACAACAAACGAGTGTGTGAGGAAATTAATTTTAACATCATATTCATAGAGGCAAAATTATCAACAGACACCACACTGAAGAGACACCAGAAATTATGGATTTACAACAGTGAGAAGACATCTCAAGTCTCAATTGCCAGCACTGTAAAATATTCACTTCACTGTGTTAGTCAACACCTGATGTCACAAGTAGAAGTCTGTGCAGAGTTACTCAGTATTGTATAAGAGGAGACAAAGTAAACATTTCTGCATGCAAAACATAGAGTAATTATAAAAGCACTTACATATTTGGTTTCACGCCCAGCTGCTTTCTGCAGTGTTGTTGAAATCTTGTAAAAAAATAGATATATAAAAGACATATTTAGTTACTCTGAAGAGTAACTCCAAGAGATTTTCAACATTGGGAGAAGTTATTTATTGCTCAAATTCAGGGAAACTTAAGTTTTCCAGAAATAATCACACAATACGTAAGAATAAGGTATGTTTAAGTTTTTCTTGGTAGAAAATACTACTTAATTTTACTGCTCAAAAACATTGATTCCCTTCTATTGAGGATGACATTTAATTTATCTCTGAGAACTCTTGCAACAAAATGCTTATTATTAGATATGTGTGGTTGCCGCATGAAATTTAAGTTACATTTGCTCACAAAATAACCTGAAATGTTATGTTTCCATACTCTCATTTGTAAGAACTTGCTTTCATGTGACTAAAAGCATTTACTTATACACTCTTATTTTTTTCTCGTCTATGACCTTCTTTTACCCTCTGTTAAACATTTTTTCATCTCCTTCCAAGATCCTCACAATTTTTAGCTTGGTCCCTATCCCGCATCCTGTTAAATTCACCTTTTGTCCGCTTCATTTGGTTTTATGACTGCTAACAGATGCCTTCCATTCTCAATTGCCCAAGGAAGTAGGTTTTGGATGCTACAGCTCAACTTAGTAACAACATTCTAACCACTTCAGATTCTTCAGGCCTTGGAAAACATACTCTCAATAACAGCATCTGCCTCCTTCTTCAGCTGCTATCATGTTTCTGTCTTTCAGACTCTTGAAATTCAATTCACCTTCATTCAATTCATGCTGATTGACAGAAATCATTTCAAAAATGAAAATTAACCTTGAAGTGTATACTGAATATAGCCACTCAGAAATGCCCTATTTTTGCATGGTGAATTGGACATTCTGCAGGATATTTTGAATGCATTAACTTTTTGATGTATTCATCTGCCAAAAATTCCTTTACTCCCATTTCCAGTTGGATTTCTGCCATTTTCTCTTTCCTACAGCTACCAGGACCAACTTAAATTTACCTGGAGCAAATGGAATACAGGACCTACTTCCATTGGTTAGTCATTCTCATGAACCCAGAAGGCACATCAGTACAATTTAATGAAACCAGAAGTTTAGAAATATAAAATTACCCCTGCCTCTCACTACCTGTTTCTTAGTTATCCAGGATAAATCAATATTGCAGACAGCGTCCTTCTGGAAGGGGTCACAGTAAAAATGAAATCAGAACTTTGGAGCAAGTCTATTTATTAATTTAATTATCCCATAATTTGAAAATCAATAATGAACACGAAAAAACCCCAATGTTCTGAAAGATGTTTCCAGTCAATGAAGCTAGAAAATTACATTGGTTGCTCTGTAGTAGAGTTGCTTGTCCCACAGATGGGACAAAATCTGGGAGATGGCCAGAGACCCTGTGATATCACAGGCAAGGTATGAAGGATTTCTTCCTTGTGGATGTTAGCTTCTGAAGCCTTAATACACCATTTCCCTTCCATAATATTTCTCCCTTTGACTTCAGGAAAGTGTCCTGCAACAAACACTGCACTGACTTCGGGGCTACAGTTCTGTCCTTCCACGTCTTTTAAATCACCAGATGCTTCTCCGAATGTTGTATCTCTCAGCTGCAGCTTTGTGTTGCTATCAGTTTTACTGTTGCAGTAGGTTATATTATGATTTTGCTTGCCTTGATATCTACTTGGAAAGAGCCCTTGGTATGTGGGTGGGCTTATTCACCTACCTTGCCAACATCTGACTCCATGCTCATCTGCAGAAAACTTGGAGAAGACTCACACCGGCGCTGTAAAATTATTTTCAGAAGAGAATGGACTTATTAATTACAAGAGACAAAAGAAAAGAAAGAGAGAAAGTCAATTCCACATACTGAATGGGTTACCATAGTCAACGGGTCCTGCAGGACTTGATCAATGACAGCACACAGCTCTTCTGTTTGTTGTCTAAGCTGGGCAGGTGAGCACATCTGAAAAAGGAGGATGGATCACTCAGTTAACCTTTGTTTTTTGTTTTCAAATACAGATGTGAAAGATAAATAACAGCACTACCTCTGAATGAGTGTCCAAAGAAGTGCCTTCAGTCACACTTGCAGGTTTCATTGGCTCTTCTAATGCCTGCAATCAAGAGTTATTGGTGTGATACTGAGTTCAAAATTTTAAAAACCAAACAAAGATACATTTTTTTGTTTAAAAAAGTTGGCACTTTCTCATTCACCATAAAAAGATTGGGGGAAAAAAAAAAATTACAGTCCTAGTTCTTCAGGTTACCAGCATCTGATTCTGAATGAGACGGGGGTTTGCAGAGGAGAGAGTATTCAAGCAGGGTGAATTGTCTCTACTTTTAGAAATCAGAAACTACCAGTTTAAATTGTCTTCTTCAACAACAACCCCTCCTTCCCAGTAAATGTGACACTGGGAGTGTGTACTGTGTGCCACAGAGGTGTCGGGTGGCTGCCACCATAGGAGAGCCACCAGGTGGACAGGTATGCACGTGGACACGGTAGGGACCAAAGCACACTGGAGCCCTTTATTTTCCTCCAGTAGATGTTTTCTGTAAAAAGTGTCTCCTGTTTAAAGAGGATGGTGATTTCACCTTGCAACAAAAACAGTGCTTGCCATTCTTGGGTTTTAGCCAGAAATCAGAAATGTATAAAGCAAAGTATGTTATACATTTGTAATCTCACACTAAGCAGGTATACAATCTCTCCAGAACAAAGCACAGGCTTCTTATGGTTGAAAATACCTATTGCTTTCCTGTACCCATACTTGGAGCAGGTTTGAGAACAGCGGGAATCAGTTTGCTGATCCCTTCACTTCATATGGAAACACACAAAACACCCTCAAAAGCCAAAATCCACTGCTCAGTTCCCTTTTCATCTTCATCCAGCATCTGCAAAGCACATTCTCCCTGCCATCACTCATTTTTGCTTTGAAGTGATTTTCAAATAGACACCTGCTGAGACCAAAAATTACTCTGGAAGCTTGTTGATGTGTGAAGCTGGACTACAGGGGAGGGAAGCACAGGGTTTACGGATTTTTTTTGTTTGTTTGCTTAACACATTATGTTTCTGTGAAGTTTCATTTTGCTGGTTAGTGAAAAAAAAAAAATAATCCCACGGATGTGGGATGCTTCAGGAATAGACTGATCCCAGTGAGGTGGGATACAGAAGACATATGTGGAGCTGTGAGGAAAATGTCCGAATCTTTAAAAAAAAAAAAGAAGAAAAAAAGAAAATGAGCATATTTATTTCCAAGTTTAACTTTGTTGAGTACATTTTTTTTCTTTCCTTGTCCAGCTACTCTTTAGCATACATCTGTGTATGCCTAAGCAAAAAGTTAATGACAATTTACTTTTAATATTGTTCTAATACCACCCACAAATGTTCTTGCACAGAAGCACGTTTATGGAACACCATGTCTTCTACTAATATGAAAGGTAGTTGCTTTCCAAACATTTCTTCCTTCCTTTCCATCTCTAGACAAATGTGTTGGCCTTAGAGTAGTTGCAGTTCAAAAGGAAAAAAGTAAAAAAAAATACATTTTGATATACAGAAATTAATGTCATCTTATCCCAAGACAGACCACGAAAAGGATAAATAGTCTGTCATCTCTGCTGTCTCATCACAGTTAGCCAGCTAAAGTTTCAGATCAACAGACAGTCCCATTGAAGATAAGGGTTCAGCTAAGGTAGGCTCAGCTCTGCACTCAAATACTGTGTCCCTAGTTCAACTTCAGTCAAGATTACATCCTCCTGGTAAACATAAAATGAGGTGATAAAATTAATCAGAGAGTCATTTCAGTACCTATTAGGGTCAGGAATGACAAAGTAGTCTGTTATAGAGAGATGATGAGTCTGAATATGACTTAGGAGAAATGAAAAGTTTTAATCAGTCATGGGTTTGGAATGGGGAAATTGCTAACCTTCTCAAAACCCCCAAGAAGCCAGTAGGACAATAAACATAATCAAGGAATTGCTAAGAGAAAACCACATGTTTCTGTTTCATAGTCACTTCACCAAAGTAGTGGGTGAACACAATCTAGGGTAAGAAGCAACTACCCCTAAGATTCAGGGGAATCTTTCGAGAGGAATTACAGCCACATCCAAAAGTCTCTGTTCAGAACCAAAGCCATGGATAATTTAAGTACCAAACATCCATCAGTTTCAATAGAAACTGGGTACCCAAATAGCTTTCTATTTTGGAACCTTCAGTGACAAAGGAACTCAGGTGAGTGAAGCACCAAGGTCTGTGTGCTCCAGTGTCCCTCTGAGATACAACCATCATGCAGGAGCCATACCAGAAAACACTGCAGTGATCTCTCTTTTTGGACCTTTGGAGAAGGAAAATTTTAACCTGCAAACTGATCAGTCTAATTTCTTTCACTGTTGCATCTTTCTTTTTCTTTTGCCTTTTTCTTCTTTTTTTTTTTTCCTATTTTAGTTTTTTCCTTATTTGAACAACTGAGTCCTCCAAAGAAAGAGCAGAAACAGGAAACTGGATTTTTGCCATCCCTATCACCTCTAGAAAGATAAAAGGTTCTGTTTAAGCTGTTGTTGGGTTTTCAAAATACATATCAAATTTTTTTCCAGCATTGCCTTTTTTTTTTCCCCACATTTCCACATAGAGAAAAATGTGAGGTATAAAAATTACAACCAGTTTTTTTCCAAAATTACAGGTGTTATCATGCAACAATGTTATGATTAATTTAAAGTGTTAGTGCTATCTACATGCTGTTGATTAACACTATCAACAGTATTCAGGATTCACTTGCTATGTTGATGATCTAACAATACTAAAAGTTGAAAATTCTTATACAGGCATTAAAAATTCTGATTATATATGAAAAAAGTGAGACCACAGTTCAAAAGAAGATTGTCTTTTAGGTAATGAAAATGCTTTTGTAACAGAATTTCAATGTTCAGATGAAATAAGGAGCTGCTGAACCACTACTTTGTTCCTTGAAAAGGGCAGCTTTGGGGGTGTGACACATATATGCCATTGACATCAGTGATGATACAACCCTTCCCTCCTCTTTTGTATCTTTTGGTTGCTAAAGCTGTAATAGAGCTGAAAGGATACTGGTAAATGATTGAAACACAATCTCCAGTATTTTTTTAGAAGAATGAAAGGTCTTGGCAACATATAGGAAATACAGAACATTATTTCATCCACCAGTGGACCACATCAATAGCAGGAGAAAAAGTGAATATTGTGACCTGGATCTAACACAGCTTTCTTCTTACTCTATCATGAAAACCCTGGACTGAGCATATTTTCCCCATCACTATCTTTTTCAGCACATGCAAAAAAATCCCATTGTATAATGGAAGTTCACAAAGCATTACTTCCTTTAACTTACTTCTTGAAGATCCTGGGAGATGATACTGAATAGACTTGACTATTTTTCCTCTTATAAAATAATTAATACTGAAAGCTGCAAGCCTCATGAAGGAAAGAGGGAGCTCATAGGCTGCTCCTACCTTGGCACATTTGGTTATTATCACAGATGCACTGGGTCTTTTACTTAGTCCTACAACTGCACAAATTATTGGCTTTCTTTCTTTCTTACCATGAGGTATTTTTCTCTAGCCTTGAGAAGAATTTTGACTTGAACACAACCTGCGTGCAAGAAATGCACCTAGTAAGTGCACACCAGAAGTATTTTGGGAAAATTAAAATCTATTTTTATCAAAATATTCTTAACAAAGTCTTGTCAGAAATGCTTTCCAGGTCCAGAAACGTGCTGACATGTTTGATAATGCCCAATTGTCCAGCAGTTAAGTCAATCATCTAGAGTGAGAAAAGTTTGCTTCCAGGTTCCTGCTGTATGATTTCAAGGAGTGACTTGAATCTGCATTTGCCATGATCGATTCCTATAGCAATGGATTTTTGATAATACAATAAGTAAGAGGGAAGAAATTAAAGCTGTGTCTTCTGCGTAGCAGAACATTGTAATTTCCTCAGTTTCATATCTTTCTTTTTATTAAAAACAAAACAAAAACAACAAAAAACCTCCAACACACTATCCTTTTCCTTCTGCATGAGGAAGAAAATGCTTTTTTTTTTTCTTCCACAAGGAGAATATACTGCAGTGCTCACAGTCTGCTTTGTAAGTGATAGGATGTAATTACTAGGTCTTTGGAGTTTTCTTAGAAGTGTAGAAGAATATTGAAAGACTATTTTAGACTCTTGAAGTTAACTAGATTGCATTGTGACAAGAACAGTGACATTGCATTGTGACATGAAGAACAGCCATAAAGAGACACAATCAAACACCTAAAATATTTACTCTTTAAGACAAAAGATTTTTTTCTACATTTACTTAGAATTGAAATTATTGTTCTCTACTTGTAACTAGTTGATAAATACAAGCCAGAAAATTCAACATTAGCACCTCTTACATTCATAGCCAGTTATACCTAGTGTTTTTCAGAACACTTGGTAAGTGTGGGATAAACCTCAACTGTGTAGCAGGTGTGCTTCATGGCAGTCCTATCATCCTGAGATGTGTCATGTGTGTCATACTTCATTCCTGGCCCAGACTGTGGGAATTCTGAGCAGAACATTTGCAGCACCACTTTCCTCCCAGTCTGTATGCCCAGGTTTCTTTCCCATCAAAATAGGATAAGGGAAGTTCACCCCAATCAACATATAGAGGGGATGTGTAGCTGATCAAATACAGCAAACCCAAGTTGCCCTGCATATATCTTGCTGTAGACCAAAGACCACAGAATTGTTAAGAGAAGATGTTTTGGTTTGCAAATCCAAGGCCTCCAACAGTTTTCCAGTTCCATCTCAAACTTTATATCATTCTGAAGACGAAGCAAGATCTATTTTAAGAGACTGTCTACTTTAAAGGTCCTTGAAAGAAAGAGGGAGCTCATAGGCTGCTCCTACATTGGCATATTTGGTTATTTTTACAGATGAACTAGATCCTTTATCACTCTACAACTGCTCAAATTATTGCCTTTCTACCATGAGGTATTTAAAGTTAAAAATTTTTCCTTAGCTCCTTGAAATAAACTCTTCATCCCTATCTGACTGAGTGATATTGTACTAGATATTTGATAAATACAATCTCTAAATAACAGACCCATTACTTTTTAAATAATAGCTGATTAGGAATGGAATTTTAAATTAGGCTGTGATCACATCTGTGTAACCGTAGAAGCTACACAAGAGTGAGTGTCAGTAGAGGGGTGACAGTAGAGAGGTGACTCACTGTCTTAACATTAATAAGACCGGAAGGAACAACAGTGTTCCCCTAGTTTGTCCTCTTTTTTAAACCACAGGACTACATGGAATGAAGGGCCAAAAAAGTATCCTGTCTTTATTTTTCAATTTCTCTGAAAAAGAGCCCATTTCAATCTCCACAATTTTTTTCTAATGGTTAATTAATTCTTTGTGTTAAATTTTTGCCTTATGCCTATATTAAACTTGTTCAGCTTCCTCTTCTGGCCAGTGGGTCTATCATCTGCTAGGCTGGTGAGTTCATTAACACAGTCTATAACCTGCCTCATCCCTATGAATTTGTGTGGCTACAATGGTACTGCTGACTGACCCTGGTTAACATCACCTTGATACCAGCATCTCTGTTCTCCCTGCTCAGTCACTGTGGAGCTGTGCCCTTGCTAGTGAGGACACTGTCTTGCTATCCTTGCTGCCACCCTGGCTCCTGACTCACCTTCCCTGAGGAGCAACCCACTCTTGCTGCTCCCAGACAGAGCTGACCATGCTGAGGATAAGTCTCTTAAAAACAAGTTTTGGTCTTCTGGCTGTGAAGGAAGTCACAGCCCAGTCTTCCAAGAGCTATCATGTACAGGGCTTTTTCTGAGCAGAGCATAGATGATGTGAGGAACATCAGTTTCACACAAATTCAAACAGCTGGGAAGTCTGCCAGTTAGGAAATGTGATGAGATTAAGCCACTTCTGGGTTAGTCAAAGTATACACATATATAGTTAATCAGCCTTTTCTTCTCTCTTTGAGAAAGAATACTGGAGGATAAGAAGGACATGTTCTAGAAAAACCATTAAGATAATGGGAGCCTAATGGTTTCATAAGAAGTTGAAAAATACTGATTGAAATCAAAGCATTTACAGAAACATAAAAGAAAATAACCAACCTGAGAAACAAAATTAGACACAAGGAGACAATTTAGAGGCAGACAAATCATTGTACCTTATATGGTACACCAATAGCAGTTTTCTGTCATGGGATCTAATTAATACTGCAGATGAATTGTTACTATCACCCACATCACAATTCTGACTAATCTTATTTCTCATGACCCCTTAAATTAAGCATTATAGTTACTCATGTAGTGGAAAAAGTTGACTTCTGACAATATGCATTTCTATGTCAATCAAACAGCAAAACACTTTTTTAGCACCTCAGGTCAAAAAATGTAGTATAAAAAAATGTTGCATTGCTAATTATGCATTCAGCTCAGCAATACCTATGCTTGCAGATACTGCGTGCCTTCCTTCCTTCCTAAAAAAAAAAAAGCCATTTGGAAACTTCTCCACATAACCAGTACATTGATGTTAAGAAAACATCACTTCTGCATTTCAAATCTTATTGTCTTAAATATCTCTTTTTTTTAATCCAGTGCATAAAATGGGAACATAATTATTGTCATTGAGTTACAATGTAGCATGAGTTCCCTACCAAATATTTTTGAGGCGAGCACTTGGATATTAAAGCTTGGTACAATCGGGCCAGCGTGTGCCATGTGACTAGTTTGTGCTTTCTTATAAGAACCATATCCTAAACATGTGTCAGCTAACACAACAGGACTAGCTTAGGAGTACTACAATTAGATGCTCATACAGATCAATAGGAGATTATTATCTGTAATTCCCAAGATGGAAGAATGTAGTCAGGCCGTGCTGAGACATACCGTTTACAAAGTTAATTAGTCAAGAGCCACTCCTCAAGGTAAATTGTGTAGCAGGGAACTAATGTCTTATTAGTACATGACTGCTTTTGCTACTGAAGGATACACCAACGCTACCACTTTCAATAAAGCAGTGGATAATCAAAAGTCTATCTAGCCATGGATGTCTCTCGCATTTTTACTTTTTCTACAGATATTGGCATTAGATTGCACAATTCAGTTTTATGTATTGGGGATAAGAAACATGCAGGTTGTTGAGTCAGTGTGCTGAAGAGCACCAGCAAGACCATCCGAAGAAATCAATATTCTTCTGAAAAAGTGCAACCAGATGGTTGACATTAACCCACTAGTTCACATTAGGAGCGTGCTCTTAGAGTGAATAATCTGCTCAGTCACCTACTTGTCTTGTCTTGCAGAGAGGTGCAGTCTCAGGGTGCACCAACTAGATGTTTCCAAGTGAAGTCAACCCTGAGTGATACTTCAAGAGTTCACCAAATTCTTCCACCCACTAACAGGCTCTCTGCCCAAACAAAACACTCTCAAAATACATTCTGTAGGGGTGTATGATCTCCTGCATTAGCTATTTTCCTCTACAAAGCCATTTTTATTTCACCACGTTGCATGCTAAAGCAAACATAACCTTCATTAGTGCATTCAAGATTTAAGCAAAGGAAGGATCAGGTTTTATGCAAATGATTTAAAAAATCATTCAAGATTAAAAGAACATTGGAAAATAAAGGAATGTCTCTTTATTTTGAAAAAAAAATCTTATAGCAGTTAACTGTTAATTACTAGGTCACAATCAGTAATATTTCAAGGATAAAATTATCATCTTCAAAAATGGTACACAGTTAAGTTCACCCTCTCCAATGTCTTTAGGCTCTGCAAACTTCTAGTGAAATCAACTGAGTTGTGTAATGGAATAAATATTTAGATGTATAGTAAGAAATGCTTATTCTCAAAGAAACTTGTCAGAGGCTAAGTTACTGAACTAGCTTCTGAACAGAAAGCTTTTTCTGATAAAGCTACAAACTGGATGTCAGCACAGTCAAGGATGTCTTTAAATGTGTTAAAAATGTAGCTCACTGCTTATCAGAGAAAATATTTGTTCAACTTAGTAAGCAATTATTTTGAGCAAAACTAATTTGGGAAAAATATTTTAAAAGTAAACATCCATGGATATTTTGAACCCTTCATGAAAATTTAAATTTTCAACTGCCTTTCAAAATTGCCTTCTCTAAATAAGGACTAGACAGCCCAACTTTTGTTGGCTTGACTTTAGTAGTAAATCAGTGCACTGAAGTCTGTTCTTTGGATCTACCTGCCTATCCTACAGGAAAGGATTGTTATCTCGAACTACATACCCTGGCCCATGTTAGCTGTTTAAGTGTTCAGGAAGAACGGGAGTTAACAAAGGTGAGAACAAGGGCCAGGATGGTTATCAAAGTTTAACAATACAGCTGGTCAAAATTGCATATCTTGGAATGCTAAATTTACTGGTATAAGCAAAGCTGTTGAATAATCATTAACTGACCAAGATCTACCCATTGTCAGGCCCCACAAAAGCAGTGCTCCAGTTACTTTCCAATAACAAAACAAAATTTAAGATGTTGCCATAAAAGGAAATTCTTTTAGGATACTGCTTTTTTCCCCTTTTTACAGTAAATTGATTTGCAGAAAGTCAGATTAGTGAAGTCTTTGATCTCCAGTGGAAAGTGGTTTATCCTGAGGAATGTATGGAATAATAAGCCTGAGCAGTTAGTTCCCAGAATTTACATTCTGCAGTATCCCCCAACAAAAATGTCAGAATGTGTACATAAAGTTGAATGGTCTAAAATACACAATGCAATGCCCATGTCTTTGAGCAAACACTAACCTTCTGTTCCATAAGCAATGTGTTTGTAGGGATTGCTGCAAATGCCTTGTAGCTTGTCTTGATCTTGTACTGTTAAAAAGGTAAACCAGAAAGCAGGAAGAGAAGTAAAACAGCATAGAAGAGTAAGGGAGAATGAGATGAAAGGTATGACAGAATGAAAGATCATTCCAATTGTCTTGCAAATACATTGCAACAAAACAATGCTTACATATATCCTAGGACAGCTATTTCTTAAAGAAAATATAGTGGTTTTGTTAAGATTTTAAAAGCCTGTAAAGTGCATATTTTGCTCTTAGGAATGAAGTAGGATAGCTTATAGCTTCCAAAGGAAGTTAAACCACTTTCTGCTGATTACTATCCTTAAATGAATACCAGGAGAGGCTGTGAGGGTTTTTTTGAAATTTTTTTGTGAATTGACATGAAAATACACAGCTACTTCTGCCAGGAAGTTTAGGATGTTTAAGCGCTGAATTAGTTTTGTGAGTGGATAGATCATTTAAATCTTCATGCATATTCATAAAATGCATTCTTGTTTGATTATAATAGAAGTTCAACTAAGAAAATTGTGTAATTAAACATGTAAATGAAATGCAATGTCTTCACTAGCCCATAAGCTTTTACATCTGATGAGATGGGCATCCTATATGATAAGAACACTACGATCATTTTGAAGTTATTTGTACTGTTATATGAACTAAACAAAGACATATCAGACTGTTAAAATATAAAAGTTTCTACACTGCTTTCATGTGCTTTATCACTTCCAGATATGGTAGAACCTGTATCATGCCATTTTTGCAATGTCTGAAATGATTGAAAAGTCTTTAATTCAGTTTCTGATCTATATGAATATATTCCTTTACATATTATTTCACACTACCTAAAAGTATTTTTCAATGCCTGAATACATCTAATAATCTGCTTCATTTATCTAGCAGTAATTTTAAACAGCCATAGATAGTTAGGTCTGCTGGCCTGCACCATGGTCCAGTCAAAACCAAACCAACTCCAGTATCAGAGCTTGGGCAAATATCACCCTGTGGAGTTTGGGGGGAAGTGTTCTACTTTTTTGTTCAGATGTTCACCTAAGATGCCCACAGGGCATTGCAAAGTGTGCTGGACACATGCTTATAGAGGCTTAAAATCGGTAACTAACCATGGCAGCATAGTGTCATGAGTAACCTTTCCTGCTTTGTAGTAGGTTTTGCAGCTGTGCTGAGCTCCTTGTTACTAAAGTTAGTTTGTTATCCAGCTGTTTTGGGTAGATCTACATACATTCCTGTGCTGCACTTAAACAGGAAAAAATCAAAGAATATGTAGGAATGATGTCCCATGAAACCATTGCAAAGAGTTTTCACATATCACCCAGAGATTGTTATTCTAATCTGTTCCCCCAGAATCAGAAATTTGTCTGTCCCTACTCCATCTTACTGTCCATTTTGCTATATTACGTCCATGAGGACATTATCAAAGTGTAATATTCATATTTCAAAATCATTAGCAAATACAAACCATGGGAAATCATATGTTTATATACACAAATAAAAACAGTTAAACAAATTCATAGGTTATCCTTTGATTTGCATTAATTGCTGCATGCATAGGCATAGACATAAAAAAGCCCTCCAATAAACAATCTTTTTTGCATAATTGCTTTAATATCACACTAATTAAACAGTTTAATGTTAATATTGAAAAGTACACCTAATATCAGAATTCTGGTTTAATAAGTGTTGGTTTAATATCTGTCTTAACATTGCTGCAACGACTTGAAGAAACGTTAAAGTTGAAAGATTACACATGCCAAAGTCAAGCACTTCTAGAAGCTGTTTTTCCCTTAATGTTCACTTAAGCTCATTCATACATGCAAAAATTTTGTCATGCATTAACAGCCATCACATGGAGCAACCTGCTTTTTGTCTAATTCTAAAGCTGAGCTGATTAGTTCTAAAGAAACCTAAATGCTACTTAGGAGGTTAAAGTTGTCTCTCCTCAAAATTTTCCTTTTTTCTCTGGAAATATACTGAGATTTGAGGCCAGAGTATTATCAGACAGCCTGCTACACTTAACACGTCAGCAAAATTCATTGAGTTATGCCATAAACTAGGGATGGAAATAAGTGAGAGCAGGACTAAAGGGGGGTGTTGAATAGACAGTATCATTAACTGTAGAAATCTCAGACTCGCATTTTAAAGCCACAAGAGATCTTCCCTGCACTGACCACCCAACTGCATTCGATTTAGAGATTTCATGTCTTCCACATCTCCAGCAGAGCCAGGTTTGTCTATGTGATTAAAAATTACACCAGACTAGTGGTCCAAGTCTGTTATACTGGCAGACACTCTCCCGGCTTCCACGGCGTGGTGAGACAGTTTCAAATGTGCCACCATATCACATGATAAAGCAGAATTAGCAGGAAAAGGGACAACAGGGAAGTCAGAAAGGGTATAATAACCTCTGGAAATATAAATCCAGGCAATAGCTCTGTGTCACTAGCAGAGAATTGCCTTACTGCCAGAGAATCTCACAGTGCTCATTGTACCAACTATCAGGAAGAGAAACTGTTTTGCAATCTGCAGGCTCAGTCGTGCCTTCCAGTTTTGTCTCAGGGGCTTTTTGTCTCGAGATTTCTACAATTTCATATCTCTTTTTGTTTCACTAAGTAGTACTGACAGGGTGTAGTGACACTGTACAGCTGTGCTTGGCACAGTGGTTCATTTGGGGTTGCCTGCTTTTTAAAAGAACCAGTCATGACAATTGCTACTTTGTGCTGATTTTAACCACTCATTTCCAATTAACATTTTCCAAGCAGTTCAAATCACCCCTGCCATAGCCAAGCTGTTAGGAACACATCTGACACAACTTGATCTGGCAGATCAGGCTATAATTTTGTGCTATGAGCAAATAAATCAATAAACTATGATAGACTTTCTGTGATGTGCAAGCTCAAATATGAGTTACAGGAGGCACAAGGGAAGCACAAAAGGCAAAGATAAGATAAAAGAGGCCAGATTCTGCAACTCTGATGCCTTCTGCAACTAGCTCTTCCTTTCTACATAGCAGTTTCTCTTGTTTTCACCTACCTGCTGCATGTTTTTGGATCAACTTTCCTTTCCTTCTGCTTCTTGAGATACACCTTTAGATTTAAAGTGTAACTGGTTCCCAAGCCCTCCTGCAGCAATTCCCATCATTGATTATTCTCACTCTGTGAGAATAGGCTCTCCTCCCTTCGGGTGGATGACAAACAGCAGGAGCTGTTTGTGAGACTTTTGTATTTGCAGTAGCTCATGTTTTAAGAAGTTTGGCTTTTCTTTCCCCCTCATCCTCTGTCTAGCACAACGAGATCAGAGAATTAACAAGAATCAGAGGAGTACAGAACAAAGAAAAGAAGCAGGAGACTGCCTTCATCTTTCCTGGTTGGCTTTTAGCCCCAAAGTCCCTGCTCAGGCTGAGCTCCATTGTATCTCTGAGCTGGTCCCAGGGCAGCTGGGATAGGTAAAGCCTCTGGGGAAGTGAGGAGGACAGATAGGATGAGGTGCTTGTGAACTAGTTATCACTTGAACAGTCAGTTCACATCAATTAGATTAAGCTGCTTCTAGTTCAGCCTTGAACCTAAGATCACCATGCTTCTATTGCTTTCAGAGGGAACACATGTGAGTTGTCATTAGCATGGGGTGAATAGAACGTTTCACACTTTATTTTTGACACAGGGTTTTTTTAAGTGAGCTACAAAAATAAGTGTGCCAAATGTATATCAGAGCCATTGGACACAAATCCATCTTTAGTAGTATGTCCTCCCACTCATGAATAAAGTATTCTCTTTTTTAGGATAAAGGATTCCTACAGCATCTTCTCCACAATACAGAACACATTGCTAGCAATTTGATATGGTAAGATTCAATCTTCACCATCTCCACTATGAATAAAAAACCTCTTCCTTTTCTACATTTTTTCCACAGCCCATTTATTTTACTATCACTCTGCAACACAGATGTGATTGTTTTCCTAGAGGGACAAGGAACTATTAGAAAATAAGCATGCACCAAGAGTACCTTGGGTTTGATGTTTTCATGGTCAGGAGGCAGGGAAAAAGACTGTGGTGAAGTCAGCTCTCTGGGTCTTGATGGAAGTATACCTGGTGACTTGTCTGAGATGGGAGATCTGCACTTTAGCACTGGTGAGGTGGCAGATTGCTCAGGTCTTGGAGAGGAGGAATTAGACCTATAATTTGTGTGCACCAATGAAGAATTAAACTGCAGTGGATGGGAATTAATATTACCAGTTTGTGGAACTGGTGGGGTAGAGCAAGGCTGTGGGAGAGACCACCTCTTTGAGAAACTTGAAGGGGTAGAAGAGGAGGCACTCGTATCCTGAACACACATTTGGGATGAATCTGACTTAGATCTAGAAGATGAGTGCGAAAGACTTGGGGTAGGAGATGAGTGTTTTTCTAGGGTGGGGGAGAATACACCACTAAGATTGGTAGAAGACAGTAAAGGATATGACCGGCAAGTAAAGATGGGTGAGTAAGTGTGTACTCTCTGAGACTTCTGAGGTGCCTGGGATCTGGAGGCAGCATACTGCAGCCCTTCTGGAGAAGGAGCTAAGGAAGAGGGAGCTGGGGCACAAGGAGGAGGCAGTGTAGACTGCAAATCTGGAGAGACAACTGATCTTCTATGATAGGAGACAAGGGATGACAGAGAACTTTGGGAGTCTGGAGAAAGTGTTCGAACTGGAAGGTGCTTTTTAGGAGAAAGGGACCTCGTTCGAGGGGTGGGATGAGGCTTGGAAGGAAAAGGCAGATGCTGAGCCCATCCTGAAATCCAGTAATCCTCTCTGCTGGGAGAATCTGGCCGTATAGGAGGGCTTGAAACAGATTTCTTGGGGGTTGGGGGAGTTGTTTTGAACTTCTGATCTATTGCAAATGTTGAGGAACTAAGGGAGCTACGAGAAAACGTGGGACAGGAAGCAGGAGAAAGTGGTCTCCGCTGAGAGGAGCCTGATCTCAAAATAGCAGTTAAGAGAGTCAGTCTGGTTGGTAGAGGGGATTTGACTCCTGACTTTTCTAGATTTCCTCTAGATGACCTTTGTGTGCAAGGCTCATTTATACTACATACAGTTGAAGAGGAGCCATAAAGAGAGGGTGGAGACAAAGGTTTAGGAGTAGGAGATAATGAATGTGTTATTATATGTACAGGGAGAGGAGACAAAGCATTCAATCTTTTGGAAGAACTGGGGGTTGAAGGCTGAGCTGAAGATCCTTGAATTTCAGCTGAACATGGAGGACTGCGGGAAAGACTTGGGCTCTTTGTTGGAACAGAGGATGTAGTGAAGTCTCCCATTTTGCAAACACAGCCAGGAGTATACAGACTTGGTGTTTGTAGGTTATCTGACAACTGAGGAGTGGAGTACCAACTCCTTGATGCAGAAGAGGATATTTTAGACATGGAGGGATGTGAACTATGAGAAGTAGCCTGAAAGTAGAGAGATGAGTCTTGCTTAGAAAACCCAGTTGCTGACTGCCAGTTGTTACAGGAATCTTCCAGCGAAGAGGCTTGATTCATGTTAACCATGGCACCACACGCTACTTTCTGATTAATTGGAGAAATTAAGTGGACAGCAGGTGGTTTAGAGGAAAGATGATCAGAGGTGGAAAGAGTAGAAATTAACTGGAGAAAAAAGAAAAACAGAAATGTTAATATAGGCGGAACCCGTGGAACTGTTAAATAACCCACATTTCAGTCCTGTGGTCATGTATGTAGGCTTTCCATTAGTACTGCTGTGTGGATTAGAAGCACAGGGCTATCTTAAATTTGGACATATAGTCTGATCGATAAGACTCTCTAGGGGAGCTGACTGAGGCAGACAAGTTATGGGCTACTTTGGTTTTATGAGACCTCAGTTTTGTTGACATAAGCAAAGTTCAAGGCTGCAGTATTTTTCATTTTAGGTAAAACCCAATAGAGTTGTGCCATGAGTGTCCAGAATCATGTGACGCCATTCTCATTGTATAAACAGAACAGAAAGTGAGAAAATTGCAATAGCATCCCATCTCACTTCACCGGTTCAGTGGAAAGCAGCCTTTCTGAAAATGGTATTCAAGTAAATTGCTTATTTTCTAATTCAGTAAACAACCCCTTCTGCAACACTGTGATATCAGAATGAGAAATTTGTTCGGAACTACTTAAATCAGACATCCAGTTTGGTTTTCACCTTTCCTGTCATTCACAGAGCAGTGCATTTGACAGTTTGCAGCCATGTAAGAGTCCTTATCCCCTTCTCCACAGTCTTTCAATACACTAATAAAGCAGTAACAAGCTCTTTCATGAGTGCCTTTTTTCTTGAGTCTATTCTAATTAGGATTTGTCAAAACTAATTAGAGCATACAAGTATATTATCAACCCTTTATACAGTTTCATGCTTCTAAATAAAGAAATTCTCTTAAAATCTTCCAAGTTATTATAATGCTGAAATCAAAAACTGATGTAAACAAAATATGAATAAAACATATCGGTATAAAATAGTGAGTTAAGTCAGCTGTAAAACCAAAAGGCTATGAACTGTCACCTAACATTTGACAGAACAATTTGAAAGTAGGGGCATTGGCTCCAATTTCATGAAACTTGATATAAATATAAGAACACCTATTTAACTACTGTTTGATACCCTGAGAAGATTATGCAGCTCTATAAAAGACAGTTACACCATTCTGTTTCCACACACTACTTGCGCATGGCTGTGGCTCAGCCATGAATTATATTTTTTAATAGAAATATCTCACCCATAATAGAGAGGAATTACTGTTATTGTTATTATGTAATATAGTATTGATTTATCACAAAACAAAAATAAGAAGTAATCAAATAATTTTCAAGTGAAAGCACATACCAGAAGAAGCTGTGACAAAAAAACAGAGGCTTCCAAGGGCTAAACAACACCTGAACCACTAAATATGGGTAAACACCACTTCAAAACCTTATTAGCCCTTATAACTTAAAATGAGTGAGCTCTTCCTGCTAAATGAGACCATATAAATAGCAAGCCTTGTAAACCAAGACACTTTCTGTATAAGGTAACTTCAGAAAACCGAAGTCAATGCTTTGATTTATAGGAATAAACACAAAACATCAGAATGCCTTTACAAACCCACTAACTTCCCCTTGTTTTATACATGTGTTAAGGTGTCCCATTTTAAGGAAAATCAAGGGATGTATACAGGGTGAATATTACAATATAAACATTTATATCCATTATACATTGCACCATATATTCCATGGGATTAAGAAATTATGATTCTTGCTGAAAAAAGCTGCTAGTTAAGAAGCAAAAATACTGGAAATTGAGGATAATTTACCAAACCTTAAGCATTATGAATAATAAAGCATTATTATTAAATGTCATGAAACATAAAATTATTTAACAAGTTGAAAAGCAGTGTGGTAATAAACCTCATAATTTGGAGCAGCCTCCTTTATTTAATAATGATTCCTGGAAGTTGATCAACTATCAAAACAGAACTTGGGTATAAAATCTTTATATTTCAAAACAGAATAGATAAATTTCCCCTACAAAGACAACAGTTTAAAAGAAAATGTGGAACAAACATGAAACTTCATAATAAAAGAGCAGGATGTGCAATGACTTCTAAATAGTTAAAATTTAATAAGAAAGATTTATAAGCAGCTGGGAAAATGTTCATGATAGCAGATGACAAATGTGCTCCTGCAAGTGCAATAAAGACATTTTGCAGTAATCTTCCAGTTTAAACACCACTGGAGCTAATTGAGACATTAATGAAGTCTTCAGAAAAAAATTTTTCTCTTTTAACACAGTATTAACCACATCTATAAACGATCAACCTCTTATTTACAGGACGAAAGAATCATAAATCAAAGTGGGTTGGAAGTGACTTCTAGAGGTCATCTAGTCCAGCCTCCTATTCAAACCAGTGCTCTCACAAGCACCAGTGGGTCAGGGCATCTGTGATCATGCCTCACCAAGCCTCTAAAGCCCTAATGGAGTTGGCTCCAGGACCCCCAGGCAGCCTGTGTCAGTGCTGCACCACCTCCCAGTGAGGAAGGTGGTCCATTGGGGACCTCACATGCTTCAATTTGCAGCCACTGCTGCCTCACCTGCCACTGCAGAGAAGAGTTTGGCTCTGTTTTCTCCGTAACTGCCCTTCAGGTAGCTGTGGGCAGTTCCTAGATATCTCCTTGGCTGCCTCTTGGTGGGGGTCAGCAAAGCCAGTTCCCTCAGTCTTAGCTTACATCTGCACCAGACACATTTACAGCTTTGTGCTGGACCCCATTCCCTTCCTCACATCTCTCTTGAAATTGGGGGTTTCTGGTCACCAAGCTAAGTATTGTTTTACAGTTGCAGCCTCACCAGTGACAGTTGGTGAAATATAATAACTTCCCTCAATCGCTGGAATTTTTTTCCCTTTGTTTTTCTGTTCAGTTTCTCTACTGGTTTAAAATCAACCTCTAATTGTATTGGATTAGTGCAGAGCAAGTCAGTGACCAAACTAGATTTGTGTTGCTTTGGTCTGTGACTCAACTGCAAACATTTTTGTCCTCTCAGTAACACCTCAGATATACATTTCCCAAAAATATATGAAGAAAGCTGAAATAGGTACCAAGGTTATTGTAGTTCAAAGGGACCAAGGCACTTGAAAAGGATCTTGATGCCTTGTAGACAGTAATTCCAGAATTATCAAAGTGGTCATTATCAAAGTATTGACCCTTGCCCAGGAGACCTTCAGCACATTTGAAATGGAAGAACTGAGCTTTCTGATGGTCTTTCTGGTGAGGTCACATTGTTCTGGAAGGGCACAAAAGATGTGGTTACTTATACCAGCAAGACCCTGAAAGATGTGCTGGTGAAACAGGAAAAGCGAAAGAGTGAGGCCAACTGAGAGCTCCAAAGGCAAAAGCCATGTCTGAGACAAGATATGACTTTGATGTAGACCTGCTCCTGGGGTGAGTGAACCATGCTTTGATCTCAGCAGAATTTGATTATAGGTAGGAAACAATAAAAGTAAATTACCTACAAAGCCTGCAATCTGAAAACCAGAAAGTCAGAAGGAAGCACTGGACACTGTGGAAAACTTGTCAAACTCTCTGGAGACAACACAGTAAAACAGACTGTGAACCGAGACCCAATTAAGATGCCATTTAGAACAGTCCAGTTTCTCACAACATGGAAGGTTCAATGTCCTGATGATGGCAGGAGTTTGTAGGGACTCCTGACTTATTTTACTGGAAAAGCCAAGTCAGATGGCACTCACTGGACAGAGGAATGCCAAGTGACTTTTACTAGCTAAAAACCCTATTGGTTGTTGATCCCCCACAGTGAGTCAAGAAATTTCTTCTAGCTGGGCTTGTGTCCTGGCATTCAGGGGAGCAGATATCCTGCTCAACCCAAAGAGTAAAATCCTAAGGACAGAAGTCAGTCTGAGTCTCTCTTACATGGCTGTACACACTTTAATATAAAAAAGAAAAGGCAAGAAAACCCCAATACAATATATAAATAGTAAACTATCACCAAAAAGTTCCAAATATGACCAGAATAATGGATTCCTTTTTCAGACATTGAATACAGTGTGGCAGTTTCCAACATCAATCAGAACATTTATGTCTTCAAGAACAACAGAAGCTTCCAGTTTTGTCAATGTTTTTCTTTTTTTTCTTTCATTTAAAAAAAGTCAGAAATTAATGAAGCCATAGGAGCCCTCTGGTTCAATTAGAGTGATCCCTTCTGCAACACAATGGTTCCCAAAAGTGGTCCTTGCTTTTCTCACATCTGACAGGAAACTCATAGTTTAATCACGCTTTTAAATTAACATGATGTTATATGTAATAACTCTTAAGTGGGACATGATACTGCCCATATAATCCCATAACTGACAAGGTAGCCCACATATGGAATCCTCTGTAAAAAGGAAATGTACCAAGAGAGAAACAACACATGTATTTAATCTTTTCATATTTTTTTCTGCATTTCAGAACTTCATGAGATATCAAATCAGAAAGAGTGATGCCTAAGGAAACACTTTAGAACCAAAACAACAGTGAAACATAGTCTAGTAAAAACATCTTCTTCTTATGAAGCCATAGAGATGGCTAGAAATACTTAGACAATGAAGACTGAGGAAGTACTTACAGTCTTGAGAACTTGGGACGTAAGACCAATGATGAGATATGCAATTATCCATATTACATACTACCTCTCTTCACGTTCAGGTGAACAGTTAGCAACGTTAGGCTTAATTTCTTGTTCTGTGCCATCTGTATATTTTTTTACCTAACCAGCCAAATCCCTGTTTACTTGTCATCAAGCGCAAGAAAGATACAGTATATGAATTTTTCTGTAGAATACTCCAAAATCCACCCAATTTCTGTGATAGCTTTTAAAAAAAGCACTTAATAAGCCTGACAGAATCCAGATACTGAAAACTGCTGAAGTAAAATTGTATGCCCCCAGGACAAGGATTCTTTTACAGGCTGCTTCCTCTGTGTATGCCTTTATACCTACCTCAGGTAAAATTCTCCCTGATTTCACTGTGAGTTTCTCAGAAGAAATGAACGTTTCATAATGCTGTGAATCCCAAAACAGAGGGGATTTCTTAGTCATAATTTCCTCAATCAAAAATTGACACTGAATTTCATGAAAAAATAAGTGGCAAAAACATTTTAACACAAGATAGGAAATCTTATCCATGTTCATAAAAAAAGTAGCCATGTTTAACTTTCGTTTTTAAATGATTGATGAAGAATTGCATTTTCAACTCATGGAAGTCCTGTCGAGGTCAAAGGAAATGTCTGAATTTATTCCATGTGAGAGGGATGTTGTTATTTTGCTCAAGGTAGACTTTTACAATGTATCTACACCCCTGAATACTATCAGTGCTCTTTCCAAGATGGGAGATATTAACTTTTTACATGGTAGATTGACTCGATGCATTTTGTAAATATAACATTTCAAAGACCCTTTTTTGAAATGTCCCAGGGAGAATTTAAAATGTCATAAATCATTAAATGCAACCTATAAAGATCAACATAAAATGGAACTTTTATCTTCATTAACTCTTTACACCTGTGCAAAGTCAGTGTTAACTAACAATCTGAATAATAGGATTTTTTACAGTCTCTTTCTCTCGTAGAAAGGGCTACAGTGAGTGCTGAGGAAAAAAAAATCTAAGTCTGGGAAATCTAATGCTAATAATTCAAATGATCTCAAGGCCCCATTGACTTCAATGACCTTAGCCTATTTAGACTAACTAGGAATCTAACACCTTATTAACTTGCTGTTATGATGAGCTGCTCTGAAAGGAAAGAATAGATCTTCATTACTGCTCCACACACACACCAGAATCATACAGAGAGGTAGCAAGTCAGAAGTGTTGGGCCAACTCCTTGAAGTCCAAGTGTCACAGAAATGGCCAACAAAAATGTTAATTAAAGAATAAATTGACCAAGCTGCTTTACAAACTGGCTCAATATCCATGTCCTGAAAGCTTTAGAAAGTATAGGTTATCTCTAGGGTCTAAAGAACAGGTTACCTGATGTTTTTGTGGATCAGTAGTACTGTGGGAAAGTGCAGCACCTGGAAGGTGCCCATCGCCAGGAGGTTTCCCTGCCTCGGTGTCAGAGGAAACATGGGATGTGGTCAGCAGCTGAGCACTGATGGGACCATAGCCATTGGAAGGCCGATGAACATTGTTCGAGGCAGAAACTACTTCATCTTCATCACCGGAGTCTGTAATCAGGATAAACTCAGCCTTAAAAAGGTCATTCTCCTGCATTTCTCCTTTGCTTGAATTACACCGCAGGGACTGGAAAGCCGTTCGGGTGTTGTCTGCACAGACAGTGGACACACAGGCTTGTCTGGCCCCACTCTTTAAGACCAGTTCATGGGAGACTGTGTTAGACTGTAAAAGATAAAAGGAGAAAGATCCCAATTAACAGTATTTTATTTGTGTTCCCCAAAATGTGAAGTAGTTTAGGCTTTCAGGGTGGCTGGCTCTGTGCTACCAAAAGTGAAGAGGGCAAATGAAGAATCTGGGCATGAGCGCCCAGCAGAAACCACCACCCCTCCTTCCAGCCCCTCAGCCCATGCTGCAGGGGCTGCCTTCCCAGAGACTCACAGAGCAACAGGGAACTCTGAGCACAGCAATGGCCCGAGACCGGCGCTGCCCCAGGCACCAAGAAGGAGGGTGCAGTCAAGCTGAATACACCAAACATGATGGGAAGGCAACCCGACTGCGGGATCCACGGGAGCAGACAATGCTCCTCAGAGTAGTCTGGCAGACAAATCTGGGACAAAACCTATACATATTAATGAAGAAACAAAGGCCCTTAAGAGAGGGCATTCTCCGAAAAGAGCAGACAAAGACTCAGAGGTCAGAGAGCTTTACTGTATGTTCCAGGTTCTCAGCACAGACCTCAATTGTTCTTCGGATTTTCTGCAATTTCCACATCCAGTATGTCACTTCTCAAGCACGCTTTGGACAAGAGAAGAAATAGTGCAGACTGCACATACAATATGCACATCATCAAATCATTTGGCATTGAAACTATTGCCAATCATATTTTCCTTGGAGAAGGAATAAGGCAAATGAATAGACATGCTGTGTACTGCAAGAGAAAGCCTCCAGATGGGGCTTATATTTGAATACTGCTTGAGGAAGATGGCAATTACAAATTTCCATTTCACTTGCAGCTCCATGAGTCCCTGGAGACCAGTTCTTTGAAAAAATATTGGATCACAAATAGGCATACCACCAGTATGAGTTTGACAGTGTTATTTTGATTATCTGATGTTGGTTAGTTTCTTAAAATATGGTTCAGGTTCTAGACATTTTAAAAACGAGGCTAATCTATGCTATGAACGCCTCAGTACTGCATCAACTGCCAGAAAAGTATACTCTGCCTACTGAGAAACACAGGGGCATGAATGACAGGAAGACTTGATTCTGCTTTACCCAGGGCATTATTTGCAGAAAAACCAATACAGAGTGGCTGGAAATGTAACTAATGAGTTAAATATCCTGAGGACAATATTCCAGTGAGTGTCTCTTCAAATACATCCATCCTTAGCCCAGATCTAACCCCTTTTTAGACAGATAGGACACTGAAAATCCTGGAGCATGTTGAGGTCAGAGAGCTGTGAACTCCTGTGAAAAGTTTATTACATGGAAAAGCACTCAGAACTGCAGCCCCAGCAATGTCCCAGGGAAGGAGCTGTTACTCAAGGACAAAATTGCTCTAAGAGTTAATATTAACCTGAAGGTTGCAGTAGCCTTTCAAGCAGCATGAAATAAAATAAGAGGCCATTAAGTGTTGTGAGGCAGGAAAGGAACAACAAACACTGTGGGTTGACTAAAGGAAGGAGAACCAGGAATGTTGTGCTGCAGGAAATCACAGGGACAAGCTTTCCAGAATAAAAAGCTCACTTTCACTTTGATGCATTACAATGCAGCTATGAAAGGGATTGACACCTCTGCTGGAAGCCAAGCACTGGCACTTGCTGAAACCAGGATCCAGTGAGCAACTCTTGGTCAGTTCCTGTGTAATAACACCCTTCTCACACCACTCTTGATGCCTTGAAGATCAGGAAGGAATTCCCCCTTGTCTGCCAAGAATATAGTCTTGCATGACTGACAGAGGACAGTATTGAGATGGGCAAGGGTTTCCTTCCAATATCAACTCTGCCAAAGGCAAAACAAGCTATTGAGCAGACATCAGCCTTCTCTTGCACAATGATTCTACAGCTTGGTAATTAAAACGAAGCACAAGCCAAAAAACCATTCAAGGGAAAGAGCTTCAGTTCAGTGATGTTTAAAATAATTTTTTCTGTATCTTTTGAAAGAGTGGAAAAATTAATGCAAACAAAAATCTACCTTATTTAAAATTTCTTGATTGCTCAGTTCCGTTGGTTCCTCTGGAATTGTCACAAGGAACTTAGAGATATCCACAACCTCAAAATGAGTTGGAAGTCGTCCAATGGATGGCACAAATGTGAAGGTCAATGGTTTGGTTCCAGATTCTTGAGAAATGACCTACAAAACACATCATTAGTTCAACCTTTTTATCCAAATAAAGATGATTTTTGTCAGAATTAAAATAACATGAATAACATGAAATCAGTAAGTTATGTAACTGACAAGCTTATTATAAACTCTATTGGTCATTGTTTGGTCTTGGTTTGGTTTTTATCAGTTCATTGTTTATTAAAGTCTTCTTTAACAGACAAAATACTGACAAAATACCCATCAACATCCTATGTATTCTAATGGTGTGGCACAGCAGATAGGAGAACATCTGTTCAATAATTTGTTATTCTTTCAATTTTCCATAAAAAAATTAGAAAACCATACTCAATTCATTTCAAGGCTGTTTTTATCTTTATTTAACTCCACTTCAGTAGAATAACAATTTAATTACACCAGTGTATCTGGGCATACAGCCTCTAGTGTATTTGCTTTACGACTTAAAGCAAATTGGGAAAACCTTTGCTCTGCAAAAAGAAAGCAAAACATGTTCACATTTTCTAATGCAAACACAGCTAATTCTGAAAAATATGTGGGATGAATTCTGATTCAAGTATCTTCTCCCATTTTCTATGGGCCATTCAGCCACATACACCAACAAACTTTGTGTCTGGCTGCTTATTCCTCCCTCCCCACCTTGCCTTCTCTCTAGGTTTGAGCACCTAGGGCCTGAGAGCACCAACAACAAGAGAGATTAAGATAAGGCTATTTGACTCAAACGTTCACTTTTATCACAGTGCTCTCTCATCCCTCCCATCTTCTTCACAGCAGATACAAGACAGGGAAACGAAGTCCACACCATGTTAAAACTCTCAGTTGCTTTGCCAGATATAAAGAAGAGGAACTGCAAATGCCTCATCAAGGTTAAAGGAGGGAAGCACATCCCAAACCATCGAACCTGACATGCTGACTTTCCCACTACTTGTTGTAAACAATCCTTATTTCTGATTCAAAATTATGGAGTATATTGATTTTCCTTTGCTTTATCATCTGATTTAAAGGTTATGGCAGTTAATTGTCTTTTCAATAAACTCCAATATGCAGAGGCTTGAATTGTATTGAATGATACAGGAAAGTAAGATTATTGCTTTGGTTCTTTTTTTTTTTTCCTGCTTGTTTAAAGTGAAATAAATTGGAGTGCTATGACTCTCATTATGCTTCTTTGTAATTTGCATCTATAAGTAAATCACAGTTATGGAACAGAGTGGAGTTATGGTTTACAATACTTGATCTCGTGGCTAGAATATAAAATATTGTAGACACAGATTTCCAGTTTTAAAAACTATAAGCCAATATAAGTTACTTCCACAACTGCCTCCTGGAGTACTTGAGCAAAACAGAGTCACATTATTTGTACAAATGCTATCAAGTGTTCTTTTCTTTACAACTCTGCTCTCTCAGACACATTCAAGTGTCCAGGTACAAGGTGGTCTCCTATTTTTCTTATCCCTACACTTCATACAAGTGACCAAGCACTAGTGTGTATGATGCGTGGCCTGAATCAGTAGTGAAAAAGTGACTGCTAAATGCTCCAACATGCCAGGAGCTCAGGGTGTCATTTTATGTGAAGGAGACTGTCTGTCCGTCTCTCAGTAGCCAAGGTACCTGAGTCTGATTGTTGCTTTTCATGAAACAGTAACACAATTTTTAAATATTATTAGCCAGCACATTAAGCACTTAGTCCTTGCTCCTGATAAAAGTCAGAGTAACGTCAGTACTCGAGGGTGTACTCACCTGTGATCAGCTGCCAGTCCCTACAATGCAGCCAGGGATGCGAGCACCTGCAGTACCTAAAGGTGCCTTCAAGAAGCAGGATTACCTGCATACAGGCAGAAGCACCCATCACATTAGCACTAGTGATTGCTGTACAGTTGACCTGATTCACACTCTTACACAGTACCTGGGTCTATGCGACGGTGATTTGGGAGTTTAAGACTCCAGGATAGGGTATTTTAGCCCATAATTTTAGCCCATAACCTGGGGGGATTATGCCCCCCTTGCCTCAGTTTCCTAGGAGCCCAGAAAAGACCCACAGAGAGACCACAGGAGAAGAGACGAGCGAGAGAGGGTTTATTGTCTGGCTAGGAACTTATATAAGTTTCAGGGGAATCTAAAAACTGACCAATGGAAAATCTCTGGAGGTTTACAAAACTCACCAATAGAAGGGAACGGTTAAGAACCAATAGAAAAGGGTTAATAAAACCAATAAGAAAACTTCTTTTTATCTTCCCAAGGACATTCTTTCATACAGATAACTGTTGTTCAGGGGAATTTTGGGAAGAAGAAACAGTGAGTTGGCAAGAAATCACAAAAAGCCATTTTGAAACATGTTTAAACAACATTAAAAACTTCAGTTTTCACAACATTTGTGCTGTTTTCTTCACCTCCTTCACCAATCCATTTCTGAAAGGACCTTTGCCATCCTAAGTAGGATGAGTCCACTGCCACAGGTCTACACTAAAATTAACCAGAGATAGCCGTTGCTTTCCTACAGATCCAGAGCTGTGCTTTCATCTTCTGAATTTAATTAGGAAATGCAGCTGGTGACTCTGGTACCTCGATTGCTTTTACTAATATTTTCCCCCTCTGCCTCACCCTCTCGTCATGCACTTGTTTTTACACTCAACAGCAGTTGTTCTGTATCCACTGGTATTCTTGTGTCAGAGTGAAAAATATTCTTTATAAAAGAAAAAGGAAGAGTGTGCAAATAGCAAGCCCAAACACAAACAGATTTATAGAAAATTACAATCAAATTAAATCAAATTAAACTCGTATTTCATCTGCATATTTGTAATGAGGAAAGACCAACAAAAAGTCAAGTTATGGGCTCCAGGCTACTGCATAGTAATGGGGAGATCTTGCTAGCACCTAATTCTGTACTGTGTCTTACCTTGCACTTCCAATTTTATTGCTTTGGTATAAAAATTAAAGAACACACCAAGAAAACCTTGCTGAGTTTGGGCTAAAGACACTATGGAAAATAATCACCAAAATTGCTTGCAAGTTAAAACTAAGATAGGAAAACACAAAGATGGGCAAGCAAGATTTTTTTCAGGTCGAAGATGCCATGAAAGCATAGTATTATTTATATTCCCCTAGTGTATATTATTTTCCTAGAGTTTAGAAAGCATAGACGAGTAAATAGAATTACTGCATTTCAGAAAGTTTTAAGTTGCCAGATACTGTGTGAGGCAGTGATAGGAATGCTCTCTTCTTGGTTTCACTCACAGCAAGTGAGAAACAGGAACTTCCAGCAGGTAAAACTGGTCATGCAATCTAGGCTGCATCACAGAAACCTAGACAATAATCAAATATCACAAGACTTGCCAGAAAATATAAACATTTCCATTGGAGGAAACAAAAGAGAAATATTTCTCACTTTAAAATATTTTTGAGTAGTTATTTTCATTTTATAGATTTAAAAAATTAAGTAAAAATACTTTGAAATTTAAAATTTTAATGGAACAATGTGAAGCAGAAGGAACTGTTATATACTATTTTTTTTTTTTTAAGGTACAGAAAGGATTTTTGTGCCTTTTTTCATATGTTCATCTCATTTACTCTCTCTCTCTCTCTGGCTGATGTTTCTATCCTTGAAGAACTGAAGGAAATTAACAGGTTGGACTTCCAGCATTTAATTATATATATTAATAGCACTCTGACATGTAGAAGTAAATGAGAGAAAAGCTTAAAATTCAAAAATATATAAAAATATATGAAACTTCTTATCATCTTTTCTCCATAGTCAGTAGTAACAGCAAAAGGAATTCAATGCCATACATTCTCTGCTGCTGGAACTCACTTGAATCAGTGCAATTACAGGGACAGAAAAATACCAAATGCTGAGTCAACTGAAGTCAACTGAAGGAATTTACTTCAATCTATTGAAGTCAATACCAAGGAATTCTGTTTTATATTACATAATCAACTTTATGCACAGTGAAATAATTGATTGTTTCTAATTGCAGCATTCATGTTATTTAGTTCTTTGAAGAGCATAAATTATAGAGTTTAATATAAATAACCATTGAATATCCATCAGAGGCTATTGGCTGCTGCATAATACATTGCCAAATAGCTTCAAAAGAAAAAATTCATTCTAGATGACTTCCGTGAGTTCCTATGTCATCAATTTACAAACGGGTTTGTTGCATAATTTATACCATCAATTTGCAATTGCCCTAGGGATGGTAACTCAAATTATATTAATTATTGTTTTCATTACCACAGCTTCTACAGTCCTTACTTGTAGAGCACATTTTTAATGTCTTGGTTACCTTATGAACATAAACCAAAGCTTCGATTTAATCTATCATATTCTCTATATGCATTCAGCATACTGCCTATTTTGTAATTTAAATTGAGGTCCCATTGCTTCTTAGAATTTCCTTCTCCAGTACAGATTGCTAAAGTAAAAGAATATGCTGGTTCACATTACCACTTCTTCCACCGATTTGCTCATGTAAGTCATTTCAAAAAAAACCCAACACTCTGAGAAAACCTCACTTTTGATCATCAAGTACTTCCTTTGGAAGATATTTATTTGTTTAAAGGCCAGAAAAAGAAATACATGTATAAAGAATAGCAAAATAGTAAGTGTATATATCATGACATAGAGGCACGCTGACTGAATCACTGTTTTGCTCAGAGGACAGTTTCACATGTCCACAATTCCTGAGTGATAAATATAGCTCTAACACTGAGAGAGAGCACAGCTAATGCCATTCACCCAGTCAGGGAGAGAAGCCATCAAAAACACAGCCTGGGTTCTGTAACCTCTCCTTAAACTCCTTTTCTGTGTTCAGACTAAAGGCAAACCACAAAGATATATTGTCTCCTCCTCACACAGAGGAAAAGTCTAGTCTACTACAGATGGAATTATCAGTTAATGAGATGTAAGAATTTTCAGCCTGTCTTCATATCCTGTCTTATTATAGCTATCACAATAACCTAATATGGATTAGCTGTTTATTGTGTAATATGAGCTCTGGCTTATCTAAAACCTTTCACAAACAGAAGCAGAGGATCATCTGAATACCAGCTTTCTATCTGTGAAACTTCAGGGGAAAAAGCTAAATCCATTCCAAAAGTCCAGGATAAAATGACAGTCAAGCTGAAGTTTGTGCCAAAGTTCCCAATAACAGCTGTGGTAGGAGCTTCCTCAAGCCTTGTGATGCACCCATTGTATCACCTTCAACAGAACAGTTTTTTCTTCTTTCAATACAGCAGCACACACTAAAATGCAGACAAATATCTTTTGAAAATTAATGTGTGTAAAGCACTAGAAAGAGCAAATGAATAACAGTATAAAATTGTGATCTATTATTCAAAATGCAAGAGTTCATTCAGATGAAGTGGTTTTTTTCAAACACCATTTTAATTACCTCTTCAGCCCAGCAGACTCTATACAACTGTAATAGCCCTTTCATACTGCTCTACACATATGCAGCTAAGTTCGATGAAAAGTAAGTAAAGATAATCTTTAATTTTCTCCTTTTGCAAAGGCCAAGTAAAATGCTTTGCCTGTTATGCTTAACTGACTTAACTGAATTCAGTTTGAGTAAATGGCCATAAAACAGACCCTAAGGTGACCTAGGTCTTTAAATCATATTTTAGCATTACTAACAACCTTATTTGCTCCAGTCTTCTAAACCTCCTAAGAAACAACATCTTCTAAGCTAAAACACCTCTGTTTTAACATCCCAAGCTGCTCTAGTCTATCACTTACACACAAACCCTCAGCTAGGCAGTCCCACACCCTGACTGCCTCCAGCTTCTCCCTCAGCAGGTACTCACCATTTCCTTCTGTCTGTCATGTGTGTTTGTGTGGATCAATGAGAAATCATGCTGAAATATTGCTACTGATTTTGCCCTAGTGTGGCCAGGTTTGACATCTGCTCTTGCATAGAAGGCAGCCAAGGACTGACAAAAGTAGACTGAAGAAGTTTGAAGACTAATTGCACAAGAAAATAAAAATAAAAAAAAAAAAAAACAGAAGCAGTGCTGTCTAACATGGACATGGACTGCATGGACCAAATACATTAGTGGTCAGAAGTGGAAGACTTCAGATCAATCCAATGCCTGTAGATACCTAAAAATATCTGCACCTAAACCGGGATCCTTACAAGGTCATAGGACCTATGAGTTCATATGTAGAACATCCATACTAGCACATGCACAAATACATTTACAAACTCTGATATACATAATATATGCTTACACAATGTCATGATACTTCTGCCCAACAAAAAGCCTGCAGAATGCTTCATCACGTTAGTGTAAGAGCAGCAAGGCACTACAGATTTCAGTTTTCTAGTCCATTTTTTAACAACTTCATCTCAATTATTCAGTGAGAAATTGAAAGTTAGAAGTCATTCTTTTTCCTGTAAGAGTTTCTTGCAATTTCAGCCCTGCAAGAGGGTCCCAGAATGCTGTTGTCATCTTCACAGAAGTCTTGAAGCACATTCTCATCAATTCCCCTCATTGTCTTCTCCCAAATGCTGCACCTATAAATAAACAGGTGCAGTTTTCAAATCAAGCACTGGGAGTAGAAATAAATCCCTACTTCCATCTGTCAGAGCTGAGAGATCAGTCTTGTGGGATGATGCTAGCAAGGAACTTCAGTTTTACAGTATCACACATCAGCCATTAGCCCTTTGGTGTTCTGAGATGGCTGACTAGTTGAGAACCAGAGGGATTTCAGCCAGACCAGCTCCCCCCACACAGAGCTGAGGCTCACATGTGGTGAGGTTCCACCACCACACCACTGAGACCTGGCAGTCCTGCCCTCACCACCACTGGAGAATCAAGCCCATGTGGCGCTGCCACCACAGATGAGCATCTCAGCAGTTTGCCTTTAAAAAAAATAAGTTGTAGAGCAAGTTTGGTAACACACCAGTGATGCTGTTGCAAGCAATATATTTCAGAGGCAGGTGGTGCCCAGAATCACATCTGTGCCTATACATATCCCTGCATGTGTCTTCTAACAGACTATTAATTTTGTACAATGAACTAACTATTGACTCCAGAAAAAGGAAATAAATAATAAATAAAACATGTCATGTTAGCATAGCTTGAAGGCTGTTGAAGAAAAACAGGGGATTTTAAAAGATGCTTCCAGAAGTACAAGCACAAGATAATAGCAGAAGCCTTGAAATTGCAAGTATGAGATAGTCCTATGGCTACAAATACAAATAACCCAGTATCCAGCATATGTAAAACTTTCCAAATATCACAGAATTTGGATATAGAATTTACTGGCCAGTGATAAAGGAACAAGTAAACTGTAAGCAAAGATAAAAAAGTAACTTCAAGTGGGCTCAAGGCGCACACTTAAGCCCCGCCATCAACATCATGCACCTCCCTGCAAACAACTGAAGATGCTGGCAGTGTCCATAACAATGCACAGAAAATAAAAGAAGTGGTAGAAATATGAGAGTTTATCTAGGTTGGTTTTAACTGCATGATCATGGAGAATGAGCTGTAATAATAGAAGCATTTAGACTTTAAGTATGAATATCACTGTAGCTGGACTACATCATTATACAAGCCCTGTGTATGTCAGAGTTTGTGTGCATTTGTGTGACCAGTACATTGAGGAGGTGCTAAGACAAATTGAAGAAAGGGTAACTTTGAGAGGTAGTACATGAAAATCTTTGCCAAATGGGTAAACTCAGTAGATCAGTGCTCCGGTTGTATACACAAAGAATTATAAATTCAGAATACCTGCCCAATCTGCCCAAGACCACCAGGACACACTGGAATCAGCAACAAACAAATTGAACCCCACCCAAGAAGGCTGTGTCTGCTATACACAGAAAAAGACTGCAGGATTACACATACAAGACCTAGAAGCCAAAGGCTTCTGCTTCTGCACAAAGAGTTGCCTGTCAGCTGTGGCTCCAACTGCATAGCTGTGAGCTAGTGCATGATGGTACATGAAACCTGCTTCAGTAGCCAAACACACCCTGTGAATAATTATCTGCTGTTAATAACAACAGCCTCATTCTATTAATGAAAATATCTTGGATAGTAAGAAGTGTAGTGATAAATGTTTGTTGTGATGAATGCCCCCCCTGACCTGTCCTTCTGTCAGGGAAAAGGGAATTAAAAATTTTATAACTCTGTGATTAGACTGCTAATATTTCAATTAAAGTAACTATAATTTTTTGTATCTCTGTGCGCATTTCCCAAGCTTGCATAAGTTGCACAAGGTATTTTGTCTTTCACCACACCCTTGAGGCTTGGTAGTGATCTGAATGCAGATGAGATTGAGCATTTCCCACCTGTGCAACATTTCTGCTCATTTTTGAAGAATGCCTTACTGCTTTGTTTAGACACAACTGAAGGTAGGCTGGTACAGCCTCACTTCAGCAATGAGGCATTTTAAACATCTCCATGTTAACAGTTATATATGAAACCTCTCATGGATTCTCACACGGGTATGCTGGATGTCAGGGCTCTCAGTGCTTCATGGTGAACCTGCTGTTAGCAAGAGCACTTTAGCAGTAATTTGGTGAACACAATAGCATTTTTTTCAGAACATTTTCTCTATTTCCCCAGATATAAGCCTCTCCAAAACAATTCAACATAGAGTGTGAGCACCCCATCATCCAAATATGACAGCAAGAAATGAACAACCATGGCCCTTTGTACCATGGTCACCTGGTATTGTAGCACTTACTCTAAAAAAATTCTCCTCAAACCCAAAGGACCACAGGTTCAGTCTCAAATTCACTCTCACCGCCAGCACTTTCAGCAAAGAAAACTGATTCTTTCCAGGACAGGATACAAGATAGTTTCAAACACTCCCCACCCAGAGACTTCAGCTACCTCTGTGTGACTTGAATGTGCCCATTCCCATACCCTAGGTTAACAGCTCCTGTCATTTTACCTCCTGCCCCTGATAAAACCAACCACCTCCATCTGCTCTCATTCAAACACCAAAACAGAAGGAGATGCTCACCCATGTCCTGCAGGAACTATACGCATATGTCTCTACTGACAGCTGTCTCTGCATTTTGACTGTTTATGCTTCTCTAAAAGTGTCCTTTTCCTCTTATTTTCCTCTTTTATTACTTCTGTGTGGGCTTAGCTAAACAATGTTAAAAGTACAATTAACTTTTTTATAGCTTTTCCAGTTTAGTTTATTAAAAATATTTTTATTTTGAAAACTAAAAAGTAAGGGGTTAGAGTTAAAATGTTTTGGACAAGTTTGGTTTAATACTGAAGTAACTAATTATTTCCATATTTCATATAGAAATAATTGATCTGGCAAGGTGAAAGGAAAGGTTAATGTGATCTGGTTTTGGAAGCACAGATTCTATCAAGTACTCTCCTGTGATTGGACCTTTCTATTATTACCCTAAAAAGTTTTACTTAATTTAAATCTCTGAAGAATTACATTTTCAATAGATACCTCCATTCACAAATTGCTCTATCTTGTGTCTGAGCACTTGTCTTGCTAAGTAACTATATCTTTGGAGTAGGGATCCAAAGGATATGAAGAAACATATAGAGCTGTACAGCTTAGATTGTCAAAGGCTGTATAGCTGCCACTCACATACCAATGACAGATAACACATTTTTCACATTTTGGACTTATCTCCCTAAGTAATCCTGACATACTCTCAAATACGATTTTCAAGACTCAGAAAGCCACCTGGCCTCTGGATTTATCAAGTTTATCTATCAATCAGAAAAGGGTATTTTGAAAAAAAGAAAAGCTATGCTGTCATAGATTTCAGGAAAAGCAAATTAAAATCTTAGTCTTTATCCACTCATATATGACCAGACTGAGGACTTCTAGTTCATCTGCTATCATTTTTTTCTCTCCCATTCCACCAGCTAAAGTATGTTATTCAGCTCTTTTCCATAAAGAAGAGAATGGAGTTCTCATTGATGGTAATTAGGGATATACAGAGTATTTTAGAAATATCAGGTGCTAAATTTTCAGCTTTTGAACAAAGCATACGTAAGAGAAGGCAGTTAGTATTTTAATCACTAAGAAATTCATTATTTCATCCTGTATTATCAGCAATAGGCTTCCCATCAGAAGCTGTACCACCCTTTACAGTCATACAGTACAAGTGATTTAATGAATAATCAATACAAGCCTGTCTACAAGCATTCTTACCTGTCCTCTGCTAATAAAACTCAGTGGGTTGATAATTCAGATGACTCCTTCTCCAGACTGTTGTCTGCAGTATGTAAAGCACAGTCAGAAGATAAATAAAAAATGAACATTAAAAAATCAGCAAATAAATGTCTGTGATAGAACTGAAGAAGAGGTCATATTTTCCCCTTCTCAGAAAGGATTTTCAGAGGTCCTTTTAATGAGCTATTTTCTGAGTAGGTCTGTGTGGGCCCAGAAGAATGCTGGCTACAAAGAGTAATTATTCTGGCACTCAACTACTAACAAACAATAAGGTAAAGCTGAATGGCTGTTGGCTTCTTCTGCACGTTCACCGGAGGGCAGGATAATAAACTTAGAATCTTGTTTTCTTCTCTGTGGTAATCATTAAAAAACAGCTGCCTTTAAACATTTGAGCTTTTCCAGATATCAAGAATACTGCAAGTTTAACAGTGACAGGGTCATTTTCATATGACTTTATTTGTTGGGAAGAATAGCTCCACTTGTTCCAGTTAAATAATTTTATTTTCATTTTTTCCAATAAAAGTGATTGTGTGAAAATCATCATTTTACACACTTGACTTTGTCTCATCAAAAAACAAAAATTCTTAGCTCTCCACTTTGGCATAATCATCCAGCTAAATACAGTCATGTACCATTCTTCAGATATTTTAGAATGTAGGAGAAAGAATAGAAGAACTGTAGGAGAACAGCAGACTATACATTTTGCACCAAGAACAAGCATAATTTCTGTAGCCAACAAATCTGGGCAGCCTGCAAACTGAAATCCATACTTTGCATCAGGCCTCCTATGCAGCTCTGAGTAAGCTAAGTAACCTTGTCTATACTTAAATATTATGACAGTCCATATAGTCCCAGATATTCTACAACCACATGACATTATTTGACTAGTTTTGGTGAAGATAACATCCACAGTTAGGACGTGCCAGCATTAACTTAGAACAACTCCCACCTCTCCGGCTTCTGCTCCTAGGAATGACAAGGCATCTATCAAAGCTCCCATGTGAGTCCAGCCAAGCAGCTCTTCCTAACTGGGAAGAGCATCTGTTCAGATGGCTATCTTTACCAATGTCATGCTCTGGTTTTTGCCCTACAACTCATATTCCCACCAGAAGAGCGATATAAACTATCTTGTTCACTTTCAAAATCAGGTTTTCCTTCTTTCTAGCCTTATGCTCTTACTCTTATATTTCAGTACCAATTAACAGATCTATTGATTCTTTCCTTCCTCTTTTTAGAATTTACTATAATTTACTAATTCTTATCACTTAGATTTCTCTTGGTCTCTCTTCCTTCCATTTCCAGTTTGCAATCTAACTTTAAGTTATGGCAGAGTTTACAACATCTGAAGTGGACTTCTGGAAAAGTGAGATAACACTTCATGACTAAATATGCTACTAATGTCAAGCTTCAAAAGAAGAGTCTTCCAGATTTAAGCAAAAACCCATCAGTGTTGTAAAGAATACTTTAGGCTTTCCACTGAAAATGTGCAAATAACACTATCCCTATAGATGCTATGAACTAACCAAAAGGATCACAGTATTATAAAAAAGTGCAGGGGACATAATTTCAATGAACAAAAATCCACACACTGTCATTTACTTCCTACCAAGATTTTCTTCTGAAGTTCCCATTATAAGAATTCAGGTGACAATGCAATGCAAAACACTTTTGCATGTAGCAAGAAAGAATACAGATTCAGTACTTGATTCTCATGTATTTGTACTTTCGTGTTGCATCATCGTCCTAAGCACTTGGAAGAAGGCAGGGATGTAATAATCTTAGCTTTAGATTAAAGAAGCAGTTGAGTTAATTTACTGCCAGAACTACAATATCAAAGATTTTATAAACATATTTATCACCTTAAAATATTTCAAAGCCTGTATTTCCTATAATACCACAAAATAACCCCAACAGTAATTTCAGTATATTCCATGTAGGTTCTTAAACCACCCTCATCACCAGGGAGAACTCCTTACTCACAAGTTGTGCATTACGTGACATTATTAACATTCACCACGTGGGGTGTATTCTTTCTCTTCTCCTGTCCAGGTTTAGCATTTTGATGAGTGTTCATAAGTCAAGGTTCTCTTGTGCTGTTTTTTCTATTAGCTAAGGACACATGCCCTCTTCTTCAAACTATAGGTTTTAGATTCCAATACTCTGTAGCCATTTAAAGGGACCTTTCCTTCACCTGTCTTAGTGGCAGATGACCCTGCCACCTCCTGAGAGCAGAGCTGCCAGATTCAGTAGTAATGTTGCTTGCTTACTGCAATGCTCCAGAAATGCCTGGATTAAGGACAATCCTGTGAGACTTCATGAGAAATGATGGGAGGTTTTTTTATCACTTTGGACGATTTTTTTTCTGAATGTTACTTGAAATATGTCAAATTTTACCCAAGTTCTGAGTGAAAATGAACACGATTCTGAGTTTCTGTACTTAGTCGTAGCTTTGAAAAGGGAAGAAATATATCTTGGATGTCAACAGTAGAGGATAAATGGTACTCCATTTATCATCATACTCCCAATTATAACAACATACATGATTTCAGAAAGAGAATCAACTCTGAGTTAGAGGCAACTTCAAAATTCTGGAGAACAATATTATAAATGCATAATTTGCTACTAGCAGAGATGGCTTTTTATTTTTCATTCATCTCCCGAAAAATGTATTTCAGGTAGAAATGAACGTTGCAATTCAAATTATATAAATTAGGAGATGAATATAAAGTTAAAAAACTGGAATCAGTTCAGTTATCAGTTTGTTAGTTTAAGATATCAGTCATAGTTTTAATTTCCAAGATCTGGGATAACTAAACCAGACATCAAATATATATCCATCATTTAAATGTCACATGAAAGAACCTATAACTCGTGTATTACTTTCTCACCCAATGTTTTGGCAAGTCAGAAGATTTACAGATAATAAACAGATTTGACCTTCCTAAAAGTCATTCTTATGCGTCAGCAAATGACTTTTGTTAGTATTCTTTATCCCAGAGATTATATGTCCTGTGAACAATATTAAGAAATCACAAACTTTTTTAATTAAGCTCTCCTATCTGTCTTCACAAGGTATCATGCAATCTGAAAGCTTCATAATCAATGTTTTTCTGAACAGTTTTGTCACTTTGCATAACACAGAATCATATCTGGTCTCAAATTACAAAAATAAATTTAAAAAAACTAAAACTGTATTTCATGTGTTAAGAACATTCTAACAGCAATGTCTTGGCCATCCAATGTAATTTTAATTATTTACACTTTGCACTAAACCTTCAGGTTTTTCAAATAGTCTTAATTTTTGCAAAAAAGGCATAGCTGTATTATTTATGTCAATCTCTTTTTCATAGAATTAGACTTCATGGCCCTACTGACTATGGTTGTTTCTTCAGGGAAAAAAAATTATTAGAAGCTCAGTCTTGCTAAGGTTATCCAGCTGAAGTTTTGATTACAGCAGAGACTACAGATCCACGGGAGAGCTCAGGCACTCAAGAGAAGAACAAGGCAGATGTGCCCACAGGACCAGTCCTCTTCCCTGAAATATTCTGACTCTTAAAGGAAGACTAATTAATGACATGTATCTTACCAAAAAGTAGTTCCCTCATACAGTATATGTCTCACAGTTCCAGCCTCTGATTTTGCATCTGCCCTGCCTACTAGGTCTTGTTTGTTAACTAGCCAAACTAGCCAGGAACTGGTATGGAGAAAAGACTTTCAAAATTAAGAAAATTAAACTAGTTATTTTTGGAAATAACTCAAAAGCCCTGTTGTACCAAGTACTTATTTTTTCTCTTCAGTCCAGAAAAGTTTCTTATAGAAAGTTACCAAATATACTAATAGCTGTTAAAATGTCACTAATTTAAAATGTTGCCTCTAATTTCATTAGAAGAAGGCAGGCTCTGTGTTGCATGTAGTAATGCCTCATCTGACTGTGTTGCCATTGTACACAGAAAGTCTCTTCTCCTTTGCAGTTCTGAAGTGGACCAGGAATTTTTCATTTGAGTATTTTCTTCCACATTAAAACAAGTCAGTTTGCTTAAACAAAACCTTTTAACAGAACATATTTGGTTTCATTCACTTTTTCTCTGGAAGGTTCCTTGAATCCAGGATGGCATGATTAGTGGAAACACCAGATCAGAGAGAGAGGACTGCTTTTAAATATTCTTTGTGAAAGACAAGATGGAAACTTACCCCAAGTTTTTGACAGTGCTGATGAATACCCCAGCTACCAGACTATTTTCAGATGTCTTTTTCTCAGATGTGTTTTTCAGCATAAGCTTCAAAAGATGTCTTCCTACATAAGCATCAAAAAGCAAATCGCCAAAGGTTTAAACCTTCCTTCAGATAAAGTTTTTTCCTAGTCAGAAATGTCAGTCACTGAATGCTATAATGGTGACACGACCTTCCAGGGTCAGAGAAGCATTTGGCACAGAAATCTTGATGTAAAGGCCTTGGATGAAGGATTTGAGGACCAAGCAAGGAGCATTAGGTAACTTTGAGAGAACAGGTTTTGTTCTGCAATACTCCCTGGAAACTGCCTTTCTCCTACAAGCAGCCAAGACCCACTGCAGCACCTGATGGTCACAAACAAGCCAGAAGACTTCAGGTGAAGAGTCTTTCATCAGCCTTCATTCTTGTTCCAAAACAATGCATCTGAGAAACTCACGTGGTCACAGATAGATTTGAAGCAATTGGCAGGCATCTTTGTTTGGCTTCTCAGTAACAATAAATAAACACAAGATTTAAGGCTGCACTGGCCCATAGCTGTTCTTGGCAGAATTCAACAGCAAAAAGGGCTTATAATGAGGCTTTGTGCTACAATGGAAAAAAAAAAATCGGGTCTGCTTAAGAACTCCTTGGCTGCTACACAGGACACAAACTATTTCTTAGTCATTACACTTTCACTCCATTTTATTAGAACCTCAAACATTCATTAGAACATTCAGGATTAAGAGGCTTTGGCATGCTTTCTGTAGAAACTGTGTGCCCTTGTGTGTCTGTGGGTATGTGTTTGTAAAATGAAAGACTGGAGAATGCTATGTGTGTAGAGGTGAAGTGTCAAAAATTTGGGATTTACTTTTGCAAGTATCTAGGTCAGTAGACTATATACTTGTCATATTACAATAAACTAGGCCTTGCTCACATAAAACTCGCGTTTTTAATGGTTAGCTGGGAAAAATTTTGATTTGAGCAAGATGTTATGAATTTTTTGACAACGCATAAAAATAAAACAGGCTGTCATACATTTGCACCCTCCAACTTAAAACTACACTTCATTCCATGAAGACTAATGAAAGGCACAGTTCCACAAGAATCATGCTGTATCATATCAAAAGACCAAATTCTAAATGACCAGCTTGTTTCAGCCCTTATAATTACCCAAGTGGCACACTTCAGAAGTTGTTTTTCTCATCCAAACTTGGTTTATCTCTCTTGGAATGTGTGTACCCTATTTTGAGTTTATTTTAAAAGGTTATCTATCAGTGGAGCTACAGATAGTGAACCAATCTGCTAGATATCTGCAACTGCAAAATAAAAAACCTACCAGGAAGAAAATGGGCTTACTTAAATAGCCTTCCACTACTTCTTCTCTGGACAGGATGAGAATTTGTCTCCACTAACAGGGATAATTCATTTAATCCTGTTAATCACACAGTTGCATTCTGATACCCAGTAAAACAAGCCTAAAACTTCACAAAAAACTCTTCTGCAGAATTTCTTAGTCAGCAACATTGCAATTCTGCATCACTTACAAAACATTTAACTTTTTTTTACTGTTTGTCACCATTTTGAAACAGCTAGTATACAAATACATAGTCAGAAAGTACATTGTGGGTAAGAATTTTTATACACTGTGTCCCTCATTACAACTGATCAGTAAAATAAACCTTCTGGTAAGAATTCATATTTTGTCTCTGTTCAGATTGAGTTTGCACTTTTTCAGCACCCACAAGAATCTACTAACCAAGTTATAAAACATCCAGCTTCTGGGAGCCTAATGAGTGATGGTTCAATGCACAAACTTTTTTTCTTTTTTAATTACAAAATTACAATATAATTACTGAAAAATGAAATCTAAAATAAATTAAAGGCACAATATCCTTGAAAAATATGCAAAGAATGTAATTTACATAGCATCAAAAGAAGGTGCACAAAAAAGCCACCAAATGTTAGTTAGCTGCTAGATCTTGATATCAAATGTAAAAGATTTTTAAACACTCAAATTCTGATCAGAATGCAGAGAACCATTAAAAGCTTCTTGAAAGTTTCTAAGGAAAATTGAATCTTTAGGGGGGAAAGCCCCCTAATGAATAAGAACATTTAGGAGGAAAAAAGGTAAAATACCAATAAAAACTAAGTTAGTGTGAAGTAACACAGAGGGATTAATTTAAAAATATATAGAAAATCTACAAAAATATCCATGTAAATAATTAATATTTAGGGCAATGCAGAAGCAGCTGAGGACTAGCTGCTGATCAGGACACGGGAATAAAAAGGACAATGGCCCAGTGAATATTCAATTAGTTAAACAACAGGAACGACTTTCATTAGGAGAAACTCGCTGACATAATCTGTGCAAAATGATAAGGTACTGTAATTCTCCTGCAAATGAAGAGATCTGAGTTCAATTCATAACGGTGGCCCCTTTCTCACTGTGTTCTCTAGGTGTCAGCTCTCTGCCACAGCCTGAGACAGGACACTGGACCAGCAGATGCTCTGGTTGATCCAGTGTGGCAGTTTTTATACTCTCATTCTTGTAAGAAACTGATATCTAATTTAGAGGTCTAAATTTGGAACGAGTCACAGCTGAGAATGCTGAGCAAGGCGAGCTGCTCCCCTGTGGCCCCACTTCAGATGCTTACCATTTTCAAGGGCTCGGGTTTAGGCTCTTTTCTACAGTTGGTTTATTGTGATGCATCCCTGAGGCAGTTCTTGATCACGACTCTGGGGTGATAACTTTCCTGGGCAATTACTGCAGATAGATCCAAATGACCCCTTCTTAAGCTCCTGAGCTCGGGAGACCTGAGCCACTCTGGGTCAGCAGCCATGCAAATACAACATAATTGTATAACACGTCACCTAATTTAATAAGTACAGCAGAGCTCTGTCCTAACCAAATGACTCATCTTCCACACTGACGTGGCTCCCATCCAGATGGTGCACAGCGTGGTGGGAGGCACTAGCCTCCTTTCCTTTAAACACAGCCCTCCAAGCTTTGGAGGTAGCATACATGTAGCACTGCCCAGGGGTTGCAAAAAATCCCAAAGCACCTGAAGATTAGTGCTGCAAAGGCAACGCTGGACAAAGAGCCACTGTGATCCCACCCCAAATGACTCACAGGTCCCAGCAAGCACCTCTCAGTTCTCACAAGAGATCTTTTCTGTTCAAATTTCCTGCGCTGCTGAATTGTTTATGTTGTAGAGAAACTCCCACGCTTACTGTCTCCTTCCATAGTACCCACATGGTGAAAATAAAAGTCTATGGCCAAATCAACTCCAGTGAGATCTAGGGTTGTAAGACATCAGGAACTTGTGCAAGTAAATGCCTCATCACTCAGGTTCCCACCACTCATTCAGAGTCCATGCCAGTTATATTCCCTCAAATTCCTGTACTTTCAAGGGTTATGCAATTTGTAGTGCATTTTTTCCAGAATACATCTGCTAGATCAGCCTAGTAGTTTCATACCAGTCATTCACATTCAGAAGTTAGCAACCTCTAATCAATTTTATATTGTAATCAAATGATTGGCACATTTTAAAAATACATCAGTCATTACATTAGTAATACTACTATTGCATTGTCAACAGAAAAAGTGTGTTTTTCCAGACATTTAATTTTGAAGCAAACATAAAAAACGGATTTGTATTCTGAAAAAGAAAAAATCCTTTAATGACATTGAATCTGTTTATATCTTGAATTGCTGGCAATGAAATTAATTGTATGACAGTATGTTACCTAATAAGCAGTTCATATCCAAACCAATTAATGATATCTTTGTCACTAGGAAAGAAAGAAAAGAAAGAAAGAAAGAAAAGAAAGAAAGAAAGAAAGAAAGAAAGAAAGAAAGAAAGAAAGAAAGAAAGAAAGAAAGAAAGAAAGAAAGAAAGAAAGAAAGAAAGAAAGAACAAGGCACAAAAATAAATATTGCCTTCTGAAGGAGATGTTAAGGGCAATGCTAACAACCGAACTAAAGCAATATACAATAATATTACTCCTGTCAAGGAACTGTCATGACAAAGTCAATATGATATGTATGTCAATACATGCCAAATTTATTATAACATCAAATCAGAGTCCTAGGTCAATGTTTTGCATAGCTGATGATAAAAGTGACACTGGTAATAACAGTATTACTTATCAAGATGTGTTATATCAGCTTGCCTCTATTACTGCCAACACCTAAAATGTATAGCGATAATGCACTACATATGCTACCCAGCTCCCTCTGCCAGCATCAACCTAACTTATGTTAAATCTTTGTAGAAAACACTAATCAATATGCTCTGCTAGAGAGCTGAGATACCAAGGCTATTTAACTTAAGGTGCTGATGAATAAATAATAATCCCTCAAGCTTTACAAGCAAAATAAACTTCCACCAAATGTAGATATTATAAAAGACTGACTTCTAGCAGAAGTAGGAAAGAGACATTGCTTTTTCCACTGTCAATACAGGAAAAGAAAAAAGACTCTTTTGCAGCATCATTTTAGCCTAACTACTGTTTTCCAGCTGTGATAGCCTTCATAAAATAAAAATACCCCTTAAAAAAACTCATATGAATGACAGCAGTTTTCTGTGTCCAAATATCACCTTCAGGAAAGACTAATCCTTAAATCTCTAACAGCTTGGAACTAGTCCTTGGTATCTCATTCCTATTTAAATGAGCTCTGGTGAACGTTGCCTACACAGGATGCTCATGTCACAGTCACTAACCAGCGTGTCTGTGTGTCACTCAGACAGCAGGGTGCAAATGTCCTGTTGTATCTGCCCAAGCCAGCGAATGAGTTCTGAGCTGAGGAGAGATAGGATAGAAACACTGGGGCCAGAAGTGCCTCTGAGATTTTCACCATTGATTTCAGTGAAGAAATGTCCCCAAATTCCATCTGAAGTACTTTAATGAAAATGTTTACGTGAGGTGAAATCTGTTGCTCTTGTTTCCTCTAATGAGAAAAGAAAGCACAAGGTGGACTTGGGTTATATTCTGTCATGGAAACCTATTCTAATCCTGGGCTAGATCCTCCCAAAACATGAGACAGAAGACTATGCCACTAACAATAATAGACATTATTACTGTGCTAAATTCAGAATGAAATGTAAAATATATGTCATAGCTTATCCTTTCTATGAGTCTCCAGAAGAACAGTCCTTTTATTATCATTATTATTATTATTATTGGCACCTCATTAAGCAAGTCACATGACAGACACAAAAAGATTTGAAGAATCATTAATAAAAGTGTTAACAATATTATTACTTCAAGGTGATGCTTTAAAGAGTTTAAATGTTGTCACCTTGCAAGATATTTCCTCTGTGCTGTCCAAACTGAGGAGCAGTATATGTTGTGTGACCGGAATTGCACCATAAATATTATAGATGTCAGAAGTAATGTATTAGTTTGTCAGATTTTAAAATACTTGCTAAATCACTGAAAACGAAACACCTTCCTTTTTTCTATGAATAAATTACATCAGTAGCCTTTGCACTAGGGCTTTGTACTAAGTACCACCTAAGGCCAGGTTTTACATTTACAGTGATTAGCATAAGGTTAATTTCCATCAGTCAACTGCACCTGTAATAAAATACCTTGAGAGCCCTTGAGCATATAGTATGCAATTCTGCAAAAGCAATTACATTTCTCTGCCTGTTATGGAAGTGAAGCTTTTTTATGACAGCCAGCCAAGTTCATTTCTAGTGATATAGAAAACCAATGGCATAAAAGCAACAGCCACAGGGATCCATCTATCCCTCATCTCCAAAAAGGATTGTTTTCACTCTTAAATATACATAAATATGTATAAATATTACTGCACCTTGCTGAACTTTAATTGTCTAAATGCATTTCCAGAAAACATACTTGAACCATGCAGTAAGTACTGCAATGAAAAAAAAAAAATTAAACCAAATAGCCTCAAAATTGACAAAATACATGACTGAGAAAAGGGAATGCTAATTATACTGTACTCTTTGATACAGTCCCCATGACTTGAAGCCAAATCCTCAGCTATACATCAAACATGACAAAGAAAGTAGCAAATGGCTTTCTAAGCACAAAATCACCATCAGTTACTTTGGGATGGAGAACCTCATAAGAAAAAAAAACTCTGTTCATTAGGTCTCATTCAGGTCTGGCTTAAACTATTGACCACCTAGTGGTCAATTTCAGCCTTATCATCTATACTCTGTTGAAACACAGATCCAATATAAAACACTGCACACCATTGATGCCTTAAGCCCCTAATGCCTTTTTTTATTTTCCTAATATTTGTAAGTTTTATAAGTAGTGAAAATAGATTTTAGAAAGCAGCAAACCCCCCTCCCTGTCCCTTGTCCCTTTTCCCTTTTTTCTAGCACCCTTGTTTATACATTCCCTAACCCTTTTACCCCAAATCTAGTAGAAATGTTTAGTCTTTTGTCAAGGCAAGGCCTAGATAGTTGACAGAACAACATATCAGGGCCTAAGCCACAGAATATGGTCAAAAATTAGGTAACCATGTACCCTTTGTGCTCTGATGATGGCGAAGATGGGATGAATGGGGGGTCCCGAAGTACACCCCAGACTCATTTTAGGGGGGTGGACCCGGGGCGGACCAGAGTAAAGGCCATAGGGTGGACACATCTGGGATTGGATGGATGATATTATAAAAAGTAACCTCTCAGACACAGCTGGGTGCGCGTCCTGTAACATCTTAACCTTGGAAAATAAACCCTTCTCTTATCTCACCCCTACGAACTGCTCTGGAGAATTTTTCAGCACCTAAACACAGCGGCAGCACCATATTGCACCATTCCTGTAGAATACTCTGCTGCACATTCAGTATTACATAAAACATTGCAAGATCCTTCTTTTTCCTTAAAAGTTGTCTAGATATGCTGGCAATAGTAAGGAAAAAAAAAAAAAAGAAAAGAAAAATAAAAAGAAATCTAACACCACTTTTCATAGGAAAAAGCATTAAAACAATGATGAAGCAAAGTTTATAAAGAGCTAGAATTGTACAGTAATAAAGAATGAATCCTATGGCTTCAAGAAAGCATAAAAATCTGAAGTATATGAGAATGAATTCATGAAAGAGGTATAACTCATCTGAGGAAGGATTAAGGAACTGTGGATTGCTTCTTCAGCTTCCTTGTATCTCCCCATGGCTTCACTAGTCAACACCACAGAACCAGTAGTGGAAAAAAAAAAAAAAAAAAAAGAGCAGGAAAATATTTCAGCTGGATATCAGTGCCATCTAGCACTCTGAAATAACACCTCAGGACACTAATGCAAATTCTGTGCCAAACTTCAGCAATCAGCTTTTAGTAATACAGGGAAATAGGTAAGGCTCAAAAAAAGTGTTTCTTATCTAAAATATTCACAAGTCTATAGTAAGGACTATTATTTATTTCTAACAGTGTTTTTTGTAAATATATAACCCTTTTCTAAATCCCTTCCTAGATATTACTTAGCATCCAATTAGTATCCTACATTTATAACTTCTTTGATTTAACAGTTATTTGCAATGCTCAAGTATTCTTTCTATTACACTAAGGATGAGGCTGGCAATATTGAGATGTTACATTACTAAACATTAAAGCAGGTGTATAATAAAGGCAGTTGTTTTTCCTTTTCAAACAAGGTTTCTGAATAAAGTCTGCCAGAAGAAACTTAAATCCATGCGTTCACCAACCACCAGGCAAGAAGCCATTCTTGGAAGAGCTAATGCTCATTCCCTCTTCTATTACAGCTGCTTTATTTTCAGAAGATATTCAGCATTTATGATTGCTTTTTGCCCACTGATAGTTAGGGAAAATTCTCAATAGAGGGTGAGATTAGGGGGTTGGGGTGAAATTTAAGGTTGGTTTAAACAAATTATCCAGTGACTGGGTTTCCAGGATGCAGGAGGCATCCACATGTCCCCACCAGTAGGATGTCATCTAGAAGGGGGAAATGACTTTTCTTTCCTCTTGGTATTGAAGAGAAATGACCACCCTGTGGATCTCTGTTCTGTGAGGGGAGCTCAGATCAAAGCCATAGGATCGGAGGACTTGTCAAAATAACTCCTACATTCTGCATTTGTGATGGGGCTGGGGTTTCAGACACGCAACAAAATACTCAAGAGTATATTGTAAAATGAAGTCACTGAAGCTGAAAAAGATGTGCTTGTGAAATTTCAATATGAAAAAGCCGTGAATGCCTTGAATGTTGGTAGTTGCCCATGACTTGAAGGGAACTAAAAATCAGCTTTTCCAGAATTTTCACTGAGATATTCGAATTACATCTTAATCTTACTCTGTATGTGAAAAGCTTTTCATCTCAGGTCCAAGAAAAGGAGAATTCTTCCTTGCCTTGCACTGCAGTAAGCTAGCTTGCAACTATGGTCAGTAAGAGCCATTTAATTTTTTTGTCTCCTGTCATCTCTAGTTCAAGAATTGTGGAATAAATCTGGAAAATAAATAGGAAGAGACTATATTCTATTTAGAATAAACAGACTGAAAATAATCTGCATGACATAATATTGCAAGTACTGCTCAGTCTCACCCTTTATCTTAAAGTTTACAGGATCTCCAGAATAAAGTTCTAAATAGAATTTAGAATACCCATTTAGGGTGGGGAGAAGAGCAACCCAGCCCTACAGTAAGGCAGTCAATGAACATATGATGCTCTGATATGACAGCACTAAGTACTTCTGCCTGCTGGCAAATAACAGGTCCTGGATATGTTCAGTACCTCTTGTCAGTGAGAAAACTTGAGGTAAATGCTTCTACATCCCTACCTAACCCAGCCATTCTCTATGCACTGTGCAGAGGGAGGGCTGTGGTACTCAGTCGCAGAAAGCTGTTCACACAGCCTAGGCTATTCTGTAGCATTTGGTGCCATTTTCATCTTACCTGCCTCTGAAAGCATTGTCAGGAGATTTTGCATACCTATGAATCTCCTCTAACAACACGATGGCCCAGTTCATTAGCCTATATGTCTGTCTAAAGAATTAATTTGCAAACAGCCTCTAGGGACTATATGGGCAGCTGCCGTGTGAATGCTTATTCACTTACAGCTTGGCTTTAACTATCAAAACAGATATGGCTGTGGATTTACTGGTATGTTTTCCCTCCTTACATAGATATTGTCTCCACTCCTGTAATGTTGAATTGATCATTACTAAAGGCAAGGATTTGAATGCACAGGCTATGCTTGGGAAAGACTACACTGGGAAGGCTTTCAGCACTCTGGGAAGTTGGGTACTCCACCAATACTACCACCACCACCCTGCAGAGCACATGACTGCTTTCCATTGACACCAGAAAAGGTTAGGGACTTTTGTCCCAACTGTCCCTACTTTTCGGCAGTAGCATGCACCAGGTTAAACCAGGTTCAGGTTAGGAAGGCAGACAAAAACTAAGATGTCCTCCCAAAACGTTCTATTGGATCTGTGGACTAAATAAGTGTGGATATTTTTTATTTTATTATAAATGCTCAGTTGAGCCAGCTTGATTGGCAGAGGCTGTAATCCAGTGAGCAGTGTGACTGCGAGAAACAACAGCTCCCTTCCCATGTCTTCTCCAGCCTGACTCCTTGTCTACAGGTGATGTGCTTTGTCTCCTTAATGCAACTGTCCAGATTTTTGGTTTTGTCAGGTAACATAGAATTTTTCCCTGGAGAACCAGGTTTTCTCTGTACAAAACATTCTACAAAAAACAAACAAACAAACCACCAAACAAACAAAAAACCCCAGTACTGCCAATGACTTCTGATTTCATCTCAATAAGTATAAACACGAAGGACATGAGATTAATCCAAGGCCAGGCGCAATGAGGCAGAGTATCTGATTCAGTTACACAGGCACTAAGTGGGTTCACCTGCTATGTGTACTATGGTCAGTATCTTTGATAATTATCATGGATTTCATTCCTATTTGTGTCACTGTGTGTCTATAGCCTTGTCACACTTTAGCTCACCCTTGCATGTAACATGTTTGATTCTTTTAGCTGCTGAATACGTCACACTTGGTGATGCAGCACAGTGTGGCTATATGCATTAATAACGTTTATCAGGTAACAAACAAAAAACTCCCTTCCTACAAAGGAATGTCCTTCTTTATTTGTAGACAGAATGTCCTTTGTAAAGTTACTCTTGTTTAAATAAGAAAAAATGCTCTTTCTGTATAGATTTAATAGTGCAAGGTACTTTTTTTTCCAGAATAGAATTTTTCTGCATTATGATTTTCCAAGAGAAATGAAAACCAAATGAGAACAATCAACTGGCTCCTCTATTGCTGTAATTCCAGTAAATTCTTGTAAGAAATTTGCAGAGTTCCTGCATAATTTTACTATTTCAATTCATAATAATAATATAATAATAATAATAATACTCAACAGGGTATATACACTATGAAGTTAAGCAAAATTCAAGCAATGGAAGTGGGACATTTCCACATATTTCTGTCCTGTACTTTCATGATAAAGGTGTAGAAAAGTTCTCTGCAGTCCTAGTAAAGCTTTTTGTGTTTATTTGAAATCAAATGCACTGACTGGTTTGATCAGTGAATATATACTAGTTAAACACCTTGAATCTCCTTCTGACAAACTAAAACTGGGTGAAAAGCATCTATTAAGTATATGTAAATCATCCCATGATGATTTACATATACTTAAGAGAAAAAAATTTTTTTTTTCCTTATTTCTTAATTCTATGTTCCCAAAACACAGTAGAGTTTTCCAAGAATACAGATAGCTACTTTTATCCACTGTCAATTTTTCTCTTGATGGTGTGATTGCCCTCTCTTCAGGACATGTAGTGTCCCTTCACAGTTTTGGTTTGTTTTTTTTTTTCCTAACTAGTAACTATTAAATGATAAAGACTATCCTGAATTCACAAGCATAGCAAGGAGAGTAACCTTCTAGGATTATTCTCTTCGATAATATAATAAAAGAATGTACAAGCCGTGTGGATCAAACCCACTGCAGTAGTGATGTCTAAATGGCAACATTCCCTAAAAGAAAGGGGTTATGGTTATTACAATGTGGAAACTGATGCACTTAAACTCACATGATTAACAGTAGAAATTGAATGCTGTCCTAATAATTTGATCCTTTATTGTTCAAGTGAGAAATACGAGCACAGCCTTATTAGCTTGCCAATTGTACCAGAAAGAGTATTTAACACATAGTAGAATATTAAAACCTGTTGTGTGAAAGAATGGCTTCAGAAAACATGAAAGAAAGACAAGAATGTATAAGATAATAAATGCCTGACATACTTAACATGTTGAAAGTACTCTTTCAGACTGGAATCCCCTATGCTATCAATCAAAAAGAGTGGCTCTTAAAATAGCCTAACACTTTCCAAGGGGGTAAGAAAGTCAATGACTGTTTCTTGGGACTTTGCCCAGATTTCAGTCAACATTTTCTCTGTATTTTCACTTTTGTATATCTTGAACTTCACAGCTAAAATTTTCATGTCTGCTGATACCTCTGTTCCACACCAAAGATGAGTCTGAGCGATTAATTAAATAATTTGAAAGACAGACAATAAAATAGCATTGCAATATTATGAAAAGCCTAAGTTTCTGCAGACTTAAATTGACATTTCCTGTACAGATAGTTAAGAAAATGTAAGTATTTACTAAATCTACATTTGAGCCTGTTCAAGGCTCCATTATGGTCAAAGGAGTGAGAATAGGGTCTTAGAGAATGATACATTTCACTATAAGATAGGCATCTGAACTACATCAGAGAATAATGCCTGAGAAATCCCAATTTCCACCCAGTGACTGCAACAGAGTCTAGACAACCTCTTCAGATGTAAATGCAGCTGTCTAAACTCAGGAGAGATGAATCACAGCCTATTGATTAGCCCTATTATCTAAATAAGAGTTCCTAAGTTTCTGATTTTAGGGACTGAAAATCAGGTAATTGAAGCAAGATTAGACTCTAAATCAGTAGGAGAAAAACAACTGTAACTTGGGATCTCTCATCTCTTCAGTTATTCCTGAAGTCTTGCAAGTAAAGCATTGAAATCTCCTGTAGGTCTCAAATACCTAGAGCTTGCCTTCCACACTTAAAATTCATAGCATAGTTCTTAAATAAACTTAAAATGGTACTCTGATAGTTTCTTTACAATTTCTGTACTGAAATCTCATTCTGGTACCTGAAGTTTCTGTGCGAAGGAATGCTGAAATGCCAGAATAATCAAGAAATGTCTGAAGGTCCTCTTTGTTTGTTTTGAAGAAAGCATAACACTAGAGTGTCAGAAAGCACAACCATTAAATACCATTTGCTGTTAGTTACAGAAACTGCAAAATCAGGGTAAGTCAAATGGCAGAGGTTCTTGAATGCTTATTTATTGGCTCAGACTAGGATGGTTTACGTCTTTGAATAAATTTTTGTCTCATATTTTCCTACTGGAAAATGGTTAAAATTAAAATATAATTTCCAATTGCCTAGTGGAATCAAATGCTATGGATTTGGTACCAGGATCAGGAAAGACTTGACATCAAAAAGTCAATATCAGTCGCAAGGCAGTATATTTGTGCCAATGTGAAGTATGGTAGGAACAGGTTCATCAGCCATAGGGCAGATTAAATTTCTGGAATGGATTTAAGATGGCAAGCTAAAGGCACACCAACAAGGCACTTGGAAGCTGAGGGTCACTATCTCCCAGATGCAGAAACCAACTCTCCTCTTCCCTTGGCCGTGGGATCATCTCTTATTCTTCAACCCACTGCGCACCCTGTGCTTGTGAGGATAACATCTACCTGACACCTTGTTTAATTAAAGGAGCAAAGTGGTTTTTTCACCTTGTCTTGCTTTTTGTGTGTGTGTGTTCTCTTATCCTCCCTTTTGCTAGCTGCCAAACAGAAAAAAGATAGCATGAATCAAAATGTTCTGGGTGACCTTTTAAGATACACTGTGCTGGGAAGCCTCTTTACAGTCCAAATGAAACACATCATCCAAGGAATGGGTCTCTTGAGGTTACAGACAATTTCACCCAAAAAAAAAAAAAAAAAAAGGGGGGGGGCACACCATGTCAGGCATTAAGGAAAAAAAAAGTTTTCGACAGTATTAATTGGATAAAATTTCCTTGCCATTTCTTTCTCTACTATAGAAGGACCTTATCTACTGCCCAAAGGGTCTGGAGACCACCTGCCCAAAAGGTGTCTGAGGAAGGACAGCAAGTAAAATACACTTATTATCTGGTGAACGATTTCCTAAAGCACAGCTGTTTCCCAGGATCGTGTCTATCTCTTCTTCCCTGGTGAATGACCTCACCAAGAGCAATATTCATCTGACCAAATGCAAAGGTGTCCAGAATAGAAACCTACATCTAAGTTATGTTCTCTTTATATGCAATAGAGAGAAATCAGCACTTCTAGGATTTAGTTCATCCTTCTCAAAGGTAAATGTTTAATATGGATCAGATTAATCATACTCCATAATTTCTGTTCTTTTTTTTTAATTGACTGTAAAAGAAACTCAGATTAGTTCTCAGTCANTTATATGCAATAGAGAGAAATCAGTACTTCTAGGATTTAGTTCATCCTACTCAAAGGTAAATGTCTAATATGGATCAGATTAACCATATTCCATAATTTTTGTGTGGTTTTTTTTTAATTTACTGTAAAAAAAACTCAGATTAGTTCTCAGTCGCATGTACATTACAGGCATCTCAAAGAGGGGATATGAGTCCTGTCTGAGCATCATTAATGGAACCATTCATGCACAAGATTCCCAGTAAACATGAGCCAGTGGTATCTAGGGCAAGACTATGCCTACTGTAATACTGTATAGAAAAGCAGATATTTATAAAGGTAAGTATGTCATGGATTCTTAGTATAGACCAAAATTGCCATGAGGCGCAACATGAATTTATCATACGATCAGAAGTGGTAGGGTTTCACGTAACACATAATTATTATGAAACTCTGCCTCAGGAAATTCCAGATGGCAAAAAGAAAAACAGATCAAAACCCAAGAAAATACATCAATGGTGAACAGTTCGCTCATTTACACTAAGGCCAGGAGGAACAGGAAGGCAGAGGAATATCTATCCTTTTCACTATACCTTTTTTTTAATAAACTTGACTGCAGGTAACAGTCAGGGACAGGACTAGAACTAGATGGACCTCTAATTCAGTCCATACATCCATTCTTATTTTCTGACTTAATATTCCCAACACTCTCCTTACAGCAGTGAGCAAAGCAAGGAATATTATATCCCCACTTCACGCATAGGGTTTTTTCCAGGATTAACAAATGCAGGTTATGCCTCAGTTTTACACCAGAAAACACCCGAAACACAAACATAAAACGCAAGTTATCACCCTGCTTGCTTTAACAATATTACTTCAAAATATCTGTGCTTGGTTCAATCCTCTATTTCTGATACATTATTTCAGTACTAGTGGTGATGACTGTTAGCATTAGAGCCAAACACCTACTTGACGTTATCCATTCTGTTTGTATCAATGTGACTCATCAGCAGTGGTCTCATCTTCCATCCTTTTGGATAAGGTCGAAAAATTGCTAAGAATAGCAGCAGAACTTGACTGCAGAGTGTTTTTCTGGGGAACTCAAACCTTAAGACTGTGACTAATGCTACTAATTGAATTACCTCCATCCTTTTAGGGAAGAACAAAACCAGTAAGAGATAAGGCTGCTTTTTATAAAGCTTCTTTCTACTACATTGTCCCTGTCCCCTTGTTTCAAGGCAGTGAAACACCAAAACATTGCTCCAAACCCTCTTCTTAAATACCTGTTTTCCAAAGAATCAGATACATGGGGATTTCCCAATAATAACCTGGAGCTCAGTGATGACAGGAGCAGGGACTATTCCAGTATGCAAGCCAGCTGGCCAGCAAACCTGTGTTCAGTGGTGGTAAGTTTTAGAAAAATATTTGAAGTTGCAGGGATTTGTGCTTTGTTGTTGGGGTTTTTTTTTAATCAAAACAGAATAGTATATAATCAAAACTGGCTTCATTTGTAGAAAAGATGCCACAAGAAGCTGAGCACTAGCAAATAACAATGTGAGTGTTTTTCCTAGTGAGAAAGGCTGTCTGTGCTTACATTCATCTCTGTACTAGCTGCCAGTCACAAAGTGCTTACACCAATCATTGTCATGGAGTTATCAAATTTTTCAACTGCAAACTCAGATCCCTATGGATATTAAATCCAAACAGAAGCAACCCAAACAAAACCACAGAGTGCTACTAATGAAATGAGTGCACAGATATACACAAAGTCGCAGCCCCAAGTATTTATCAGATAGGAATAGTCTGGTAACCAGATGCCAATAGAGTAAATAATACGTCAGAAATTAAAGACTAATAGTAGTCAGTCTATTATTCCTGTAAGTGACAGAAGACAACAGAAATGAAAATAAAGGAACCAAAATATAACCTTGTAAGATCCCACAAACAACCAGGGCAACCACACAATCTAATTTATGTTATCTAATATTACTTCAGTCTTCCCAATGCTGAAAAAATCCAAGGTTATCTCTAGACTTAAATAGAGAACCAACCATGAGACTGAATACCTCTGCAAAGCTCTTATCATGCCCAAAGCTCCTGCCAGGCTGGAGCACAGCAGCTGCCTCACATGCCCAGAGTGCAGCAAGCAAGAGCACCACAAATCCTGTAAACACTTCAGAAAACACAGGAGAACAAGAGGTCAGCCAAAAATGTGACATACTGCCTAGTGCTATCGAGTGAGAAGGCACTGAAATAACAGCAACAAAGTAGCATTTTCTGCAGATGCTGGAGAGATATTAACCACAGAAATTATAACAGCAAAATAAATCAAGCAGAGCTGAAGCATTCTCACTTGAAGATACGATGCAAAGTATCACTCCCAGCTTTCTGAGTAGAAATATATCTTCTAGTTATATGGCAGTCCTTTGATATAAAAGTCTTCTTTATCTCTATCTCTATCTATTTCTATAGATCAACACAAAAGCATTTGGTTAAGACTGAGTTACAAGTGCAGTCAAGTGCTTTATCTAAAAGTGCCAGAGGGAAAGGAGCATTATCTTGTTTACAGTTCAGCTAGGCTCAGGTATGGAAACCAATGGCAAAACTTGTTTGTACAGAAGGAAAAGAGTTTTCCCTAGTATCAGTATAAACCCACGTGGAAAGCTGTGCTGACAAAGCTAGCAAGCAAAATGCAACAGCGAAAGGTTTTGGTCTCCTTACCAAAATCCCTTATCCTGCAATTTGTGAAAAAGCACAACTAAACTTTTTCGTGGAAGAGACTTATAAATATCTAGTAGGGAATTAACAGATTTTGGGAGAATCACTTTATCAATGTGAAAGTTTGTTATAAAGACGTTAGAAGACGGAGTTTCTGCTACATCTTTACAAGCTACCTCCAGGTGTTCTCACAAGTAATCTGTGAATTCTACACAAGTATTTACCAGAAGTGTGAGGAAACTTCATATTAGGCGAAAATGATGGAAATATTAGATTGATCAATAAAATGCAGCTATTCACTAATCAATTATTAAAAGGATAAGGTCGCTGAATATTCAGCTCAACACATCCCCTATTTTTTGTTCTCTGTCTCTATTCTCATCTTTCTTGAACTTTTTAATTCACACTTACTTAATTCTCACTCCCACTGTCTTGTACTCTTTCACTTCATTTTTCAAAAGTAATTATCTCTTGTTCCTTTTCTTTCACTTGTCTCATTTCTGACTCCTATTACTTTTTCTCCACTTTCTTATAATGATTTTTATGACTCCCTGCCTCTCCTGTCTTAGTATCAGCTTTCTTCTTAAGTCTTATCTGATGTATGCATTACAATTATGTCTGTAACCTGCAGTGCAGTACTAAAAATGTGGTGCATACCACATGCTTGGGACTTCAACCAGATTAACTGAGCTACTAACACTGCAATTTTCACATTTTTCCACAGCATCACTGAGTGCAAAGGCCCCCCAGGATTCACTCCACTTTTTACTTCACCAGTACTTTTCCCTGCGGCACAGATTTTACTGACCTGTGCAGCAAAGAATGATTTAGTTATGTCCCATTACTTCAGGAAACAATGAAGTGCTGAAGCTCTACACCAAAACCAATTTATCAATTCAAAAAAGCACTTATGCCTCAAAAATGCTCCTACGTTCAACATTTCAATCCCTACTCCTCCTCTTTTCCGTGTCCAATCCTCTTCAGCATCTGTAAACCTACATGTGCCTAAATCTGGGGTCTAAAACGTCCTTAGATACCTATGCTACCACTATTGCTTATCCAAAGGTGCTACTGCCTTGGCTCAGCTCGACATCAAGGGGTTCATCTCACACCTAAAGCCAGACTGGGATTTACTACTCAGGTATCGCAGACCTACATCTCCTGATAGGCAAGACGCAGTGCTCAGGAAAAGCAGAGACACCACATTACAAAACAGGTGCCAGAGGCGTTTCCAACAGTGCAGCACTGCTGTTCAGCTGAAGGAGGACAGAGAGGGATGAAACATCACATTAATGGACCAAAAATGTGACCTTAAGAGGCGATAACATAATCAACACCTGTAACAGGCTGGTGCAAATGAACTTCGCTAAGAAATAATTTGCTGTTCCATATCTATTTTTAAATGTTATAAAGTACCTTTCGATTTCTACATGGACTAATAGTTCCAAATACCCTGGGTACTTGCCATTCCACATAATACTAGCAAATCATTTAAATAATTTTCTAAATTATTTCAACACACAACTAACACACTTAAATGTACTTTCTGATGCTTTTTCTGTCACATATGTTCATTCCTTTAAAATGTAAGCAGCGGCAAAGAAAGCAAAGAAAAACTTACACTATAATTACAGTTTTAAAACTTCATTAAAACTGCTTTAACCATGCCTCATTTTCCAGCACAAAAACAAACATAAATTGTAATTTATGGCAATAACTTTGCTTATGAAATCTACCTTTTTTAAATTACACACATTTAATTAGAGAACTATTTATTGAATTCAAGAGTATAAAAAACTTTGGGATGTTTAGTCATAAATTAGATAGGAAAAAATGAGCTGTTTACAGTCTTCTGAAGACTGTTTCAAGATCACTTGAATTCATGCTTCTCCAAGTATTAAACAACAGTTTTAAATAAACAACTGAACTTGACTTGAAAGACATTTACACAGAATTTATACGGAGAATTTAGTATAAAATAGCATGTGCAGTGTGTTCTGCAAAGGAGTTGTCATTAGTTATATTTGCTCCTAACCTTGAGCTAAGAGGCTCTGATGTAAATGATTTGTGGGTGAAATTGTAACATACATCATACAAAATTACAATGTTAGTAGTGCTAATGATGATGCAAATATTATTAATACTTATGTGACAATTTAGAATCTCCACTCATTTAAAAAAAAAGCATTTTGAATCTGAATATTATCTGCTTCATATTACATTCGATAGGCTGGAGCACTAAATGAATCTGCCAATTTCCTCCACCACTCAGATAAAAAAGTGAATATGTGGCTATAACACTCTCTTTCAGAAGCCCAATTCTTTCAGAAGCAAGCCCAGCCACAATCTGAACAAGTTCTGGTCTCTTCTTTTGAGGACAAAACCTGATTCACTAAACTTAGGAACATCCAATAATGCCTTAAAATACCTTTGCATTCTGCTTCAAAAGTGAAAGCTGGTTCACAAAACAGCTTATCAGCTCCCTTCACATTTTATGGTGCAAATTCTGTCCTATACCTGCATGTGCCACACCTGAAAATAAAAAAATACTGTTCTTCATGCTTTGGCATCTGTTCTACTATAGGACAGTGGTTCAGACATACCACACAGATCATCACTTTACGTAATATAGGCTATATGCAAGAAGGCATACACGTGTAAGTAACAAGAGATTTACTAAAAAATCATCATCTGCTCACTCAGACATTAATTGAAATAGGCTACCTGCTTTTGAAGGGACTTAATTATATTTTATGTCAGTGACTAACCCTCTAAATCAATTTACATGAAATGAATATTTGACAAATTCTTGGACTACCCATGTAAGCTGCTGGATATCTATTTAGAAATTGTACCCTCTCTCAGATACAAAAATAAGGTAGTTATAATATAAGACTACCTCTGTACTTACAAAGGAAGGCAAACAACTATTAAACGGAATCACAGAATATTCTGAGTTGGAAGGGACCCACAAGGATCATCAAGTCCAACTCCTAAGTGATAGGAGTTGGCCCATACAGGGATAGAACCCACAGCCTTGGTGTGGGTCATGCTCCACTCAGCTGAACTAATCTCAGGGTCATTGCTACCCTGAGATAGCTCAGTGAGATAACTATTGGTTTATGTTTTATGCAAAAGCCACTAGTTCAAATATAATTCCTTTATTTGAACACATTGATCTTGTTAAAGGAGTCTGAAAGAAGGCAATGTTTAAACTTTCTCGTTCATCATTAATGAACGAAAATCTAAACCTGTAAGATTTTGTATGAGAAATAGTAACAAAAACAGAACTCAGGAACATTAATTGGAATATTCTAATTTACATTTTAATGGACAAATAATGTTTTACAAGATATCCACAATAAACAACAAAAAAAGGAGCATATAAGTAGTCCTGTTCTTAATAGCATTTCCTATCAAGAAAATCAGGCAGCAAAACAGAAAAGAGATGCTTCCAGAATACTAGGGCAACATTTCAAATAAGTTCTGAATTATAAGGAGTTTGTAATATTGTTACACCATAGTATATTCTGAAAATCCACATCAGCATGTGTCAAAGCACATCCTAATACTGCAATGCCCAATGTCACACCCCTCCCAAAACCTACACTGCACAGAACATCATGAAAATTATTTCCATGCTTTTTCATGACACTCATATCTGCTGTTCTTGAGCACTTCAGAGAGGCAGTGATACCTAGCAAGTCAAGTGGTCTGATCATTTCTACTTCTTAAAATTACTAATATCCACAAATTTAACTGGTTTAAGAAACTGCTTTAATTTGTCCCTAGTAATTTTGAGAGCGCCATCCACACCCCTTTCTGCCAGTGAGTAATTTCTGAGAGCACTTTGCAGTATGCAGAACTATTTTCTGGATTCGTCTCTTTGACTGGCATCGTGTGGAAGGGTGAAAATGCCAACTTTCCTTTCCTTTGCACGTCTCAACCATTTGACTTAGATTTGCTGCATATGTCAGGAAGCACATGTTCTGAAAAAAATGCAAAAATATTCAATTGGAAACAGAAGGATGAAATATTAGCTTTTATTTTACCATATTTTACTTATAAAATCACTAAAGGTAACTACTCTTTTGTTCTGATCACATCCTGTTCTGATTGGTCATGGTGATTCCTAAGAAAAATCACCATTTAAGAAGAAAGAAATAGACTGTAACCTGTTATTAACAGTTATTTCATAACACTTACGAATAAAACTAAGCAAATAAAACAAAGTGAAAATTAAATGTGCTTTGATAATCCTATTTTCCAAACTTTAAAATGCACTGGAGCCCCTGCAAACCCCAGGTAATCCATGATACAGTGCAGCACTGTGCCTCCACAAGTCATAGGCAAGGTTGGATCCCCTCAGACCTGACTTCTAAGAAAATGTGCAGGAACTGAAGGTTGACTTCTTTACAGGACTCATTTATCATTGTAATCCTTCAGCATGTACACTCTCTTTCTCAGAAAAAGACACTGTAAACTAGGATACATTACTATTAAAAATCAAATAAAACTTTAAAAAAAATCTTTTATGTTAGATTGAGGTACTTCTTTCCTGACAAACAAACCACTGACAGCTTCTTGGGATTTTTCTTTTTAATATGCAAATAACAGTGGCAGTTTGCCCAATAGATTGTAAATAATATTGCTCTAAGAAAAGCNTTTAATATGCAAATAACAGTGGCACTTTGCTGTATTTTCAACTGAGATCCATTCCATCACATTAGTGAAAACAACTGCTAAAGAAAAACAGAAATAAAAATCACATCCTTTTCTCTGCCAGAATTTCAAATACAAATGCTTTGCATTTTGCTTTTGTTGTCTCAGACTGAAAGCTGAGTTTTGGCTTAGGAGCTTTGCTAAGAACTATCTCTGATTATCACAGCGGAGTTGATGTTTGTTTTTTGATCTGGATATATTTCAAGGTGCATTTACTAAAGAAGAGTATTAAACTACTTAGTTCTTGCTTGAGGCTGAAAAATCTAATGATTTTTTTAACATGCTTGTTATATAAAATCATCAGTAACAGCTGTATTTGTAAGAAACAGTAAAATGGTGATAAATGTGCTGTCAGTGACTTTTTATTAGATACATGGAATTTCAATGAAAACAATTTTAAAGCTATTTAACAGGGGAAAAGAAATTGATGGCTCTTCCCTGTATCTTCAATTTTAAATTGTTAAAGTGAATTCAATTGATTCCATTTCACGTAAGTTAAAAACATGACATTTAAAAATACTATCATTTTCCCATGTTTGATTTCCAAACGTTCTTCAAGATCAAGATAAGAAACATGAAACAGCAAGGACAAGAATGGCAATTATTCAATTTCAGTCTCATAGAGACAAATGTGAAATTGTTTTGGGGATTTCTGTATATATGTCAGTTCTGGTGTACGAATACATTAATTTACGTACAATTCAAGATATGAAAAGTTTCAACCTGTTACTCTCCACTTTTCAGAACCCTGAACAAACTAAAAGCTGTTGAGCAAAATTAATTTTTCACCTACATTCAGCAAATCTGCTTTTGTCCCTTTTTTTCAAGAATGGATCTTCAGTACCAGGAAGGTATTAATATAGTAAAAATGGTATCAGGAAGTATTTTGCAGTATGTACTACAAATCACCATCAGTCCTTTGGAAAAAGCTACCAGTTAGTTCTCAACAATGAAGTATTAAATGCAGAAAGGTTTCCTGCATGACCATTATATTAGATTAAGAGCTGCAGCTCTGTTGCCTTGATACACAGAACTGGTGGTTAGGGTAGAGAGTTCACCTCTAAAGGAGAAGTGACAGAAAGCAAAGGTTTTGCATGGTCCTAGAAATTAAGGACCACCAGGCATTGCCCCATTTTACATCCTGTTAGGAAGTGGTAGGTACTCACCAGTGCCTCGTTGTTTGTCTACAGCACAAACTCATTCCACACATAGCTTATGTTTCTTCAGCCTGCCTTTGCTAACATCAATGCAGCAGACTATACACTTAAAAAAGTGAAATATGAGCTACCCTACTCCCTCTTCTCCTCATCCAACAGAATCTTCTCCTCAAGGAGAGCTGAAAATAACCAAACACCACTTGAGAGAGACTTGATGCATTATTTGGAGAACCTTTAATAATCAACAGTACATTATATGACCATATTTTTTATTAAAAAAAAGTGAAAAAGCAACAAGCAGAAAAACAGACACCCTGATACATCAACCATTTTATTTGAAAGACTTGTTTTTTTCTGGGTAAGTTAGTACTTAAGGTTTTCACACTCAATGTCTAAAATGCATTTAGGAAATTTATTTTGAGAAGCAATCATTACCAGCCTTTAAAGAGAATCTAATTGTGTATCCAGGAAAGGCAACATGGGCAAAACAAACTGAAATGTTATGTGTTTCACAGTCCATACAAAGCAAATATGGTAGCACTGCAGAAGCCCAGAGGGTAAGGGGCTAATGTGTAAGTCTCAAACACCAATATCAGATAGTCACTGATAGCAACAGAGACACCTAAGGACTGTTGGCAAGAACACACCATGAGAAATAACAGGATGTGACTGGAGAAGGGGGTCATACAGAGGTAGGGCACCACTTTTCAGGGATGAACATCCTTGTTCTGGCTTCTGGAGATAAGCACAACACAGTAGAGCACAAGTGCAGGACTGAGGTCTAAAAGCAGGCATGGACTGCTAACTAAAGGCTGACCCAGTAGAAGGGAATCAAGACTACCAAAGAACCCCAAAGCCCTCCAACTCATTTTCAGAAAGTTGAGAAGAATGAACTGCATATAATAACTAATTTGCATAGAAAGGGAGAAGCTTAGACCCAGGATGGGGAAAAATTATCTATAAAAAGGTACCCCAACAAAGTCCAAGTGCACATGCATTCCAGGACTCTGGACATCCCATGAGCTGGATTGATGCTGAAGCCAGGACTGTTGATCTTTCTTTTTTCTTCCTCTCTGCGTCTCTTTAATTTCTCTCTCTCCTCTTTCACCCTACTCCTTATTCAAAACCACTGTGGTGTGTTTATACTATAAGGGACTAACATACCAGTTTCCATGCTGTGTGTATAATTTACTAATAAAACTGCAAGTTTTTGTGGACCCTAACTTTTGTCTTTCCTTTTTGACCACAGCCATCTATGAACCTTGGGTGTTCCCCTCCCCTTAAGGGTGGGATGGCACATTCATGTTGTCCTCCAAGTCAAGCTCAGTTAACATCTACCTTCTTTATCTCTTTCATTAATCACTTCTCTCTTTTTATTCTGTTCATTGTCAATTAGCTTGTCCTCGTTTCAGCTGCGACACGGTTCTTCTTAGTAGCACTGATGCTTTAGTTGTTCCTAAGTAGTGCTTACTCTAAATCAAGGAGTTTTCAGTGTCCCATGCTCTATCAGTGAGCAGATACACAAGAAGCTGTGAGGGAGAATGAGTGGCCAGGAGAGCTGACCTGAACTGGCCAAAGGGATATTCCATATCACAGAACATCATGCTCAGTACATAAACTGGGAGCAGTTGGTTGGGAGGAGCTGATCACTGTTCAGGGACAGGCTGGGCATTGGTCAGCAGGTGGTGAGCAATTGTATTGTGCATCACGTGTCTTTGTTAGGTTTTATTCCTCTATCTTTCTCCTTTTCATTATTATTAATATTATTTTTATCATTATAATTACTATCATGATTTTATTTTGTTTCAATTATTAAACTATTCTTATATCAACCCAAAAGTTTTTTTGTTTTCTGATTCCCCTGCCCAGTGGAGAAGAGAGAAGGAGATGGTGAGGTTGTGACTGTGTGGTACTTAATTGCTGTCTGGGGCTAAATCACAGCAAGCTCTGTTTCCAGGAATTCATATAAAAGCAACAGATTTAATGCCACTGCTGTATAATTGAGTGTTTTCAGAATTCAAAGAACCGTGAATTGAAAGCATTAGGTTTAAAATGTTGGAATGAGATGTCAATGATAAGCACAGTCTTATTGTGTATCCATATTAAATGTGTTAAAGAAGATTTGCAGATGGAAAAAGCTATTAGCATATTTCATGACAAATGCTGCATTGCAGCTTCAAAATTAAATGATAGAAATGTTGTTTGGATCGGACCTCCAGAGGTCATCCACTCCAGCATATGCATCCAAGTAAGACTACTGCCAAAGCAAGGTCAAGTTAACCGTGACTTCATAAGGTTAAGTCCTGAAAATTTCCCAGAGTGGATAGTCCACAAACTCCTGGTTGTTCCAGTGCTGCCCTACACTTCTAATGAAGGAGTTTTCCTAGTGTTAATCCCAAATTTCAGTGTTAGCAGCAGCAATGGACAGTGAACATCTTCAAAAGTAGCACTGATAACGCACTCACACATTCCTGAGGAATATCTTTTGAAAAACAAATAAGACTTTTCTCAATAATGGACTCTGTAGCCAAACTTATTTCTGGAAATGGTCTCTCACTCATTCTAACCTCAAGTTATGCAAGTGTCAAACCAATACCATACCACAGAACAATCTTTCCATTTAACTGAATTCAAGAGAGTTCCAGTGCTTAGAAATATTTCCCAAAACTACTTTAATTCATCAGCCGGGGCTGTCTCTCCACGCTAATACTCTTTTCCTTGCTGACTCTCCCAGAATCCAATCACTTGAATTGCCCTGCATGACTCTGTGGTAGCAATTGATCCAGCTGTTATAAGGCCTCATATTTCCTCATCCCAAAATGTTAAAATACGCAATTACTACCTGTTCATGAAAAGTCTCTTTTACCATAACATTCAAGACCTTGCAGGGATCTGCTGCCCTCCTCTTCTGAACCCCTGCATGAGATTGCATGGTAATATTTCACATAACCTCCATTCAAAAGTGCACTGATAACATGTCTCCAAGATAGCTCTTTTCCCACTGATCAACCAAAGCCTACATCAAGTGTTCCAGCACTGCCTCTGTAAGATTAGCTTTAGATTAAAGAAAAGGTAGCCCTTGTTTTATTGAACTGGTATTATGTGACGGGATTAGAAAGAAGGACAGACCAGAATTCAGTGCTTCCCACTTGCTCTGGTCCTGTTTAATGTCACATCAATAGTGCCAAAAATATACTGCTACATGCAGCTCCAAGTTTATTCCTTCCTCCTCGGTGACCACTTGCTGAAGTAATCCATGCCTCCACACAGCTAGGCAGGAATGCAACTCTAGGTAAGCAAGAGGAAATGCTGATCTCCTAGCTGGAGCTGGAGCCATTTTCCTATACCTGTGCAGCAAGTCACAATTGCCTCCATGCTAGGATCTTATCAGTTTCTTGCTGTAGCTAATACAAAGCCTCAGTCCTGATCTTCAAAGCTCAGGGACATTTCAAAGTGTCTCTCATGAGCAACCCTTTTAGCCAAGGCTGCTGTAATTTAGTATGAAGTAGCACAAAATGCCTGAACTGTGTCAACTCAGCTGAAATTAGCTGCATGACAAAAGCTCCCTGAGGAGGTCACATACAATCTCCAGAACAAGAGCTAAAGCTTTCCCCTAAGACAAACAGGAATCATTTAAATCTATACTCATACAAACCTTCTCTGACTCTGTAGTAAAGTATTTGCAGTTATTTAGTTTCCTGTGCCATGAGATGAACGTGATACTCGTGCTTCACCACTGAATTATCAAATTCAAGAAAGGATTCAGGGAGGTAACTCATCTTTAGGAGTTTCTTTTGAGGGTAGGTGGAGGGAGAAGTAGAGAAGTAGAAAAGTCAAAGTATAAAATAAACCAGTGTAGAAAGAGGATTTCAACAATAAAAAACCCCTCACTTTGCCTTTCACCCTTACCCTCTCACCTGAATGTAAATCAGCAGCCTAGCAGCTACCAGCCTCTTTTGCTAGGTGAGAGAACAGGCAGAGGAGGAGGGGTTTATATCGGGCAGTCCTCCAGCTTTCTCACAGTGCGTAACCCGCAGAATCACCTGTTCTGCACTCTGGGCTGTATCACTGTGTTTCAACCTCTCTGAATCCCTGCCATCCTCACACACAGCGATTATCCCCTCGTCTCTCCAAAAAAATGATCAGTGTGTTGTTCCATGATCTTACACTGCTGTCCTGACCAGACACATATGAGCGTGCAGATCCGAGCCTCGCAGAGACACCAGATACATGATGCTCAAGGAACTACAGACCTGCCCCTCTCACAGACTCCAATCCAAATTGTTCCCTGGAGCAGCAATCGTATCCCTCCCACCTCAGCTTTTCCAGGCTCGCTCCCCCTACCCACTGGAGTGATCTGTACGGGCGCTTACTTATGGACACTAGGAAGAGAGGCTCAGAGGCTGATGTGTCACATAGGCATAAGCACAGTTCCTCCCCAAAGCCGTGGGCAGAAGCAGCTATTCTGTTTTTACTCAACCATAGAAATAATCTGCTGTTGCCAAAGATGATCCTGTTGTCCAAGTGTTAGACTCCCTGTATCTGCACAAAGACACACTCACTCTTCTCTTGGCACCTCTCCCTTCCCTGTTCTGTTGCACAGAGGTTTTACCATGCCTCTCTGAGTCCAGAGGGTGTGCTGCCATCTCTACCTCTCTGACACCAGTCCTCACCAGCACATGAGCGAGGGTGACTTGGTAGATGCGGTCTCTGCAGGGGCATGACTATACCCAGTGCCTCCTCCCATGCCCACTCTAACCAGCCTCCACCCAGCTCTCCTCTTATCTTCTGCTTTTCAAACAACCCTTCCCATCTCATACTCACTTCTCACCTGGTTTACATGTCATTAAATCAACAAAACCTGCAAGCAGGAACAGTCACAGAATCACAGAACATGCTGAGTTGGAAGGGACCCACAAGGATCATTGAGTCCAACCCTTAGCCCTGCACAGCATCATCCCCACGTGTCACACCGTGTGCCTGAGAGTATCATCCAAATACTGCTTGAACTCTGTCAGCCTTAGTGCTGTGACCACCCGGAGGGTGGTTGGGCACCAGAACAGGCTCCCCAGAGAAGTGAAGAACATTTTTCCAATATCCAACCTAAACCTCCCCTGACACAACTTCAGGCCATCCCCTTGGGTCCTGTCTCTGGTCAAGACAGAGAAGAGATCAGCACCTGCCCCTCCTCTTCCCCTCACGAGGGAGTTGTAATTGCAATGAGGTCTCCCCTCAGTCTCTTCCAGGCTGAACCCACCATGTGCCCTCAGCTGCTCCTCAAGTCTTCCCCTCAAGGCCCTTCACCATCTTCATTGCCCTCCTTTGGACATGCTCTAAGAGCTTAATATCTTTCTGATGTTGTGGTACCCAAAACTGCACACAATATTCAGGGTGAGGCCACCCCAGTGCAGAGCAGAGCACGACAATCCCCTCCCTTGACTGGCTGGCGATGCTTTCCCTGATGCCCCCCAGGACACAGCTGGCCCTCCTGGCTGCCAGGGCACTGCTGACTCATATTCAGCTTGCCATTGAACAAGATCCCCAGGTCCCTTTCTGTGGCACTGCTTTCCAGCGTCTCATTCCCCAGTCTGTACATGCATTTAGGGTTGCCCCATCCCAGGTGCAGAATCTGGCACTTCCCCTTCTTGAACTTCATATAGTTGCTGATTGCCCAGTCCTCTGATTTGTCAAGGTGTCTCTGCAGGGCCTCCCTGCATTAGAGAGATTCAACAGTTTTCACCTCATTAGTCACCCTGCTCAATTCTGTTTGGGCTCCCTTAGGTGGCAAAGTTCAGGAAACAGGCTGCCTTCTTCAAGGAGTCTCTACTTCCCATACTTCCCATGGAGAAGACCTGATAATGACAGGATTCTTTATGTTGCTACCAGTGTACAAAGATTAATCATTGTTTCACTTGGGTGGGCTTGATCTGAACCGCCTTGCTCTGTATGAGCTGCATTCGCACATTTTTTGTGAAAAGCTAATTCCCTGAATGAAGTCCTGCAGCTCTCTTATCCAAAACCTAACCTTAATGCCATTTCAAGGAGTACATGGCATTTTTTTGATTCATATATTCATTTGATTGAATTTATTTCCTGTATAGGACTGTTACTTATTACTATTCAGTGCATGAAGAAGGTAAAAAACCCTTTCATATTACAAACTAAAGTACAAAAATTGAAAGTTCCCTGCTAAACCTGTTAATGTAAACATTATTTTAAATGCAATAATTTATGTGCTTTTTTTGTGGGGAGAAAATAGATCAAATAGGAAACAGACAAGTGTGAAACATAATTAAAATTAATTCAAATAACAGAAGCAATATGCACTAAGGGAGGAGGACTACAGAATGAAAACAGACTATTTTGAGCTAAGCCGTCATTTCAAAAGGGAAACTCTAGAATTACTCTGTCCTAAGCTATCAAAACTATGAAAAGGAAAATTGAGTCCATCTGCTTAGTCCAATCTATTTTATAGTGAGTCATTGTATTTTCGCATTACAAAATGGGTCCTCCATTATCTTCCATTTCCACAGTCAGCTCCACACAAAGACTCTTCAGGATTCTGGCCTATGAGGAGTTTTCCTCCAGGACGCAAGGACAAGAATTCTTTAACAATAAATTTCATAAATATTATGTGAAATAGCCTGAAGTGTCAGAGAATTTTATATTATTTATCTCATCCACAGTAATCAGTGAATGTAAAGGTACAATATCACTTCATATAATTGTCTATGAGGTTGTGTTCTATGGATGTTAACCTTTGAGCATGAACTGGACTCTATTTAATTGACATGCTACAGTCAGAATATTTTCAGGATGATATAGACTTTGTTCTTTTGAAAATAGCTAGAAATACTTGTAACAAGGCGGACAAATCAAGATTTGTCTTACACACACAAATATATATAGGTCATAGAATTATGACATTGTAGAAATAACTGAGATGCTGTGGGACAGCTCACATGGCTATAGTGCTGCAAGGGACACAGGCTCTTCAGAAAGACAGGGAAAACAAGAAAGATAGAATCTCCATGTGAAGCAGCAGCTTAAATGAGGAGAACTTTTGTACAGGTTGAACAACAGGGCTGGATGAGGACTTGTGGGTCACGATCAGAGGAGAGGTCAGCAAGGGTGACATCATGGTGGGGCTGGGCTATAAACAGCATGGATGGGGTGAGGAAGTGAGCAGTGTTCCTCACAACAACTTCTTTAAACGACTCAAGGAAGTATCTGGATTGCACACCCATTTTTTGACATGTTCCATGATGACTTTAGCTTCCGTGAGACTTGTAGAGAACAAAATGGCAGTGAACAAGTAATCCAGACAATTTCTGCAGGATATCAGGAACACTTCTTGATTCAGGCACCAGATGGGCCAACCAGTGTCATGTATAGCCAGATCTGTTATTCAGAAACAAGTAAGAAGTGGCTGGGGATGTTATACTCAGTGGCAGGCTTCATTGTAGTGACTGCAAAATAGCAAGGCCTAAGATCCTGTGGGGGACTGAGGAAGACAAATACCCAAACACACAGCCCAGGCTTTAGCAAAGCTGACTTCAGCTTATCCAGCAGGTGGTAAGTGGGATGCCATGGAAGCCAACTTGAAAACACAAGGAGCTTGGAAACCCATCACATCCTTGAAAGCAACCTCTTAATCGTGCAAGACAGTCCATGATTCAGGAATAGAAGAAGACAGCAGGACACCAGTGTGGCTAAACAGGGAGTTTGTAATGGAGCCGAAGTGCAAAAAGGCAGCACAGGATGTGGAAGCAAGAATATGAAATAGTTTATGCATTTGCTCTACTGAAGTAAAATATATGAACAGACATCAACAACAACATGTACAAATAGTATCTGTACCACAAATTGACACTGCTCCCATGCAGTCAGTTGACCTGACCACATGTAACAAGGGGCATAATCAATAAAAGCCCAGGAGATACAAAATTAGGGAAAAAATGTAGGGGCAAAGGGAAATCACACTAGCAAACAGAGAAAAAGGCGTTAAGACTAAACAGGCAACGAGAGAGAGAGGTGGAACAGAGAGGAGACCAGGGCTCAGCTGAAAGGGGACAGGGAGAGGGGCAGGAGCACAGGGCCAAAGCATTCCCCCACTGTCAACAGTGCTGTGAAACCCACTGAGCCAAGGCCTCTTCCATCCCCTTCACCGAGCACCCACAGGAATGTGACCTGTCACTGCTAACAGGGACTCTCTCAGCTCAACATGTTGGGAGGATTTAGTTTTGAAACTACTGAACAGTGTGTGATCTGACATGGGTGTTAGCATGGCTCTCAATACTGGGGTCTCTGCTCCACTTTGCTATTCTTAAAATTAGTAAATGATGCACACAGATAAAGTCATCAGCAGATCATTAGGGTTCCAAATGAAGCACTCTGCATTTTGGAAAAGCCTTACTTAAGGTCGCCTTCTCAATTCCTTGTGCATGAGTTGCAATTAGATAATCATACTGGCTGATTACATTGCCATATATTTCTCTATGCATAAGCTAGAACAAAGTTTCACAGATTTCCTTTGAGAGCTTTCCTGAAGCTTAAGTGGATTTTACACTTGTTTTAATTTTGAAGAGTTTTCCTTATATTTTATATATCAAACAAAAATTGAACATGAGGCCACTGTCTAAAGAATGAATCCATTAATTAGAAAATGAACAAGTAAAATAATAAATAATATTCCTAGAACTTCATGCTGCAGCTTTAGCAATGATCTTTCAGATATAATTCTTTAAATAAATGCTTCTTTTTTTTAAGGGCAGGTCATTACTTTCAGTTTCGGCACTTTCCCTATTTCCTACCCAATGCACCTTGCCTTGGTGAAGTCATACTTAAAATTGTTAACTCACACACAGGCTTACCAAGACACACTTAACTGAGGCTAGATGAGGCAAACATTATGATTAAACAGGAGTAAACATTGGCCCACAACGAAATAAAATCTACACAACTGCCACCAGCATTTCAGATAAGTGCTAAAAAATGCAGCGCTAATTTGTTTCTTAGCAAGAGTGATGGCCACCTTTCTTCACAGCTTTGCAAAGCCAAGAATAAACTGCTCTTTTTGTAGTATCAAGAAAATAACCATGTTAATGCAAAGCAAATTATAAATTGCATTGCAAGCCTAAGCTAATTAGGAATAAGCTGTGTTTTGACTATTTTCACTTTCTCTTAATTATTTGTTTTGGCCACCTCTTTTCAATAAGTTCCAGACTCACTCCAGACACAAATAGTTTCTTCTGCCATATACTGATCTAAAGTTAGGGAAAATAATGTGCAAAGACATTAAATATTTCTTCAAGAAAAATCCAAGAAAACCACAGACAATTAGCTATCAGTTTGGGTTATGATAGCAAATCAATGTTTAACTAGATTTCAGTTTTTGCATTTCACAGGCACATAATAGGCATTCACAAATTTCCATAATTTCCACAGAAAAGTACCATCATAATTAATTTAGCATACATGAAGTTTTAATCTTCAAGGTCAGTGGTTAAAGGAAGCCAGGAAATACTCCTATGAAGTAGAATGGATTATTTTCTTTTTCTTCTAATAATTAATTTTAAAAAAATAAAAATATCAACATATATCTTACCATTTGCTTTTCCTCTAAAGCCACTCTTTCTGAGACTTTGTTTTCATGTTTTCCCAACTCCATTTCCCAGGGGAATAAAAACCACTTAATATCCTGAGCAGAAGTGATTCAACCTGACTACATGTTAGATATCCTTGTACTTTTGGAGTTAGGAGAGAAAAGTATCAGGCAGCACTGTGGTGATTTCTGGTCAGCGCATGTTTCCAATTATAGCCAACGAAAATCCACAAATAGAAGCGTGAAGAAAGGGCAGACAGCTGCCTCTGATAACAATAAATATTCATTTGGTATCACAGCAAATTGTTCAGGAGGGATTTTGGTTACTGGCCCAATTCACTCTCTTCTTGCCCCATCGACCCCAAAAGCTCATACCAGAAAAGTCCATGAAAATTAATAGCTATGCCTCAGTAGCACTAACTTGTGTTTATAAAGATTATTAAGCAAGTAAAATGATGAATATAATTAACTGGCACCACATGTTGTTATGTAGACATGAAAGCGTACAGGAAAATACTTTAAAACTGTGCTTTATCATGACTGTTGGTTTTTTCCTGTTGAGTGTTTGGGCCTGAGCTATTCCCACATTCCCTCATGCAGAGTGTAGTCTTCTTTTCTAATATCAGAACATGACATCTTGCACTTCCAAAATGCAGAAAAAATTGCAAAATTTTTCCCAGGTACCATGAAGAAATGACCAGTGAACATCTAAAATGCAGCTAATAGCTATATAGAACCTGGTTGTGGAGTCTGTCAGTGGACTGTAGAACAATAACCTGGCTCTGGTTCAAAGTTAAAAAGTCAGGAGGCCAATATTAGAAGCTGCAGTGCTGGAGGAATCACTCAGTGTCCCTGCTAAGGATGCCAAGGCATATAACACACCGTTTCGTTGCCACATCAACTGGGCTCATGTTGTCTAAGGACTGATCCACACACAAGGCTGGTTCTGCATGTGCCAGCATGGGAAGAGGAAGCATGACAACACAGAATAACACAGAAAATGTTTGCTTCTGTTAAACAAGAATGTGCTCTCTGGTCAATCTGTGGTTCATTACAAAACTGTAAAGCTAGCACTTTAAGCACCTCACTAAATCTTTAGTAAACACACATCCTTTCCACCTCTTCCTCTCAACACATTGGTAAAAGAAGATTTTTGTAAAATAAATAAATCAACACATAGGGCAAATAAATAATATGAAACTCTGGCTTATCTATCATTTTTCAACAGTCCAAACTAGGTACACTCCTTCCTACATGTTTCTTGATAGATGCTATATTCACAGAATCTTTAGAGCCTTAGACAGGAAGAAAAGCCAGCCAGTTGTCCCCCAACAGTTTATACAGTTTATATACAAAAAGTTGACAAACATCCCCTTCAAACCTTAGTCTGTACCTGTTCTGAAACATTCTGTAGAACAAAGAAAAATGTTACTTCAGTGATAATTTTTTTTTTTTAGTTTTTCTTTTACCTCTCTTTTCAGAAGAATAAGACAGACAGCAGAAGAGTAAACGTGGCAAAGCAAATGCAAAGAACCAGTCAAATCTGCAAGGGCTGCCATAGCAGAGGGAATAAATGTGAGCTTGATGTCATGAAAGTAAAAATATATCCCACTGTGTCTCCTGGAAGTGCTGGGATAAAAGGAACTAGAGTAAGCAACATAATACCCAGACAAAAGCAGCAGTTCTCTATTCTTCAGCAGGAAGGTAAACAGTAATAAGTTCATATCTCCAAAATCTTTTCTGTGAGGTTGAAACTTATCCCTGTGGCAAGGAACTTTGCACCACTTAACTACCTCAAAGGAGGTCTTCAGTGGGATCCAAACTGCAGCTCACATTACATTGCTGCTTAAGTTACTGCCCATTCCTGTGGGCAGGAGCCAAAAAACAGAAGCACCTCCACTCCCATTAACCTGTCCATTTGCAATAGTTTTCAATCACAGACAAGGACTGGAGCACCTCAGGTGGTCACATTCAACTGCTTCTGCTTGGTGTGCTCCCAGCCCTGTCCCATTGGTGGCAGGGATACCCTGGCTGTCAGCAGGCTTCCAAATGCCAGCTCCCAGGGAGTCACTCCCTCAGGCTAGGGAGCAGATACCCATGATATAAAGGAGCAGGCTGTCAGTGGTGCAATGAAGCAGCAATACAGGACTTGAGACATATATAAGCAAGCAATGGCAGATTTTTATCTGGCATTCGTGCCATATGTTACTAAGCACTTACCCTAACTACCCTAAAACATCATCTTCTATCATGTTTATTGTCTCTACTCTCAGTGTCAACTCACCCATGTCAAAGATGATCACTACATAAAGACCCAAGGAAGTGACTACTGGATTGACTATACTAAATAATTTTAACATAAGATGGTGATATGTGTATGTAGTTTCACAAGTAGGTTTTCCCTTAACATTCTTGTAAAAGCATCTAATAGCATTTACTTGAGAAGCTTCACTTCTCATGAATGGAAATTTATATTCTGGATGCATCATGCCGCTGACTGTGCAACTGCAAGGGAGTTGAAGCAAACTGCATTGGAGGTGGGAACAGGAAAAAAAAAAAGCTGTAAATGCAAGAGAGTATGACATCAAACGTCATGCCATCATGCTCAAATCAGGGATCCCAGGAAACACTGGATGCAGGACTCCTCTGTAGCCTGAATGCTATTATATAAGGACCCTGGAGAGATCATAGAAAAGCTGACATCACCTTATTATCTACCATAGCTTGCTCAGTATGATATTTCATCACTAAACCTGAGGAAAGACCATGATCCTAACCATATGAGAATTTGGTTTTATATAATTATGAGAGTACATTTCTTATTCCTACATAGAAATAATGGTTATTCTACTCCAGGGACTTTCTGAGACAGTAACTGTATATTTCCTGATTTACTTTGCAAGGGAAAACAAAGCAAACAGGTGTTGAGCAAAAGTATGTTCTAGGGATTGCCTAGATTACTCTGCTATTTTCAATTAATTCTTTTTATTACAGTTGTTCCTCCCTTGACACCTGTTTTTCTTCTCAGAGCAGGACCTAACAAGAGGCCAAGAGATGAAGTTGATGAGGGGGAAGGCTGTGGGTTTTTTTGTAAGAGGCAAGTGCTGAATATCCCAAATAGCAGTATTGTATAAACAAGCTATTCAAGCAGATGTATTTTCTGTGCTCATTTGATCTGCTGTTGTTAGAGAATGAAGCAAGTGACTATCACGATGTGTGCCTGTCACTTCTAGCTGTGTTTTCACTCATGTGGCTTCCATAATTCTTTTACTTGGCCTATTTTCTTTTCCAACCTGGCTCGGTGGTAGCCCAGGGCTGCCAGCCAATGGCTGCACCACATCTGCACTGCTGCTCTCAAGCCCATAGCTTTTATTTGCTCTGCATCAGACACACTATAAGCTTTCAGCAGTTAGAAATATTCATTCTGACCCTGATGTGGTCAATTATATTACACTCAGTTGAAAACCATGTGACTTCAGTCACAGATACTAACTAAAAACCCCAAGAGTACTATAGAAATCACATCCACAGTGATTTTTAAAAGTCTAATGTGGAGAGAGTTCCTGTCCCGCGCTTAAATCAAAAAGTTGAAAGGAAAAACAAGCACAAAACTCAGTAGGCTGCCTCACTACTTGTAACTGCCAGCCTGGCAGATGCCACAAGTTAAGCTTTCCGGGTTATTTCTGGTGCTCACCCTTCTCTCAGTCCAATCGTGCCACAACAGCAAGCAATCCCTATGTTACTCCAGGTCACATGTGCTCAGGGTCACATGCACATGCCTGGAAACGACAGGACCCCAGCAGCCTTTCTAGCTGACATTTCATGGCATGATTCTTGCAGAAACGAAGAGCACGGCAGAGTACTGGGACAGTATACAAAGCAGGCTTACCTTCCAGGCAGCTAGGAGCCAAGGGTGGGAAGCTGATCCTTAGGGGAGGTGGGTCCACATTCCTGCCATGGCAGCTGCTGCTGTCACTCCCTGGTCCACCCCGTTGGCTCTGCAAACACTCGGAGCAGGAGGTGGCAGGCGTGGAAAAAGAGGAAAACATCACAGGCAACGCCAGTCTCTGCTTTACATGTGAGAAGCAGAATGTACGTGTCATGTACAGCGAGCAGGAGGCTCCCTAACAAAGTTTCTCTTAAGGGACAAGTTTGTATACATTTGAGGATGAAAACAAGGAAGGTTATTTCAACATTACAACAAATTGATTCCAACAGCTCTGAGCCTTTTCTGACGCGGCAGTACATGTAAGCTGTAAGCACCTTCTTCTCTCTGCAGGTCTTTCAAGTCAATTGTTCTGAAGTGGGCTATCCTTGTGCTGGCAAGATCTTACATCTGCTGCCCTCCAGGAGTTCATACAGGAGTGGAACAACAGATCTCTTTTCTGTCAGATATCCATTGTTTCACCACATGATGTCCCTGAATATTACTGCTATATCCCAGCAAACCAAATTATACTGTGCTGTCAAATATATTTCAATAGATGTGTTACACACACACACAAAATCTTCCCTCCCATATTTATTGGTACTGTTTGCCATGCCTTCCTCCACAACGATGGATGTGACAATGATAAGAAGTGGCTAATTAGGAAAGCATTAAATACCTTTGTAGCTATTCCCCACAGAAAACCATAGGGAGGGTTTTTTTCTAGTCACTTGCCAGGAAGTCATCAGGAACCAAGAGTACAGCATATGAGCTGTCATTAACAGACCAACTCCCATCGCACTGTCTCCACCCTCTGTCTCTGCCCACTCTTATCAAACAGACAAACCTCAAAAGAGATATTACTCAGTAATGCTGATAACGACACCAGCATCTGACCTGCACCTCTGCCCCTCTTTTGCAGAACAAAAGAAGAACATAATGACCTGTACTGTCGAGGTTTTTTCATGATAAAAAGCTTGAATAAGCATAGGCTTTGACTGATATACTTTGTAGAGCTGCATGTCCATTTACATAATTATTTGGGTTCATTTGTCAATCTGTGTTAAATTTTTTTCGATTGAGGGTGTTACCACCGTAGGTTTATAACCACAGCAAAATTCTCTACACTGCCATATGAGGTTTGCCTTGAAAACAAATTCAGTTGAAAAGGACACATAAATATTTAGTGTTTAAAAGTTTCCTGAATGGCAACAGCATTTGGTTAAAAGATTGGAATTTTGATAGAAAACGTTTTGACTTCCAAGACCTAATGAAGAATCTAAAACACACACCTATCTCTGAGAAGGAAAAAATTACAAAACAGGGTTCTCAACAGAAGTCTTACTTTTATTTTACTAACTCTCAATTAGTACTTAATCTGCAGCCTAGGGTAGCTGAATGAGTTTATTTTTTTCTGCAGTCTAGTAAGACACAAAAAAGCAGTAATAACCTGTACAGTACTAGCTAGATTGTCAAAGTGATTGTGGGTTCTGCGGTTGATATTTTTACAATATGCGTTGATCAAACATTAAGTCATGGTGGAAGAACCCTGTTTACTTTGGAGGAAGAAAAGGGATGGGAAGCAAACATCTTAAATATTACTTCATTTATCAACGTCATATAAGATAATGCTTATGCACATAACAGTCTTTAAGATTAAAGTCATAGCAGATTCTAAAATGTTCATTTTGCAAGTGAAAAAAATTAGCTTAATATTCTTATTGCTATCTTCAATTAAAATGCAGATGGACAAGATAATGAAAAAGCTACAGTGGATGCAGTTGACTTGATATCATAGTGTTATTGCAAACCTATCTTTTCAAAATAAAATATCCATTTTGTCCATAGGAGATCTTGTTGTAACTCTGTGACAGCCATACTCTCCTGGGAACTTGATAATTCTGGAAAAGCCAGCTGCCAGCATTCATTGAAGTTATATGTGAGTGATCAACTGAGAAATCTTTCAGAATGCGAATAAAAGATGTAGATTTACCAGGTCAGAGTTGTGCTATATTATATTTACAGGAAAAGAAACTGTATAAACACCATAAAACCCATCAATGCACACTTTATGTACATGAAAACAAAGTAATGACATTCCAGTCTAGCAGAGCCAGACTTCACCTCTGAGTTAAGGCAGTACTTTGGAACGCCACTTATTTTTATTAAACATCTCAAAATGCACTAGAAATCTGAATAGCAGTGAAGAGAATTAAAGGATTGCACACTGTTGTACAGGAATATTTTCCCTTAAAAGCTTACCTCATATATACACACACACATATATACATCATATACTGGCATACTGCAGTAAGGCAAATTAAAGGTGTTCTGCTTATATGCAAGTCAGGAGGAGAAATAGCAGAGTCTCAGACAGTTCCTCAAGCATAAGAAATTGCTTCTCAGTTCACTCTCAGGTACATAGTTGCTCAAGGTGCCTCCTGCATTTCGATCTAATAAAATGCAACTTACAGGTCTTGTTCAAATCTGATATACATTCACATTATTGATATACCTGGAGAAACTACTCTTTATTACATTAGAATGAGATACAGAATTCCAACACAAATAACATTTCTCTGTGTGTAAAAAAACCCCCAGCACTATTAAAAACAGAGGTTGTTTTTTTTAAATTCTCATTGAAAACAACATTAAAAGGGACAATGCAAAAGAACATGGCGGCAGATAAAAGGATGAGCTGTATACACAAAACATGGACACAAGCTTTTAAAAAACCCAACAAACTATACAATTGTTTTCACTGTGTTTCCAAATGGGTCAAGTACCTTCTGAATAAAAATCACCTGCTTTTTTCATTTTTGCATTTAGGTGCCATAGGTCACCCTTACAAGTGGGTACTGAAACACATGGTGACATTCACATAACTTTACCCAATGTGTTTGGTTTCAAGTGCTAGCCAAAGGAAGGTTCAAGGCAGAGAAATACAAAGAGGGTTCTGCTCCTCCAGCTCAAATCCGTCCTCCATTTAATGGTTTTCACTATAAATAAGGCATAGTGGTTCAAGTACTACATTAAATGTAATCAAACAATGGGAAAGAAAATCACCCATTAACTCTTTCCAGAAAAGTACTTTATTAGGGGGGATAAAAAGCACTGCTCAGACAGTCTGAATAGGCATGGCCTCCTGCGCTGCCAGGCTCCTCAGGCTCAAAGTCATCAGGGTCTGGGGGCAACTGGTCGGTATCTTCATCAGAAGTCGAAGGGCGCGTGAGGATTATCCGAGGTATCTTCAGCAAGATGTGAAAGATTTCAGAGAAAAGAGTCAAATCAAGAGCAGGGAAGTGTTTAAAGGGGACATTTTAGAGGTACAGGGGAAGGAGGTGATGAGAAAAAAAAAGAGGTGTAACACCCCAGAACTTCAAAGACTCATAGAACTGTTTAGCTTGGAAAAGACCTTTAAGATCAAGTCCAACTGCTAACCCAGCATTGCCAAGTCCACCACTAAACCATGACCCTAAACACCACATCTACACATCTTTTAGATATCTTCAGGGATGGTGACTCAGCCACTTCTCTGGGCAGAGTGTTCCAATGCTTAACAACCCTTTCTGTGAAGACATGTTCAATATAAATCTTCCCTGGCACAAAGGTCACCAGGCCATTTCCTCTTGTCCTGTCACTTGTTACCTGGGAGAAGAGACCAATCCCTACCTCGCTACAACCTCCTTTCAGGTAGTTGCAGAAAGCAATAAGGTCTTCCCTGAGACTCCTTTTTTGACAGGCTAAACAACCCCAGCTCCCTCAGCCACTCCTTATAGGATTTGTGTTCCACTTCCTTCACCAGCTCTGTTGCCCTTCTCTGGACACGTCCCAGAACCTCAACATCTGTCTTGTAGTGAGGGGCCCAAAACTGAAAACAGAATTTGAGGTGTGGCCTCACCAGTGCTGAGTACAGAGGAAGGATCTCTGCCCTGGTCCTGTTGGCCACATTATTTCTGATACAAGCCAGGATGCCATTGGCCATTTGGCCACCAGGACACACTGCTGGCTCATGTTCAGCTGCTGTTAACCAGCACCCCCAGGTCCTTTTCCACCAGGAAGCTTTCGAGCCACTCTACCCCAGCCTGTAGCACTGCCTGGGATTGTTGTGACACAAGTACAGGAACTCGCACTTGGTCTTGTTGAACCTCACACAATTGGCCTTGGTCCATCAATCCAGCCTGTCCAGATCCCTCTGCAAACCCTTCCTACCCTCCAGCAAATCAACATTCCCACCCAATTTGGGGTCTCTGCAAACTGGCTGAGGGTGCACTTGGTTCCCTCCTCCAGGCCATCAATAAAGATATTAAACAGGATTCATCCCAATACTGAGCCCTGGTGAACCCCACTAGTGACTGTCTGCCAGCTGGATGTAGCACCATTCATGACAACTCTCTGGGCCCAGCCACTCAGCCAGTTTTTGACTCAGCAACAGTGTCCCCACGCAAGCCCTGAGCAGCCAGTTTCTCCAGGAAAATGCTGTGGGAAACAGTGTCAAATGCTTTACTAGAGCCTGGGTAGACAACATCTATAGCCTTTCCCTCGTCCACTAAGTGGATATCATAAAAGATCAGGTTAGTCAAGCTCTAGTGCCCTGGATGCTCCTTCCAGCCCCTCTTCTAGATGGGCATCATATTTGCCAAATTCCAGCCACCTGGGACCCTCCCAGTTAGCCAGGACCACCAACAGATGATAAAAAGTGGCTCAGTGAGCACTTCTCCAGCTCTCTCAGTACCTTGGGTAGATTCCATCTGGCCCCATAGAGCTGTATGTGTCTAAGTGGTGTAGCAGGTGCTGAACATTTCCCCTTTGATTATCGGAGCTTCATTCTGCTCCCCCTCCCTGTCTTCCCGCTCAGGGCACTGATACCCAGACAGCAACTGGTCTTGCTATTAAAGACTAAGGCAAAGAAGGCATTAAGTACCTCAGGATTTTCCTGATCCTTTGTCCCTATGTTTCCCCCCACATTCAATAAAGGATGGAGATTCCCCTTAGCCTTTCTTTTGTTTCCAGCTTCCTGACAGACTAGCTGCTCTATGCCAAAAATTGCACTGATAATTAAAGCAAAATTGGTATGAACCGCCTTTTCCATTCCTTAGCTAATCTTTTAAAAAACCTTCCATAGGTTAAAAAAAAGATAAAAATATTTTTAAAAAAATAAAGACAAGAAAATATGAAATATATACATCTATTTTAATTAAACTTCATTATTCATTTAATTCATGCGCCTGAAAGCAATAAAGGATTAATTAAGTACCAGAAAGCATATCAATTACTGATCTTTCAAAAATTGCATATTCTGGTTTCTTTCCTGACAAAGTATACTTAAGGGAAATATTAAGACAAAATATCCATGTTTCAATTTGTCAGTAAAATATGCATACATGGATTTGAGTAATATCAATCTTTTGGCCAAGAGCTTTGTGTTCTTTGAGAATTATATTGCAATGTTTTAAAATTAATTTAAATTCTGTAACTGAGAAAAAATAATGCAGTCTCTTCATGTTTAGTCAAATAATGTATCAGTAATGGCTTATATCAATTAATGGATTATTACAAATAATTACTGTGATGCACAAAATCATCCTACTTTTTACTAATTTTAAAAAAAAATGTTTAACATGCAATTGAAAACAGATATAAGAGTGAGTCAATATATCTAATGAATGGCTAATATAATAATGTGTAATAAATAAAGTGGCCATCTTACTAGTAGCCTGAAAATTTTCAGGAACTTCATCTTTATCAGCTGCTTTGTTGCATTTCTTTGCATTTTATAAGAACATTTCATGTTGACACCACACAATTCAATTTTTTATATATTATTTCCTTGCTGTACATTATTTAATTTAGGAAATGACACAAGCATATAGATGCTTTGTGGCTGTTGAGCTAGACAGCCAGGAGGCTTCTGCATTGAAGTAAAATGAATTATTCCCCAATTTGAATGTCATTTTTTAAAATTATCAGCATGGTTTCTACTCCCCAGGGATCCCACTTCCAAGGAATCAAAACTAATTCTCTAGAAAAGCTTTTCTTCAAACATTTCATGAGTTCTTTCGTACTATCTTTCAAATATTATGACAAGACTAGGTCTTACAATCACAAAGTGAATATAATTCATGAAAGTCACTTGTTCAACATTTCTATAGTCATTGTATTAACTGATTCCATGAAGTACATGGTGTTGGGCAAGTCTTACAATGAATCTCTCATGTTGCTGCAGATAAAGAGGAACCAGCACTAAATGACCAACCAACTTTCTACAGCAGATGCGGAACAGTGTCTCAGCCCAGAACTGCTTCAAAGGCTGGGAACCTGGACTCCTGAGAGAAGAGCAGGCTCAGCTCTGATCTACAGTAGTCCCTCTATACCCTCTCCAGGCAGGTGAAAGCTCACACATACAGACTCACACTGATTTGGAGACATACTGTTGAGTTTTTCTAACAAATCAAATGTTCTGGCCCAAGTGCAGCTGTATTCTTTGTCCCTTTGCTTTCTGCACATCTCCCTGCCCACACTCCCTCTGAAGATTCATGTGAACCCATATCCCTGCTGCTCCTTCCCCTGTGGTCAATTATTCTGTTCTGTGTCTGTCTCCCTGGTGGGATGCTGAGGAGCCCTCATTTCCCCAAATCTGAATCATAGGTACCAATGACAAAACAACTCTCAGTTGTGGATTGTGCCAACTATGCAATTACAAATCCAATTAAGTAACAGAGTATGCATTTGTACAAAGTCTAATTCAATGAAAAGAATCTCAGGTCTCTAGTCTCTCTCTCCTAGCATCAAAACTTAACAATTAATTTCCTCTATAAACCAAAATCAACAGAAAATGGATGAAAGAAACATCACATTTTTAACCACAGTGGCTTTTTCATCTTCACCTAACCATCCCCTAGGAACCCAGCACTCTCTATCACTGACTTTGCATTCACCCTAGTTCCAGGAATAACACAATATAAACCTTATCAGCTTCCCTTCCTCTTTCACTTTTGTTTAAAAAAAAAAAACACACAAACAAAACAGAACAAAGTAAGAGTAACAAAACTCAACAACTCTAAACTTGCATTATATTTTGTTACATCCTTTTCACAAACCCTGTGCTTCTCTTCCCAGAATACCAGGGGGGATTTCAGATTTTCCTTCTTATCTTCATTGGCCTCAGGCTCACTCTATTAAATAGGCAAGCTTTGCTCCTGGAGCTTTTCTTTATTATTCATATTTGAATGTACATTTCCTTGTGCAGCATGACCAAGGGAAGACAGTAGAACATACTTCCTATGAAAAAAAAATGGCCCAGCAAAGAGGAAGCAAACTATATCCACTGCCCATTAAAGACAAGAAAAGAAAGAGACATTCAGGATGGCAGTAAGGAAAACCTTTTCAGTACAGGCACCTGATCTCAAGTTGCTTGCCTAAAGCATATGGGGAGGTGTGAAATTTCCATCTTCTGTATGTAACTCCTCAAAAAAAGTTGATGCTGGTGTAGGAGGACAAATTATCCAGATTCTGTATTATTCCATTGTTTTCTCCACTCATTACTGAATAGTGTTTGAACTTGTTTAAAATACTTCTATTGAAATTGCAAAGTCCTCCTACTCACTTTCCATCATGGACTCATTATTTAAATAATATTTGAACTACTATTCAATCCCAATCCATCAAAATATGTAGAATACTTTTTCACAAAAATGTATAATTAGTAATTTCAGATAAGTTACTAATTTTCCATGTTCCCCTGCAATTGTATTTTCAATGCCTAAAAAGCAAGCTTCACTAATGACATGTCTGGTGCTAGACCAGTGCATCGTACAGTAACTAGAACCAATGGGTTCACTATGGATATTTCTTTCACTACCTTGTTCATGTCTTCCTTACACTTTTTTCAACATAAATTACTTCCTATGATACACTAAAAAGATTCACTAAAAAAATTAATTTTTGTTTGAATCAAGCATAACTAAATAACTAAAATCAAATTATTTCATTATTCATTCTCATTTAATGGAATGAACAGCCTCTACTGAAAGCTGGAGTCCTTCAACTGGAGCACAGACAGAGGCTGCCTGTGTACTCCTAGTCCTCTGCAGCAAGCAGTAAAATGAAGCCATCTAAATAACCTGGAGCAACTCAGCGGCAGTGTTGGCTGCAAAAATTCTTTCATATTGAAACAGGATAGGAATAAACTCAACTAGCTATGATGCTTCAGTTGAAAGCAGCTTCTTAAAGAGTTAAGAGATATCCTGCCAACAGGTTAACATCCAATAATTTTTAACTTCCAGATGTGCACATATGCTTCCCTTGTCTACTTCTAATAAAAATGTTTTGCCCAAAATATTGCAGAACAGTTCATAAAGGATAGTCCATTATGTCTTTTTATAATTTTTTCAAAGCTAAAACTGAACAGAACAAGCCTCATAATTTTTTTTCTTTTGTAAGCCTTTACCTTCTTCTCACCTCCCCTCACCCACAGGTCCTTACCCCAGTCTTAGCAGGAGAAGGAAGCTCTTAAGGCAACAGTCATGTCTAAAACCCAAGCTTCACATCAGAGGCATAACGAGCAGTGACAGGGCAAAGCACAGCTGACAGCAAGGCCAGCCGCTGGGGACAGAGGCTACAAATCAGAAGGTGATAGGACACATAAAAAGCCAACAGTTGATGGAATAGGGGCAGGGAAAAAGAATTTGGATTGGCCTTTTGGAAGAAAACCAGACATACTTTTAACCCTAGTTCAAATAGATAACTTTATAAAGAAAATATTCCCTCGTTAGAAAATACCTGTAATAGGAATGTCTGCCTAGCTCAGCTCTGTATATCTAAATACTACATATTTTTGAAATTTGACTTAACAGCTGATCTTCACTGACACCAGTGCTAAGGCTGGTACCCTTCAGTTGCTGGAAACAGGAAAATAAAATTATCTTCTTAGTTGAGAACATTTGCAGGGGCTTACATACTTCATGAATAATGTTTTCATGATTTCATACTTAGTCTTACTTTTTTTGTCATCACTGGTGATGGAAGTAAACTTTTAAACTTTAAACTTTAAATTCAGCCTTCTCACTAAACAGTGAAACTGAGCCTTTGCTAGATGGAAAAGGTCATATTTGTTGATGACTGTATTCATAGAAGAAACTGTCTAAATCAAATTTAAACTGAAGAAGGGTTTAGTCATGCCTAAAAAATGTAACACAGCTGTATTTTTCAAAAGAAGTTTTAAAAAGAGGATGCCAAAATGTATCCAACAAGAACATCAGAGAACAGTCAGATGACTGCTGCACGGTTCACACCAAGCCAGCATCTGATGCCTTTCACAGCTGAAGCAATGGGATGTTCTCCCACAGTCAGAGACAACAGATAAAAGCAAGCTTCTCCCCAAAAGAAAACAAGTAAATACAAGTCGAAGAGGGAGCAAGAGACCTAATTAATTCCTTGTGAGTTCATTACTCACAAGCACCGCCACCACCAGGTGGGAGTGGGCACAGCAGGGACAGTGGCTGGGGCAAGGGCGAGGTGGGTGTAACAGAAACCCCCTAATGCAGAGCTGCCTGTATGAAACCATATAAATTTACAAACCCCGTCTAGGCATTCAACACAGTTTCCCTCTTATGGAGTATCAGGAACATTTTAACCAGCATGTGTTTTATAGTGCACTTTCAACTCTCCTGGTCTCGGAAATGCCTGGCTGAATCCCTTTCCCTGGCGCTTTACAGTGCCAATATTTTACTGCTGTGGAGGCCTACAGCCAAACTCCAGAAATTGTGAAGTCAGATGGAGAGAGAGGCATAAACCTCTCCTGCACCCCGGGGAAGACAAATCTATGGTTGAAGTGCCTTATTATACTTGGCTGCAGGAGACTTCTGCACAAGGAAAGCAGGTGACCTGTGCTTCTGTGCTCATGGAGCAATAGGCTCGTGATAGTACCTCTTGTCGCTTGGGGTTGGGAGAGGGAAGCACATAATTAAGTTCATCCTTGCATTTGGAACAGCCACACTACTCTCAAGCACTGCCAGAGAAGTTTTGGCACCATGCTTTTGAAAGTGCTGCCTGGGTTTTGTGTGTGGCAGCTTGGTGAGAGTCTTGAGTAAGGTCTACCCAACCAGCCCACCCTTATTCCCTGAACTTGTTGTTATTCCCTCCACACTGTGCCTGGTGATTTGCTCCAAAATCTAATTCAGCTCAGCATGATTTCCTGGAAGTTCAGTGCACCAGGCAAACGGTAAACACTGGAACAGGTTGCTCAGAGAGGTGCGGATACCCCATTCCTAGAAATATTCAAGGTCAGGTTGGATGGGCCTCTGAGAAACCTGTTCTAGTTGAAGATGTCCCTACTCACTGAAAGGGGGTGGACAAGATGACCTTTAAAAGTCCCTTCCAAACCTAACCACTCTATGATTCTATGAAAACTTCCTCTGTGGAAATTTTCTAGATATTGATATATTTTACAGTTCAGGTTTAAAATTGGGTATTTTCTCTACTTCTTGGAACAGCAGGAGAACATCTGGCACATTTTATTTGTCTTCTGGTGTGTAGTATATATAACATTTGGTCATGTCACATTTAAAGCAAAGCCCATTTTTGTTCTTCCTCTCCAGCAGCTCGGTGCCTCCCAAAGGCAATGTACAAGGCAAGAAAGGTGGAGTTCTGTCAAACTCACCGCAAAAATGGAAGATCAATGTCCATCATGCCATATTTGCATTGTCATTAGACACAAAAGGCTTTTATATGATTTAAATTGCAGATGAAAATTGTCCTTGCTCCATTTCTTTCATCTTCTAACGTACCACTGGATAGTGACTTTTCTGCCACTGGAACCTGATAGGCAGATTTTCATGTAAGTGCTTTCTGTGTAATCATTTATGGCCTGAAGCTATAAAAATATTGAAGGAAATGTATTGCTTTGATCACACCGGGAGACCTAAAAGGTACTGCTCCCATAAGCAGTGCTACCCATAGCCTAAGTTACCTGTCCTTTGATTTTGAAGAAAGTTCATCACCCCTGCAAAAGGCAGTGGCCATATCTGAATGCTTGCAGGAATTCAGTACAGTCTCTTCCCCTGCTGAGCTCCTGAAGAGTCCATGAGGGCGCCTTTTACAAGGGGAGATGTTGCTGGTAATTTGTGTGATTGTTCGAATATTTATCCTCTTTTATTCTCCAATACTATTCTATGTCCTTCAGCATAGTTCCAGGTGCCTTTCTTGAGTCTACTCGCCTGCTGCAGGTGTTTTTGCTTATATTGTCTACCATATGATGGGTTTACTTTGTAGATTATTTTTCTCTAACTTTAGGTATTTTAATATGGTATCCTGAAAAGATCAGCTAATGACTTGTCTTTTTTAAAGGTTTACATATTTAGCATTTTTTACTTACAAGCTGTGTAAAATCCAAGAATTGAAAGTTTGAAGTGAGTATGCTCTGACCAAGTCCTGCAAGAAAACTACTTAAAAGGAAGAGAGGAAAAAAGATACACTGTGCAAACAGAAGAATTTGTTGGGAGCAGGAACTTAATTCCAAATTCACAAATATAGTTTCCTAACCACTACACTATAGAGGTAAACAGAGTGTCTACTCCACACACCTTTTGCGTTTCATCTTTCATCCTGACTCAGAAATAATCAGTTGCTCAGATAAAAGCAGAACCAAACCAGCAGATGAACTGGAGAAGGCAATCACATGGCAGATGGGTGCTTACACTCCAGTGAAGCTTACACGATGACTACAGGGTTAGCTGAACCAACGAGGCTGTGTGCATAGACTTCTTTGAAAAACATATAAACCTGCACAAGATGCAAGGCAGTGAAGAGTCAGACTCCTGACTTCTAAAACTAACTTAGCTTGTCAGAATAGAAAAAAACCCCCAAACATAAAAACATCAACACCCTTAACTGACACGATTAAGAGTCATGAAAATGTTTTGGAGAAGGGATAAAGCAGTTCCTCACAAGAAACTTGAAGTATTAAGTCTTAAGGTGATCTGGGAACAGGTCACTCAAACACTGTATGTGATGTGAGCAAGGTCTTTACTGTTTGAAAGAAGCTTCAGGAGAAACCTGACTTTGTTGATGATAGGAACTGAATCACACTTTAGTTGTTTTCGATTACACTGTTTTTCTGTTTTGAGTACTCCACTGGCTTTGCTTTTAAAATTGAACAAAGTAAGATGATGACTAAAGAAACAAGAAAGAAGTTTTATTATGTTTATGTTGTATGATTTCAGTTTTCTGATATGTTTAAAACTAACATGCTCAGATGAATAAAGCAAGGGTTTGATACTTAGATTTTTGAAGATTTTTAAACTAGTATATGTGCATCAAGTTTTTTTCCTGAAAAGTCTGTATCAGCTGGAAATGAAGAAGGTAGATCTGCTGGGATTTCCATCCATTTAAGGTTTCTCACAACTTGCATACAAGCAATATGAAACAGAGGCAGAAAACCAGCAACCTAGGTATGGTGAGAACAGGATATATAAGCTTATTAACTTCCTGCAAGCACAGGAGCATTTCACTTCGATACATGTTCTAGTTCACTGAAGATGTCTGTTTTCTCACCGTAGTTAGGTACACTTGGAATATCTGCATTTTTAAACAGAACAACCAAAACATTTGGTTTTTTTAGCTTGATGAAGTTCTTCAGATTATTCCAATACTGTAAGCTTTTTTTTCACATAATCACTTTTAATTGATAATTCTTACTTTAACCTTCCTTGAAAATCTTCACTACAAGTGACATTTGTAGCCCTGCTGAACTACATGAAAAAAATCTAATTGAGGAAATTCCCAGGGCAAAGGCATAAAATTAGATAAAATAATATGGTAAGAATTTAAGTGAAATATCTAAGAGGCTTGATATTAATTACAACATTATGATGTTGATAGAGCCAAAAATGGATGACAGAAGATGACGTGATGATGCATATTATGAAGTGATATGAGATGCTGAAATCTGTCAACACTCACCATTCAGTCAGACAAAAATCCACTGGGAATTTCAGTCAAAGCTTGAATGAAAATATTTATGATAGAGAAAGATTGTGAAGAATTGGCTCTATGTTTGAAAGCATGGATAGGAAATAAGAGAAAACTGGAAATGGAAATTCCAGAATCCAAGCTAAAGTTCCTTCTGTTACCATGGGGCACTGTGTTTGCATTCCTGATTTTTCCACTTCTGTAATTAGACATGCAGTATTTTTCTCACAGTCTGCATGTAGATAGCCATATCAGCTGTGATTTTAATCTCATATTTTGATGCACGTCTTTACATATTCTTATTTTAAGATCACCATTTTAAAATACAAAGACTTGGTTTAAGTTAAATTACAATATTTTTCTTTAGATATATACATATTAAACAAAGTAAAATAAACTCTTTTCGTGGTTTTGAAGTGTGATTAGCATAACTGAGGCAAGTCTATAAAATATTGCATGTAAAAAAGTATCTAATTGTAATTGCTCTTGGGTCTCTACATTTCAGTAAAATACTCAATCATAATTAAAACCAAGGGAGATTCTCATTTTTCCTTTGCTAAACTGTGACTCAGAGTGAAAGAACATTTCATTTGTCAAATTAATTACTGGTCATTCACACTGTCATAAAATCCTGAAGTTGGCACAAAGGGTTTGAAGTTGAGTTTGGCTGGATGAGTTAGCAATTCAAATGAGGCTTTTAAAAGCAGTCAGATCAACCAAGCCCAAGGCAAACCTGGACCTGGCAGCAGCACTGCCCTTTGTAATGTCAGAGCACCAGGCTCAGAGACAGGATGGGCAATAGCAAGAGATAGCTAGAAGGCTATGGCTAGCAAGTTCAAGACAAATATTATCACAGATAGCATATGCAAAGAGAATGTTTATTAAAGTTCAACAAAAATAAATAGATGAAGAAAGTATCTGCTGGTTGGCAGAGTGATGATATGGAAGAGAGGGAGAAGGAAGATGGGCACCATCCAGCACACATTCAGTTTTTGCAGGAAGAATAATACAAGTCTTTGGTTTTTCTGCCATCATGATTCTCTCCTTCCCTCCCTTGATATAGACGCACCCATCACCTCTTGAAACCTGATCAGAAATACAAAGGAAGCAAACCCTCCTATATTCCTAGCACAGAACAAGATTCTGCATTAAGGTCCTACTGCCACCTGCTTATCTGAACATGCAAAGCAAGTCCTCCATAAGAAGGCAGGCTTATCTTTCAGATAAGAGATTACTGAGGAATAAGAGAAACTTCAAAGCAAGAGCAGATGAGAAATGAGCAGTTCCAAAGTCAGCAGGATACCCCCAGCAAGTCCATAATCCCTAAGACTGATGAATGCTGCTCTAGGTTACAGGCAATAACATACACTATTTGTTACAGCACAAAGATTTTGATTTCAAAAAAGAAACAAAACCAGAAATGCAATTGTTTCTTCACAAAAGAACTTGCACCTGGGCTACTTTTGACAGTTGGAACATATTCAGTCAGTTGACTCCCTCTGTGTACTGGGTTTTAAGTTAAGTGACTTGGCCTTATCTTCTTCCTCCTCCCTCTACAGCTGAAGAATTTTAAAAGGAGGCATTATTTTCCAAAAGGCATACAACATGAAAATATGGTCATTTCCTCTTTCTGGATGAAAGCACTAGAAGTCAGATACCACTACAACAGATCCAGGACACTAGCAATGTGTGAATAAACCCTTTCAACAGTGGTTCCTCTAAAAGGAAGCTCATGCTTCCTGCAATGCTGGTTAGGACCATGAGAAGCAGCTATCAAGTAGAGCTGGACAAAAAAACCCAAACTGAGGGAAGTGTTTTCATCTGGAAAATAAAACTGGTCTAAATGTTTCACAAGATGATGTTGAAGACCAGAGGCCTCAAAATAAGTTAAATTAAGCAACTGAATAGAAAAGAAAACTTTTCTTAGTCTATTTATGAACAAATGCTGCAGCTCAACCTTTCTCAAACAGTGATTAACATGGGAAACCAGAGAAAAACAGATTTGCATGGTCGATTTGCTCACTTTTTCAATCAACTAACAAATCCCATTATTTTAAAAAATCTGGCTATTAAAACGTGAACATGGTCTTTGATTATAGTTTTTTGTATAATATATGAACTTCCATTTTTTGCCATCAGCTGGGTTTTGAATGGTATTCATGGAAAAGGATAAAAAAAGGCTGGAAGAAGAGGAATCAAACAAAGCATTCCTCTGGCATGTGCTGTAGGAGAAACAGTTGTTCCATCCTGGTACTATAGGCTTCATAAAAGTAGCTTTTTGACCTTAATTATTCAGATACCCTGATCTTATTGTATCTTCGTAGTAAAGTCAGAGTTTCAGGTGCGCAGGTAGATAACCAAGATTAGGGTAGGTCTTCAGAGAGTTGAATTTGCTAGAGAAGTTCACAAAAGTGACTCAGATTTCTAAAAGCCACCCTGCAGGTTCAGCCATTTCCCTTAATAAGCAATAGGCTTACTCTCCTCGGACATTGGTCACCTAAAATATCGGCATGTCTTAGTCTGTCACACAAGTTCCCCCTCCAGTCAAAACATAAAAATTGTCACCTTCAGTCTCTCCCTCCTAAAAGAAGGACCCTGGAAATGCTGCTCTTTCCATTAGCTAGAGAGGGAGCCCAGACAATAGAATAAACACTTAGCTGGACACCACCCTCAAAGTCCCCAAACCAGAGTGCTTCAAAAGCTCTGGTCTGCTACACTGGTGCCTCCCCAGGAGCTGAGCTCCTCCAGAAGCCATGTTCCAGCTGCAGTGACAGCCAAGGAAACACCTGGTAGGGTCTCTGATCTTTGGTATGCATCTTGCTACTCACAACACCTGTGCCAGTCTTTATTAGCACTAACGACAGACAACACAAATTACTTAGGTAAGAATGATTTGTTATTTACTGGGGCCATCTTACTTACTGTTATGATGTGGTTTACTGTCGGGAATGGGCTGCCCTTGGGTGAAGCTTCATTAGGACCCGCATCAATGACAGCAGGTTCTGAAACGAAGGTAGCCTTTAAAAAAAACACACCAGAAACACATAATTTTACCCTGAATGCGGTTTAAGAAGAGTGATTCCCTCCCTCTCAGGTTAGTATACAAATGCTTTGCCCTATTGTTATATGTGGTTGCACAGTGAAAGCAGTAAAACTGCAATTCTTGCTGTTCCTCATTTTTTGATGAATTGTATATTTGTACTGTTGAAATGATCAGTTCAAGAATAAGAAGTTGTAGCAATAGTTTCAAGAGAAAAATGCTAGTTATTTGTACCCAGATTATCACTGTGGTCAAAACATTAGGATTCCTATAGCACACCTGATTGCATTAATTCCTTTCCATCACACTCACATACAAAAACCAGATATTCGTTTTCTGTATTCCTTAAACAGATGAATGATTCTGCCATCTTGTGGGAGATGGAGAAATCCTAACTATTTTTATGATAACAACAGCAGGGCACAACAGTATGGAACAGAAATTTCTTGTATTTTTCACTTATTTCAGTACTGATTAAGTGAACAGACATTAGCAGCTATTATATTACAAATATCCCCAAAATTAAGAAATTAATTACAGCCTTGTGGGGGAACCTGACCAAAGGGGTTTGTTTTTAAGATACTGACTTTACCAGAAACTCTGCTCAGAAGGTAAAGGTACAGCAACTAAAAATCCTGGGGGTTTTTTCCCTGATGATCTGATAATGTGAAATATGTAAAGAATTATTTAAATTCACATCTATCAAAATACCTTTTATGTAAGAAAAATTGTAAAATTAGACAGCCTTTTATCTATAATTGACCTTTTAAAAACTGTTAAACTAACACAGTATATGGATTATGGAATACAATCCTCTGCTAATAATTCTATAGCATAGTTTGACAAAATTAGTAGATTAATTTATGATTAAAGAGTCTTGGGCTGACAGTGGTTGTATCCATATTCCTGACAATTTAACAGACATACAATATTGTTTGTTCTATCCCACCTTAATTCAACATGGAGTATGCTGGAGTAAAGAGTATTCATTTAAGCAAGTATAAACAACACTTAAAGAGAAGGAGTTGAAAATAAGTCATGGACCAGTTTCACCTCAAAGTAATTTTGTAGAGGTTGCCCTCCTACTCCACCATTCTCAGAAAACAAACAGTATGTCTAAAATATATATCAAAACTGTACACGTGCTCTTGGGAAACTCTGAAGATCAAGAGAGTGGCTTCTGCTGAGAAAGATGAGGCTTGAGGTGGAGCAGTCTGAGAGACACATCTATCCCTTGGCACTTGGCACTGTAAGCCTCCATCAGGGCAGTTGTTTTGAGCTGTTCTCTCCCCGTCAAAAATTAACTTGAGGAAACAAGCTCATCTAGTTTTTATTTCTGTGCTACAACTGCAGTGAACTCATCTAGTAAATCTAATACCATGTCAGAAGAAAGCTTCTTGGACCAGGTACAACTGCATTTGTTCTTACATAACTGCTTACTAAGACCATTGTTTTCCTATGTGAATCAGTCATTTAAGTGAATAATATTTTGTTAAGCACTTTGAACATAAAGATCTGACAACCAGAATATAATAAGAAGGAATACAACAATTTAATGTTATTATAATTTCTTCATAATGATAAGCATCTAAAAAGTTAAGGCAAGCCTAGATCTACATCTCAAATTCCCCAACTCTGAGTGATTTGATTTAAAGACAACAAGAGAATACACTCCCCATTGACAAACAACACATCTACCTCAGCCACTCTATCTCCTGTTTGTACCCCAGCCAAGTCTGATGGGCTGTCTTTTGGCAGCCGTGCAATCAGGATCCCCTGGTAAGACAAAAACAGGTTTTAGACCCAACAGAATTTCTTCCATTGTTCTTAGATGTAAAAAGCAAATGGGAAGTAATTAATTTTCAAGACTTGTTGTTCTGTTGCCTCTATAAAAATAAAAACTAAATGCCTTAGCACATTAGCAAGACCATAAAGGAAGCCTCCATGGCTGACACATACAATGATGAACAAAAGTCAGTAATTGTTTACACTGTGCCGGGGGGACAGACTAGGAAACAAAGATTTATTTAAATGATAATTCAGTGAGAAATTGTGAGAAATACTTCTCTCAAGTCTAGTTAGCTCCTGCGAATGAGCAAATAGGATGAGAGACCATGTGGATTGCCAAGGGAGTGACCCCAAATTGAGGTAGAAAATGGGAATTAGACAACAGTGTTTCAGCCATCAGGTTGCCTCTGGAAAATCATTGGTTTACACTGGGCTTTCTCTCCAAAACCATCCCCCCAGAAGCTTACCCATCAAAAGCTAGTGCCAGCTCCTACTTTGGGAAATAAGTTACCCATGTTTACCCTTGTTAGCTTTATCATGAAGACAGTAATGTTACATTAAGGACAATCTCAGAAAGAAAACAACAAAACACAATAGCTCAAAGAACTACTTATCAGTCTATTTCTAACGATCAGTAGGTAAATTTTGAATAAGAAATGCACCTCATCACTGTCTTTACACGAGGGTGAGCCCTTTCCACCAGCAATGCTAATACCAAGGCTCCCCATTTGACTGCACACAGTAATGGTTACCTGGAAAAGAATTACAATGGGTAAGTAGTCTGATTAATCAAAAACATTTCCACTCACTCTCACTCATTACCTCTCACTCTGAACACCAGCAGACATGACCCTAGAAAGTGCAACCCAGAGAAAAATAGTGGTATGCTTCGACACTGGCACATGCAAGACTAGTCTTTACTCTTCAATAACACCAGGAATGCATGATTTCTCCAGGTTTTAGAGTCATGCCAAAACCATATAAGGCTGTTTATAAGGCTACTGACCAAACCAGTTGCTTCATAAACCCACAGATTCACTAAATATTCACAATGGCAACAGTGCCAGTCAGGACACAGGAGAAGTGAAGAGTAAATATTATTTGATGAATTTATGAAAAATCTTCGCTTTTACAAACTTACGCAAATTTACTCTTACACATGTAACATACTCATCTGAAATTCATAATTCCTAAAATATATAAAAAGACCATATCAGTCAAATGAAAACCACCCTGCCATGTGTTGCTTAGACTTAGCATTACCTGTATGCTGAACTCTTCAGAAGCCTGTGACTGCCAGCAGTGCTTTGGTGACAGGTCCCAGCACTGGTGCCACTTTTGGGCAAGCTGCCTTTCCTGGTGCTGCATCCCATATCTCCTGCCCCACAGGAAATCAGAAGAGGTGTGCCCTGTACCCTCCCAAGAGACAATCCATAAAGTATGCTTCCTCCCCATGTCCTCCAAAGCATGCCATGACCACAGCTTTTGCTTAACTTTTAGCCAAAATCTTGCAGTTCTCACTGATAAATTTTCACTTGAACATTCCCACCCCTTTTCACAGAATGGAGGCTTTCTCATGATATGAGGGTAAGACCATGCCACTGCTCCAAAACTGTGGACTAAATAAAGACTTGGCTGAGTGCCCACTTGCACAAACTCTTGACTTGAGCTCACAATACCAAAGCTGGGTATATAAAATGAGACGCATGACTACAAGGAAAGTGAGTTCTGTCAGGTTTTTTTCAAAGGAAAATTCTTTTTATACATAAGCCAGGGGGAACAAGGATGACATTCAGCTCACTCTCTGTGAAAGGTAAGTCTCATGAAATCTACCATGCAATGTCCCCCTTCTCTGCATATTTTATAAACTGCCACACACAAGAAGAGGACTTACCCCCTCACCCCAGACACATGGAATTCCCCACAGAAACACAGAGACCCCCACCAGCAAGCCCAGCCCATGCAGCAGTTCAATACCTTCAGCGGGGTCTGTGGCACATCCATCACCCTCAATTCCTCTGGGATCCGGCCACTCTCACTGGGAAAGCGGCCTGCTGAGGAGACAGCCGGCTGCACCTTAGTGTTAGCCCCTGGAAGACTCTTCCCTTTCATTGCCAACTTGTGCTTTTCTTGAAGAGTTGTTCTGGTATTTCTTTGATCTCTCATGCCAGCATTGCTATCAAAAAGACTGCCAGAAAACTTGGAAATAGGTTCCTGGGGGTTAAAGATGAAACAGATAAACACAGCAACAGCAAGGACAATACCTACTTGATAGACAGACCCTTCTCTTGGTAACCTGGATTTGTTCCTCACTATCCCATTGCTGTATGGTAGCATTTGTTTCACTGAAGACAAAACTGTAACTTTACAGCCAATGTACAAGTATTTTTAATTTTACCATTTTTTAATTTTACAATTTTAATTTTACCATTATTTCTCTGGGCATGTTTTGCCCTTGACATCGGGGTGGAACTTGTGGGAACAGGGAGAGCACTGTTACTCATATAGCCTTTCACTAGATCTCCAAGCACACGCACAAGCACATGTAACACACCTATACCCAACTAAATCCTGCAATGCCCTATGAAAAGGACAGAGCATAAGGACAAGACTATTTTGACCAGCCCCTGGCATCTCTGTAGCACTGAATCCACTATCCCAGAGCAAGGAGTTACACATGAGGCAAAGGAGAGAAATTTCCACACAGAAAATAAAGCATTTCTCATAGTACCTCAAGGCTCACATTCCATTTTTGGGAGCATAGGTGTGAGAGGGAAAGCAAGCCTATATACTGCATCTATGACTGTAGACTTCATTTGAGTAATTGGATTGACTTTATTCAGTTGCAGATGGCAGTGAGTGGAGACCTGCAAACTAAAGTGATTTAGGAATTCCTCTGGAAATGGAACCTCAAAGGTGAGGCATCCTGAAGTCTGCTTTGAAGCCTGGCTCTAGGCTGCACCTCTGAGATAGAGTGAGAAACTGAAAACATCACTGATGCTTAGCTAAACCACAAGGCTTAAACCCAGTAATAATTAAAACACATCCACCAAACAATTAAAGCTTCAGACAAGTTTACCAGCACAACACAATGACATTTCCCAGCCATCAGTTATGCTTGGCAAAGGGTTAAATGAAATACAGACAAAATGCCCAAATTCCGTTCATATTTTATGAATGTTTTGTTTATATTAAACCACAAGGCTTAAACCCAGTAATTGGGTTAAGGTCGAATCAGACCTTCCTATTGCACAAATTCTTCTAACTTCAATTGGCAGTAAAATGATGCAGCTAACACAGATCAACATCTCTGAAAATAAGCCCCATAAGTGTTTTCCTAAGCTTGGAAGTTTAATACCAGAAATAAAAAGCAGTGGCATTACCTTGAACATCTTTGCAAATGCTCCAGTAGACACTTTATTTTTCAATCTATATCAATGCTTTTCAACAATCTCTTTGGTTGGGATAGAAAAAAGCATTGCCAACCCAAGGGAGAACATACAAGACATGATTGCTTCTTATTTTCACTTAAAAGGGAATTTGTTTAGCTTTAACTCACATAAAACATTCATTATCTTTCTTCTCTTGAGAGAAATTCCTTTTTATAGTGCCAGGCTGACTAACCCAGACCCATCAGCAGTGCTACAGTGCCATGGGCGCCAGGGAAAAAGGCCAGGAGCAAGAGCCAGGATTGGGAGTTGGAGGAGAGGGCACACCAGCAGCACTCACAGGTGCTATTAAGGCAGCAAAGGTCCTGGAAGAAGAGCAGGAGCCCAAATTCCTCTCTCATTTCCCAACAAACATCAGAAGAAAAGATTGGTGAGCAATGCCCTGAGAGGAAACCTCCTTTTCCCAGGCTGTAACCAAGAAGAGAGCCAGGCTGCCATGTAGGTGACAGACACCTGGCAGGTACAGACTAGAGAAACCACAGCATGCAGGGTTTCCCAAATATCAGCATCCTGGAAGAGCAGCACCCAAAACTAAACTGCAACCTCACTTTTCTACCATCCAGTCCAAGGGATACACTGAGCCTTGAGTGCTGCTAATCTCCTACTTACCTGAAAGAGATGGAGGGAGGCTGGTAACTGGGGATATAAGTAGGATTAAAGTAAAACCATATCTGTCTCATCATTACTCAGGTTATTCATTGTAACCTGAAGTTGAACTGTACTCCAGAGGGTTGGATGGATGAATTGCAGGCAGAGTGAAAGAATAAAACTTGAACATGGCACTGTACTGCCTGCACATGCAAGGATGTAAGAGTATAATATATAAGTGATGCAGCCTCCCACAAACCCAAAGTGCTTGGCTGCACAGCACTGCACGCAGTTGCAGACTCTTAATGGAAACACATTTTCCCTCCTGATTTCAAGGAGACTACCTACATCATCAGGATCCTCGAGTTCCTCTGCTTCTTGCTCAGGACTGCTCCTTCCTTCCCTCCATTTTCCACTAGCAGAGCTGAATCTGTACAGGTTACCACCATGAAAACTTTCCTTTCCTTTCAATGAGGCCCAGCGAGAGCCCTGGGAGCTCCAGTTATGGCCACTGTACAGTTTAGGAGACTTGGGAAGCCACTTAATGGAGTCCTGAGGAGAAGATGACAAAAAAAAAAAGGCAATTAATAGATTTTAAGAAAGTGATTGAAGTATGCAAGTGCAGAAAATGTCTGGCAAGTTCTGCTAGGTATTTTAGTGTCTTGTAAATACTGAATTTCCCTTTTTTACCTTGAGAGGTACCTTCAGTGCAGAGACACTTTGCCAGTTAATGGGCAATACTGGTGATACAAAGAGCAAGCAAAGGCTGATGAAAATAATGGAAGCCTTTAGGGACTTACATGAGCATGGAACCAAGCCTACCTTCAGCATCGTAAAGAAGAATTAATGATCAACAACAGTCTTCAATAAAGTGTACTATTAAGAAAACAAACAAGAGTACTTAGACCTTTAGTGACCATCTTGTCTCATGACCTGAGTTAAAAAAAACCTCTTAAGTCACACCCTTCTTCATTATTCATTAAATAAAATGTTTCATTTGTTTAATGGTCCCAATAGAAAGTACAGCACTAGACTGATCTTTTAAGACTTGCTGATTTTCAAAGCGATTATAGTTCAGTAATCCCAAAATATCCATTACTTATTTACATCCAAAATACTCCACCTCTCTCACTCATACACAGGAGTTCATACATGACAAGTTGTGTCAAGCTTGTTTATGTACCTTAATTTCATTGAACTTCAGAAGCCATTTTTCAAACTAACCTTTATCTTTGTTTTAAGCTTTCTTTTAATCTCACCTCTACATTTTCTTACAGTGATACAAATCCAATGGCAGAAAGCAGCCTGATGCCATATAAATATATGGCACATTAAGGCATGTGCTCCAACAAGGCAGAGAGATGGAGAACACAAACTAACAAAAACAATTATCAACAAGCTTATGGTGGGGCTATCAGCAGCACACAGTGACCTTCACATCATTTAAACAGATATTTGATTCAATTTAACAATTAAGTTCCCATTTTCCATTTTAAATGCAGAATGGTTATGTTCACACATATACACACACAGATTTCTTGCTGCTACCAGCAACCCAGATGTCACCATCTGTGTAAGATCTAAGGTTGAGAAAGACAAGGAGGAAGGACAAAGCAGTTCATGCTGGACATACTGATTCATCTTCAGGTGCCAAAGGAGCTCCCCTTGGGATTCTTAATTTCCTTTTGGTTTTCGCATGGCTGAAAAGACCAAGGAATGCACAAGGACAATATCTCAACATCTCAGTGGAAAACATTGTAGACCTTTCTGTGAGTCATAAGATGATAACCTCAACAAAGGATTATTTGCATTGTACAAGAAAGGCATGATTGGCCTCTGCAGGAAATTTGCTGTTAAACCATATTTTGAACTGCACTGACACTCAGTGATACTGCTATTTGCTGATAATAGCCCTTATTTCTGGTTATTCTAAACCACATTGCTCAGGACACTAGATCTGATTGTCAATTTAGTTGATCAATGCAAAAGCAGCACAAACAATCAGGACACGGCAGTAGATTCCGTTTCTCCTGACTATTCAAAATGCAAGGCAGGATCCTGGTATTTCTTTACACTTGTCTTGAATAAGGAAACATAGGGTACCCTTAAACAGAAACTTTGCTTTCTGTGAATATTAACTAGGGAAATAGCAATTCTAATCAGACAGGTAAACAGCGCACTAGGTGAAATTGTTTGATATTGCTCTGGTCTGTTTTATTTCAGAATAGCTAATGTGACACCTCCCAATGTTCAGGGTACTTTCAGAGACAGTTTAAATCCTTGTCAACTTTTAAGCTCATTAGGAAGTCATAAAGCAATTTCATTCTAAAAATAAATATGGGTACAGTGAAGCATTTAACTACTTCCAAGGAAATATCTCATCTTTGTTTGACCCCGGCCCCTAATTCTAAATAATGGCTTCTCAAACCCAGCATGCCAAATTCTGTAAGACCAGTAAAAAGGCTATTCTTTCAAAGTGACAGAGATTTTTAATTAAACTTTTGCTGCCAATCACTTCATCATTTTAGGCATGCATTCAACTGCAGTGGCAGCCTTCAGTATGCACGAGGAGCAACGTGATCCTATGGCACAATGCATTTCCTCGTGCTGACATACAGCTGTAAGGAAAATTCAATACCTGTTTAACACCTTCTGTAACCCAAGAGATTTTAGTCTTCAATATTCTTGATCTTTAGTACTTCAAAATAAAATAGAAACAAAAGGACAATTCTGGAAAAGAACTCTTCACTTTTTCACTAGGTCTATACAGTACCGTGGATGGCCTTATCTTTATGAAAGTAGTTTCACAATTTGGTTATAGCAATGGCAAAAGATGGGACAGGACAACCAGAAATATCTTTCAGCCTACCTTGCACATGAGAGTTATGCTTTCATGAAATAAAATGGAGAAACAATGCCAATGAATGCTGGTGCAGGGAGCACTGGCTACCATTACTTAGAAAACAAATCTTAATCCTCAATTGATATACTTTTTGATGAAAGAAAAGGGTGAGGGAGTAGAAATAAGAAGACAGTGAACTTTTAATCCAGCGTTTAGTAGCAATATAAAGGAAGGAACAGAGAAATCCAGGGATGCTGGAATGCCACTGCCAGGGTGTTATGGTGCCCAGCTCTTTGCATCCTTTTGAACAAAGTCAAGAGTAGCCAAGGTGCCACACAGTGCTGCAAGGTCTTAGCAAGGCCAGTCACGTGCGGTTTGATTCAAGGGAGAGATGGAAGGTACAGCCCTGTTTGCTATGCCTTAATGCAAAGCAACCCCTCAATTTGTTTTTTTTTACTGGATTTTGTTTTCCCTCCCAAAAATAAAACCAACTCCTACTCTGATGTATTAAAGAAGATTGCTTTAGATGGGCAACAAACTTCCATCAGCCTTCAAGGTAGTTCAGCTAACAGACAGTAGATTTGTACTTCAAAAATAAAGCTTTCTTAAAAAACTTCCAGTAATTTATTAGCTCATTCTCATTATATTAAATACCAAAGGACCATGCTTTTAGACAACAGGCTACTGTCAAATATCCTAATATTAAGAAAGAAAAATCAGTTCTCCTTACAGAATTTTACAGATTATTAGCCTTCTTACTACCCAGGTAAGTTTGGAAGTTCTTTCGTGTGTTTCATATGTGGGGAAGCTACGACCCAAAATGATGAAAAGCATCATTGTTTTAAGTCATTAGTATCAAACACAGAGTGAGATGCACATAGATTTACATTCTCTTTATAATTGGAAAAAAACAAAAAGGCAAATTCAGTATCTATGACTTTAAGCTTCTCATAGGTATGTAGGCTGTGTAACACTGATGTTTTGTAAATGCAGAAGTGTTTGGAGAGAGAAAATATTTATCAGCCTAGAAGTTGTTATGTTCCAAGGAAACACATTGTCTTCTCCCTTCATTGTTAATGGTCCTAACTGATTGGTAATGGATCATTTTGCTTCAATATTTCAGCAGCAAGTCAGGTAGGCTCCCCTTTTGCCTTCTTTCAACATGTTTTTCATGTTTTGAAAAGCAGTCTCTTCTTAACATAAATACTGCTTTGTATCATATTCCTTCCTTTAGGAGGACACATTGTTCTCATAAAGTACAAGGTGTCTACACTGGTAAGATCTCACTAATAAATCCTCTAGAGAATTAATTTCCTCCAGGCAACAAAGGTGTGCAAATGCTATGTATCAACTTAAATCATTCTCATGAATGAAAAAGAATCCAAAACACTAAACAATAAAAGCCAAAACATGAAAGCCATACTCTGAAGTACCACACTGAAATCACACAGTGGCAATCAAACCCCCTGCTTATGGCCACAGCCTGGTCTCTGTTGACAAGTAGAATCCAGTGCTTTCAGTTACAGAACACTTCAGTGGTCATACACCTGCAATTCGGCTCAAAACCCCAAACATACATTCTCACCTATTTTTCTATTTAAAAGATGATTTGCTTAAATAGCTCAACTATGGGAAAGAAAATGTCTGTAACAATGCATTTTGAAGAACATAAACACTCCTTTCCTTTTAAATACAACTACAATAACGCATTCCTCTAATTCAAAATTATTTCAGACTCATTCCCTTTTTAAAGCACAAAAGGCCATTTCTAAGCAAGCTTTGTGTAATTCGCATGCAACAAGAATGAAAGCTGAACAAAATGCTGTTGAAACAAAGGCATCCTTGAATATTTTTTCACTGTAGGAGAGGCAACAAAGCTGCCTGAACAGATTATGGAAGCAAGCTTTATATGGCGAAATCTTGCTAGCAGTAAACACATGACAATGTCAAACTTAGACGTTCAAGTACTGAGTAGCCAGATAAGATTTTTTTAATTTCCTGGAAACACCATTAAAAAAAATAAAATTGCTGTAAATTATCCTAAAAATATCCAGTATGCAAATGCTATTTAGACTTGCAGTCTTCTCCTCTTTTGAAAGAAAAAAATTAAAATCAGTAATATTCAAACATTCTTTTTATTAGCTAGTTTAGATTTTGTTTTGGTTTTAAGTTGCTTAGTGGAAGTCCATGATGTCATCTATGAACTATTGATAAATTCATGTTTATAATCATGTAGCCATTCAATCTTCCAGAAATACGTGACAATCATATCTCCTATGAGCTACTTCAGAATGGTTTAAAGCAGCCCATTTATTTTGGGTTTGGGTAAAACTGGCAAGTTATTGGGAATGATCATAGAATCAGACTGCTTATATCAAAAGCACATTCCCATGACTTGCCCAAGTTTGCTTCAAAAGAAGATAGTTTTGGCCCAACACAGAACTAACTTCACTCTTCAAAGTCCTGTCCCTGCATTAACTGAGGATGCTTACAATTTGAAATCCAAGCTGCTGATGCTTTGGTGGTTTTTGGAAGCTGTGTGCATCTGTGGATTTTGAGGAAAGTTACCACAGTCAGACCTTGTTGCTAACATTTTGGGTTTGGCTGTTACCACACCTCCAGAGATTTCAGTCAAGACAACATTCTCCAGCAACCGATGTGCACATTAAAGTGTCAAAGGTTACAGGACATCAGGTATCCACTTCCTGGTATTAATGCCAAGGGAGATTTGAAACATCACTGAAACATCACTTCTCTGAAACAACACTGAGGAGCCACAGAGTTCTTCCCATGGACAATACTGATGCTGTACTTCTCAGAGAGGGCTTCTCCTGTAGAAAGATAAACTACTTTCTTGAGATTTTGGTGTTAACGGACTAACAATATCAGTGTTAAGAGGCACAGCACTCTGAACAACTTATAAATTCAAAACCAAACTGCCATGAACCCTTGCTCCCGAAGTTAGTACACAGTCAAGCTACACTGAGCTTGTCATTGAGCTCCTTCCTCAAAGCCCTCTGCTCTGGCAGAGCCCATGACTGACCAGCTGGTTGCCACAAGAACCAGCAATAAAACAAATAGTGTCTCCAACACCCATCAGAAAAGGAAGTAAGATAGCTCCTGCAAAGCAGCCCACAGAGACATCCTCAAGCCAGGCATGTGCTCTTCCACTTTGGGGGGAAAAAAAAAAAAAAATCACATTTTTCATTCAGCTGGAGGAATACTGATTATATTCCTGACTTTAGAATGAAAGAGCAAGGCACTGGCCCTCTGAAAATTTCAAAATTGGTTCAGAAGGAAGGGAACACCCAAAACTATTACTAATAGTCAAGACCAGTTGGCTTTTGTCATATTCTCTGATAGCAATCCAAGCCCTGAAAGAGATTTATGTGTTTGACAGAAACTAAAGATCGGAAACACTCATGTCAAGTCAATTGAAAAAGTAATTCTATTTTTGGAGTCAAGGCAAAGAATGGCAGTGTATTCTCTATTAACAAAAGGTCTAGACATTTCTGATAAACAATGTGCTTCCATCTCAGTAGGAGGAAGACATTTACATTTACCTGGGTAGGATCACTGATATACTAAAAATACACTTTTTAAAAAATTCAAATTCCTGGTGTCACTACTCTCCTCTTAAAAGCTGAAATCATGAGCAGCCAGTAGCTAATCAGCAAAAAAAAAGTTCACTCAGCACCACTAAAGTACTAGTGCTAGACAAGAAGCAGGCTAAGTTACTTGCTGGAAAGGAGTGTTATGCAAGTTTCCAGTATGCACTTTCCTACAATATGCCATTTATAAAAAATATGGAATTTAAGCCAGAAAAATAACCTTACCACATAAATTATATGGAAGCTGTGAGAAAAGCCTGGAGCAATACAGAGGGGATGGAAAAATCCATTGCTACACTAACAATGGTAGCACGAGAATGCTTCCCCCCCCCCCATTCTTTCAAGACTATGGAATTGTGACTTTCAATAAAGAGAATTTGCATGCAGTAAATGACAGGTTAATATTAAATCCACTCCACCACTATGGTCAGTTGATTTTCCCTGGTTACCTGTTTATAGCTAATAAAACAGGATGCAAATTTTGTCTTTCCTTGCATTAAACCTACCTCCTTACAAAATGAAGTGGAAAAAGTTCATTGAGAAAAAAGTCAGTCATGCTTACAAAATCATATTCACTACTCAGGCTCCTCACAGCAACAGCAAAAGAAAAAAGCCAAACAGAGACTAGGGAGGGCTCATGCTTTCAATGGCACACACTACTTCGTCAGAACATCACCAGTTTTTTGTGGATATAAAACACAGTTAAAACTGCCTGGAGTGTTATCAACACTACTGGGAAGAGAAGTGTACCTAAACCAGTTCATAAAATGGCACACGCATGGACCAGTTAAGAGATCGGAAGGAATTCTGGAGTCTCAGCTGCTGGAGGTTTGATCAGGCAGAGTGATGTCCAAGTCACTCTGAACCAGCATTAGGGGGAGAGAGGGTAACCACTTGCCACTGTTTGCACAGCAAGTATCCAGACATCTTTTCAGCCCTGAAGAGCAAATGACACTTCAACTGCTATTATTCCACACCACCCGCAGCTGTTGCCATACCTCAAGGATTCACTAGGCTGGAAATTACACTTCCTGCTTGACTCAAATACTACACTACATTTTATACACTGCTGAACTACCTGCAGCAGAGCAAAATCTTTAATTATCTCACCCAAAAAGCATTACAAAAAAAAAAAGACATTAAGAGCACACAGTGCTACACAGTGTTCATGTAGAAGACTGAAAAATACCTCTCCTCTTTTAACTCTCCCCAGATACTGACTGAAAAAACATAAAGAAAATCCAGACTTCCATTGCACAGATTCAGAGAGTGAAGATAGATGGCAGTGAAAACAAGGAACACCAACACTCCTTCAGGGATTGTGCTGGACGGTCTAATGATGGACTTCAGCTCCTCTAACCACTCATTAGGCAATTGCTGGATTCTAGTATGAGCTCATTTTATTTTCTTTTACAAATGAATGGATGCAAACACTTTCAATAAGCAGTTCATACCACCTATCTTTGCCTAAGATGACCACAAGCAGACAATACCAGCACTCTTGGGTAGAGGAGTGTGAAACTGTCTCAAATGAAGGCAACAAGCCTGGTTCACCCATTTATCTGTAGCCAGAGAAACCACAACAAGTATTCCTTTCACTATTAACAACAACAACAAAAAACAAACAAGCAAACAACAACAAAAAACACAACAAAAAACCAAACTAACAAAAGAAACATATAAAAAAATTGACTGTTGACCAGTCACTTCATGCCAAAGCACACACAGCAAGTAGTGCCTGTCTTCTGGTAGGTTTGTGGGCTGCAGCACAGTCTCCACAAGTCTGCTGGAATGTACAAAAAGCAACTGCTGAGCAACCGAGCACCTATCACAGAGTTATAACAAGATTTATGTCTTGTTCTGCCTGTAGCAGGAGGGAGTAGGTGCACAGGGGCAGTTAATTATTTTCATCTGGTGGCATGTCAGGCAAAGCCCAAATCCAGGCTTTACACATTCATCTTGCTGATGGAGCAGACACTAAAAACAAAATAAACCACAGCTTCCAAATGAAAAATTGGCATCACATAGTCTTGCTGCCTTTGGCTATTTTAGGAACTGTCTATTTTAGGAATGCTTTTCCATCTCAAATGGGTTTGTCGAGATTTACTTGCACTCTGGGTACATTTTTAAACTTTTGTTGTGTCAACTCCATTAAGTATTGGGGGGAAAAAAAATTATCCAGGGTTGGAGTCAACTGTACCAAAAGCTCATTTTCTTTTTGGTTTTATTTTAACGGAGGATTACCAAGAATAACCAGGGGAGCTCTGCCATGAGAAGAATAAAACTGCATTACCCCTGAACTGACCTAACACCTGCAAACCTGCAGCACCTCCTGCAAAGAATGCAAGTCTTGAAGCTTAAATGAAGAATCTTTGGGATGAGAAATGAAAATTAATGTATTGTGCCAGATTAGATTTGAATACTTGCAGATAGCTTGCAATACCTACTTGTTCAATAACAAAAAGAAAGCAGTGCCTTTAGTAAAAGCTTCAAATCAAAATTTAAAAAGTTAAAGTAAAAAATTATCACATACTGCAGGTAGTGTTTTGAAAACACAAGTTATTAGGACTTCCCTGATCTCTTCCTTTCCTGTTTTCTCCCAAAAATCCTTATAAACCCACACTTTCTGGAAGAAACATTCAGCAGCAGAAGGGGTGTGGTTAGCCATTCATGAAGTGTCAGGGATTTCATTTTGTTCAATATGGGTTCATTGTATCATTTCACACTAAATATGTAAAATTTTTGCTCTGAACTCCGACAGCTCAAGCCCCTGCACTGAACTAGTCAGTGGTCTTTGTTAGCTCATGGCACATACACAACCCAGAGACACCAACAATCTTTAGCAGCCTTTTGCAAAACTGTTATTTACTGAATTCAACTCAGTTAATACTTACCTTTAGAAACAAACCAGAACCCACAGATTTACTAAGACCTTAAAATCAGCACTGGACCACTGGAAGTGCAACACAGTAACAGTGATAGTAAATGCCAGTATTAATTGATACTTTAATTGCTGTTTTAATGATACAATAAATCTACTGAAGCTTTTAAAGATTTTTTTTATTATGGTTTTATATATTTTTATAAAACCACCAAAGCAGTTTAAAGAATCATGCTTTCTCACATAATACATAAAACTAGTTTCATACTGTGCTTCTGAAGGTCTATCGTGCTGTTTTTCAAGTTATTTTACAGATGGCACATTTAAAAAAAACAATGGAAGCATGAACTTCTAGTGACTGCAATGCAACACGGCATCCAAACCAAGATGTTTCATTACAACTAAGTTAAAGTGTGAGTGCATTATGTAATAAACAATAGCAGTTTGGTCATTTAAATCTTAATTCGGTTTACAACAAAACTAATGTTTGTGCTTCACGACCTAAAATCCCATAATATAAACATAAGTTCTCTGCTGTAAAGTTCCCAACAAATTACTGTCTGAAAAGAAAAACATATCTAAAGCAGGAGACCAAATCTACTCACTTTTCTCGAGGATTGCTATATTTAAGACTAATATGACATACAAGACACAATAAGGCACAATGGGTGGTACAAACAAATGAATACAGCTGTCCATGAAACTTGTTCTCTTCCACAAATACTAAAATATGTACCGCTCAAGATAAATTTTCTCTTAAAAATGAAATACATCATCTTGTTATGAAAGTCCTATACAAAAATTTAAAATTTACACCATCTGAGCTGCCAAAAAAATAAAAAAGTGTATCAATTTCCCACAAAACTATATTTCTCACCAGCACATCCAGCCACTGGGAAGAAGGTATCCCAGGATTCTGGAAAAGAAAAGCATTATTTCCCCTGTGTTTAAGACAAAAATATTATATTTTGCATACAGTAGTGTATTAAACTTTAAAAAGCCTAGGACTACTAAAATTACAATATTGATTTGGAAATTATTGGTTCACTGCCTGGATGAAATAAGGCACTTTCTTCCAGTAGGCCGCACTTTTCACGTGTATGGAGATGATGAATCAGGTTCTGGTTAAAAACAAAAAGGGGCTCAGTGAGGTCCCAGAAGACGACAGGAACATTTCAACAGCAGGGGAAGACACAGGAGGCAAAACCTGGAGATGAAACTCTACACGGAAGTGGTCACTCTGTCAATGGCATTATTGACCTCGTTTTTGTTTGAATCCAGTCCTTTAGCAGCATTCATATCATTCCGTAAATTCTCCACTGTCTTTTTCATGTTCTTTAATTCTCCAGGGTGTGGAGTGGCTCGCCTTAGAAGTGTTCTCTAAAAATAAACAGTGCAATAAGTGGTTTTGCCTTCGTCTCTTTGCAAAAACAACATACACTTTCAAGGCTTCAGCATTTACATACCAAATACTAGGTATCTTTTTTTTCTTTTTTATCCCCCCTTTTCCTTTTTAAACTATGATGCTCTGTGCTGAATGTGACTTTCATAGCTGCTTGTTTATGAAGATAGTGAAAGAGGTTCTAAGAACTGTCTAGGAGCAAATTTTTTCCTTTTTTGGCCTACTGATCTGAAAGCCACTCATGTGAAGTACAATTACAAGTTATGAAGATTCTTTCATAAATGTAGTTGGAGATTTTTTTTTCTCTCAAAACCATGCAAGTGATTTAAGATCACATTCAAATAGAACACATTCATCTGATTTTGAAAGAATCCCGTAAGATCTCTTTAGAGTCCCACAAGATCTTTAGAGTGTCAAATACATGTTTGTGTGAGGCTTTGTATGTCTTCCAGCCCCACCACACAGTTTGGTTCTCTTGTCAATTGAGAACAAGTATCCCGAGAGGAAGATGAGGGGGTATTTCTCTCCCTCTTAAGACACAAGAATAACATCATAACATCATTGTGCTGAAACCTTTACAAGGAAAACAAAATTTACAAAACCTGCAGTTAAGCATCCAGGTCGGAGACCAACAGAACACCACAAATATAATATACGTATAATAAACGTATACATGCAGTTACTGTTTAGTGGCATACATGTAAACTGTGCAGACTATGGATAAATTGATGACCCATAAATGGGTGCTTTGGTCAAGACTGTTTTGGAAATCTGCCCTTCCTTCTCCCCAGTAAGATCACAAACCTTTTTTTCTCCTAAAAAGGTCCTTGCCTCAAATCAGGCTATAATACCATGACTGAAAGCCGTTACCTTTAACACACAAGCCCTCGCTACTGTATGGACATTCTCAGGTTGGTACAGTTTTTAAGCAGCATCATTCTGAACTCGCTTATTAGTCAGTCTATGAACAATGCTTGTTAAGAGACATCTAGTTTGTGCTCCTTTAGAGTAAGCAACTACCTTACTTGTTCATTTATCTTACTAAGTAGAAGTTTTTATAGTCACTTTTTAAAGTAAAACAATCCAGACAATACCCTGAAGTATCTCAAGCTGAGATCTAATGAGGAGCACCAGCAACTTTTTAGAGCATCAGAGAAGCATGCTGAAAATGTGATTGAAGAAGTCTTAATCTTTACAAAGAGTTTTAATTGTTAATAAAAGTTAGTAAAACTACAGATCATGTTCCATTTTGATCTTCAGGACATGCAGAGTCCAACTTAATGGAGAGGTCTTATAAGTACAGTGACAGATGTTCCCACATCCTTTGTTTAAGTGGGAAACTAATGAGCAACATTTCTGGTGTTTATGGACACTCTGGTTGTTTCATGGCAAATGATGGAGCTAAAAAAAAAAAAAAAAAGAAAGAAAGAGAGAGCAAGAAAGATTGGAAATAGAAATTAGAGAGACAAACAATGGCAAACAATGGAGACACATGCCAGAGTGCCAGAATACTGAATTAGACCCTAAATACTTTCAGGCAGTAAAGCTTCAAAGATGCAGAGAAAGATCCTATCTTCTTTCTGGAAAGAAAACATCCTGAGCAGACAGAAGAAAATAAAGCAAAACAAAGACTGCCCTGCACCAGAATATAAAAGTTATATTCAAAGCAGGAAAAAAAAAGGCATTTAAAGTCAATATAAAATGTTTCAGCAGTCAACATGAAGAGTGTCTGCTACAAATGTACACACAAAACATGCAGTCCACAGCTGAAATATTTACAGCAAGAATGCTCAGATACTTTTCACACTTTTGCATTAAAGTCACAGTGTCTGCAGGTATCCAACGGCAGGGAAAACATACCATTTCATTATCCTCTTCATCTTTTTCATCTTCTAAGAAGCGAATTGCACTGACTCGATTCACTGCCCGCTCATTCCATGTTTCATCTGACATTTCATTTACCAAACTCTCCAATGCACCACATCGTGGTAGGTTATCTGTTAGAACAGGAAGATGGAACTCAGGATTCACAGCAACATGCATGTGAATCCACATAAACAACATGCTATATTGGCAATAATGCAATAACCAACCAATCACTCATCCAAGATTTACAAGTGGCTATTTCTACTTTTTTTGGCAAAAAAAAGAACTTGCATTTATTTTCTGTTATTGAGGATACACAGTAAATAGTTTCTGTATAAATGAGATTTCTGTACTTGGACTGTTCCAGATTTTAGAGGCTCATGATATAATTTAATATATGTGGCTTTTTTTCTGGATCATGGCTGCCACTTGACATTAGCCAGTTCCCTAAATGGATTTCCTAACACAGGATCATTGCTTTTACTGGCTTCATCCTTTTAATATTGCCAAGCATACACATCCATCAATCCTAATTCCAAGCCTGCTATGCTTGAAGCTATGAAATTCACCTGGAGAGGAGGAAATCTAATTTCTAGTAGTACGGCCTTTAGAGAAAGTCAGTCTACCTCAGCTCGTCTTCTTGAACTAGCCTTATTTTCTCTACATCTAAACAGGTTGATTCATTTACTTATTTTAATTCTTTATGGAATTTGTATTCTTAAATCCAGAAGCTGAAATAAAACAGACACTTCTACACTCCTACTGCTTCAATGGTTTCTATTTGCTCCAGCCACATACGACTGAAACACGTCTGGGTACCCACAATACAGATATCTACAGCTGAACTTTACTCCTCAGGCCCCCTTTGTACTCAATAGAGAAGAATCCACATGATTTTCTTTTAAAGTCCATTCTTGCACAGGATAAATTATTCTCCAGTGATTACACCAGAAGTTTAAATATTAGCTCAGACGAATCCCCTTCAGTGTTCACACACAGCTTTAAAACTTGAGGACAAAAAAATATTTAGAAGTTACTGGAGCAGCAACCCAGCCAACAGTGAAAAAGCGTTTATGGTTCCACCTGACCCAGAGGCAAGTTTCAACACAAAAGGTAAATGCAACTTATACTGCAATTCTACACTTGTTAATTAATATAATGAAGTTATTGTACAGCATATTTGCTTGAAAGAAAATTAGCTTGCTAAAAAGTAAAGTGTCTACTGCTTACTACTATCTATGCAATTCATTTTTCTGGTAAAAAAAAGCAGTTAGAAAGGCACTAATTTTCACAACATATATATGTATTTAAGATGTATGATCAAGGGGCACAAATATGGACACCACTACTTGGCCCACTGGAAAGCCTCAGAATAATTATCTAAGTCTTTTTCTTGCAAGTCTGTATTTTATTTACTGTAGCTCTTGTCATTGTATTTTCAGTAACACTTACTGCCAAGTTTTCAAGTTTTCTGAAGACTGATTACAGCAGAAAAGGAAAAAAAAAAGGTTTACTGGTGAAAATTCAACCAGAACTTTGGTACTTTGCTCATTAGAGCTTATGCACCTTTTACAAACCTTTATGGAACAGACAAACAGTAAACAAAGAAGTAATATTTCCATACATAATGGAAAGCTGACACTAGGCACTCACCTTGGCAAACAGGCTCAGAAGGCATTTGAGGAAGTAATACACATGTCAAAATCTTTTCTCCTGTTTCAGGGTCTGTGTCAGTCTGAAACGTCAGTAGAGGTTGGGACTGGTTATCAGACAACCACAAAGCCTTCAGCTTTAAGGTAGTCAGTGAGAGGGGAAGATACGTCAGCCTAGTTAAAAAAAAAAGTAAAAAAGTCAGGGAGAGTCTCTCTCTAGGAGAATTAAGAGATAGTCATGAAGTTGACTTAAGTATATATCATCGAGTTAGAATAAATAGCATTGAAATCATTGCCTCTAATAAGAGGCATTGCAGTAATCATCAATTGCAACTACTCTGTTCTTTAGGAAAAAAAAAATCTGCAGCTTAACTGTTTACCATAATCCTCTGTAGCTTTGAGTAACAGGTAAAACTATGCTGAGCTTTCTCTACTGCAGTAAAATGCCCTGGAAGGCAGACAGCTGCTTCTGCTCAGGAGCCTTACACATAAACAACTGTCAGAACAGTAATATGTAAGTGCCTCTAAGATAATTACTTTGCATAGAAGAAATACCATTTTCTTTTCCTCCTTTTTTGTTTGTTTGGGGGTTTTTTGCCATTTAACTCCCTACTAAGAATCTGAACTAATTTGTTGGTTTATGCTTTAATCCACTCATTTTTGCATGTTGATGGCTGAAGCACACAAAGATTCGTGAGAAGCTACAAGGTCAAAGTGGCTTTCCTTGTTACCTGCACTGTATCGCAAAGATAAGACACTCAATATTAGTGTTACTTGGTGTCATGGCTGGTAGTTTCAGCTGAAGCTCTAGCAATTGCCTAGATTCTCAGTTTTAACCCCAAAATATATAAATTCAGAGTTGTTTTTTTTTAAAATCCTATCTCTTTCTCAGAGTCAAAGTAATCAAAAAAATCACACTCATGAAAACACAATTTATGCTACTTTTGGCCGAGGGGAAAGACTACTTTCAGAATTTCAACCATAACGCTAACATAAATGTCATAACTGGTTTTTATTACTTCATTCTTAAATGTAGTATCTTTTGCTATCAGAAAGAATTAAGTAAATACAGCAAAAGAATGTGTAAAAGAATTAAGTAAATACAGCAAAAATCTCTTGCCTGTTTCCAGCAACATCCAGGACATGAAGTTCAGTGGCTTGTGAAATTTCAGAGGGAATTCGAGATAATCTGTTGTCACGTATAGAAAATACGTTAAGACTGCAGCAGCCCCCAACCTATATTAGAGAAGAGGGGGAAAAAAAAAGTCTGGTTTTGTTGCCATAGGACAGTATAACAAAGGCATGCAGTACTGGTCACAGAGTATGTCACAGTGCATTCGAGCTACAGTGCCTGCCAGACACTTCACCCAGAGGTACAGACTGCAAACTAACTGTTAGTTTAAAAGAAGTCTGACCTGAAGCAAGCCTGTTGGAGCAGTGTCTTCAACATCTATATCTGTGTATCTTTACAAATAGGTGGCATTCTATGTATCTTTCAGAGCCTTCCACACAAAGAAGAAACCAGTAATCACACACAGGCTACTTTGCAGACAACATTCACAACAATCCCTACCCTTAACTTTTTCTATCTCTGCATTTTACATATAAATTCTTTCTTTCTTTTCTCTCAGTAACTTAGGTACAAACAATGCGGCTTTTGGCAATGCAAAATGCTAAACACACCAATTGGCTCCCAACATTTATTGAGGTCACAAAGAGTAATGAAGAGTTCACAAGAAGCAGAAGACTGAGCAAAATCTTTGATGCCCTGATTCATTAAAAGCATCTAATCTCAAGATGATTCCCATATGAATTGGCCTTCCTTAATCTATTGTACTCTAACATCCTCTGTCTCTACCCATTTATCCAAATGTAACCATTTGCATTCTTAAGATAGTTTTCTGTGTGTAAAAGATACGATTTTTCAGTTTTACCCTTAAAATATCTGTATTTTCCACCAAAAGTAGATGTCTTCAGAAAAATAAACCCTCCATATTTGATTAAAAAACCCCACATTCCAGTTTTATGTTCCAGAAGGAGCTACTCCTATAAACAGTAAGATTATTAGCCTGTAGTAACTCAAAAGCTGCTTCAAGTAACTCTTTGTTCCTATTCACAAAGTAAAACCTACCTCTGTTTGCTTATCAATGGAGCTTTCAAAAAGCACTTCTGTTTGTTTGCCTGTTCCAAAACCCACCATAAGAAGAGGAAAAAAATATGTTTCTTCTCTTACTTCAAGTATTAGAGGCAAAATATCCCAATGCCTTTGGAACCTTTCAAGTAAAGTGGACTTGGAATCTAGCTATAGACACCCAATGTAATGGAAGAGCTTAGTTCAAAACTTGAAGGACTTTATAGTCAGACACATCTAAGAAGCATCTCCTCTCAAAATACAGCCAGCATGTTGCTACAGCATGGTCAGGAGTCACCAAACCTGAGCCAAAATTATCCATGTGTTCTTGCTAACTGTCGGTTGTGTTTTTGCAAAATCCACAATTCATTCCAAGCCCAAATTTGAGATTACAAACAATTACTATTAAAGATTTTTAACTAGCAAAGTAAAAATAATGTTGATTTAACCTTCACTATTTACAAGGAAAAAGTCATTTTTAAAAGGATGCAACTCTGACTACAAAATAAAACAAATACACTGCTCACCTTCCTTTGTATCATAAATGCTTTTTAATGGAAGAAGGCAATCGGCTGCTCAAGGTTTCTGATTCACAAACTATTTACAGCAAAAAGTCACAGTGCAACATTCTCTTGACAAAACAAAATCTGTGCTGTTTCCCCTAAATCACTGCACTCAGAGAATGCAGCTATTTCACAAGATTATCAGCTTTCCTGGCCCTGTTTGTACAACAGAAGCATCAACCTTGTTAGCCATTTTAGCTTGTGAATCAAAGCCCTTAGAAACCAGTGCTCAAATCGTGAGCAAACTTTCTTAATGCAAGTATTCTGCTACTCACTTTAAAGCGTGTATAGATTCTTAAATAATGTGCCTTCACATATTCAAAGAATACAGTGCCATTTAAAAAAAATACATATACACAGTAAGTGTCTACTTGGTGTTTCTAGCATGAGGAGCTGTGAAACACAAGAAATACAATTAGTGGATGTTGATGAGCTGGTAAAAGTGATGCCCTAAGTGTACACAAGGTGTTCACTTTTCATGAATGAAGTTTGCATTATTCAGTCTTGGAGCATGGAGATCCAAACAGTTTAGCCAAACAAACAAAGCCATGCAGCCCTGATGAGACCAAAACTTCTATACTTTTGACAATGGAAAAATGCAGCAGTGGAATCGGACGGCCTGAGTCATCATGCATTTAAAGCAGTTTAATGAAAGGTAACAGTAGAACCGTGGACTGAATAATACTTACAGGGTTATCAATTTACCTGACCCATAATTTTCCAAGCGGCTAACAATTAAGAAAATACAAAAGATGTTCAATTTATTTTTCTTTACCCATATTGGACAAGTGCATGCCAACAAATGGGAGACAGAACACACATTTTTCTACTGCCAAAAAGACAACTCCTAAATTATTTTAACTTCTGTTAATTTAACTTTGCTCTATCACTCAACAGGCAGTTAAAGGTTTTGTTTCATTCAGAGGTAGTGAATTTTACTAGGGTAGTGGGGTAGACAAAAAAAGAGACACTGAATTCCTTTTAAGTAACTGTTTTAGAAAACGAAGACAGCATCTAACGAGCAGTATCGGGTGAGATATCACAGAGAAAAAAAAGACAAATTGACAGTTCAAAATAAACTAAAATCTTTGCATTTCAAACAAAGATGGCACCCATCCAGCAGTACAGAAAGATATCAGGTCCACTGTTTGAAAACCTAAACACAAAGTGGTACCACTGAGGCAAAGTGCACACACTACATGGCATGCTGAAAGGAAAACACTGCTGTGATGACCATGAAGTAACACGGTATCAGAACGTCGCTGGTTTGGCTGAGAGTCATTAACTGGGGAAGAGCCATGCTTTCCAAGGGTCTGATCACATGCTTACAACAAACTTTGCCAAACCACCGCATACACACCAAGTACACAGTTGAGGCCACAAGCCCATGTAACACTTAAGCACACAGTTCATTTCAAGCACAGACTTCAATTTATGGGGACAAGCATGTGCTTAGTTCTAGGCACATGAGTAACAGTTCCAAGGACTGAAGTCCTCACATTCTTCTGCAGCGAGCAAGACATCAGAAAAAGATCTCAAATGAGTTGTGCATATCTAAGTCATACTCCTGAGATTTAGTTCATTTTAGTAACTTTAATTTAAGGGTTATTCCCTTGTCACATCATTCCAACTCTAAAGAACAGTAAGCCTAGGTGGACTACAAAAACAAAACCCACAACCAGAAAACCCAAAGGCAGAAAATGGTCATTACTATGAAGTGCTAATTTTCAGATTTTTTTAAGACCACTGATACTATGAAGTCAGAATAAAACTGCATATTTTCAATTCAGATGGACTTGTTTGAGAGGATGAGCCCTCTGGGTTCCACACAAAACTTTACCTACAGAGGACCTTTTTGCTTTTTTCTTCTCAGTCTGAGGCTCATCTTTCTAACAGCTTCCTTGTTCTGGAGAAGTTAAGTTTGGATGTACATAGGCAGCATGTCAGCTTGGCTACTAAAGCTCCCTACTATGTTCTGATCATGGCCAGCATTCAGCACGTCAGCCTCCTGCTTTTTTGACATTCATATACCCACTACTAGTCCATCTCAGACAGTCCTCCAGAACTGCAAATCTTAACACATCACTTCTGTGCTGTTGTTTCTGTTGACTCTTAAGTAGATACCAGCAGTTGTTAACTACTCAAAAGCTATGAATCAATTATCCTGCCCTTTACCACTTTGCATCTTTCACACAGGTATAAGCAATGAAAAGAAACCTACGATATTACGACAAATACTATAATGATTATTCTTCAGCATGTGACTAGTTAAAAGTCCAATGACACATCTCTCTTATTCAACTCTCAAAACAGCTGTCAGCGTCAAGAACTCTCACTAGGTTTATACAAGCCTGATAAATACAGTGGCAATTTAAACACAGTTTCTCTTGCGTTAGAAAATCTTTTCCAGAGTGTCATATCCAAAATTTTGTTTGGGTTCAAAGTACATAAAGTCAGAATTTTCTTTGGGTCTACATAAAGTATACTATTTCTTTAACTGCAAGCATAGAATACATTTAGAGGTGGAAGAAACTGCCCAATTCACTATTATTAACTATTATTCATTTATTAATAACTTTAAATGGGCTATGAAAATCTTCATCAAACTCACTTCAATCCCCTCTGCACCACTGGTGAATAGTGAGAGGAGGAGAAGCACAGCAAGAGAGCTTCTCCACCCTCTATCTCAAGACAAGTTTTCCTGCATTTTTCCTTAGTGCCTTTTTTCCCTCTGAGACACACAAACACACTTTTACACAAATGAGGGAAGGGACAGGACATCAGAAGTTAAAACCAGAAACAACAAGCAGTCCCAACTTATTTAAAAAACAAAATTAAAAGGCACAGTTACTGCCAAAAAATCCCTGCAGTTTTACCTATTGCAGTAATAATTCTCACAATATACCTCAGAGCCAGGAAGGACACATTACAAGATCTCTGCAGGTTGTAAAGACTCATGAACAAAAGCATATAAACTGGAAAACATTCCAAGGAGGTTATTTATGCAAGTGCCAAAATCAACACATCAGTTTCACCAGCACTCCTGTGCCAGGGTGAAATTTCAATGCCTAAGAGTCACCAAGCAGGTCTTTCAAGTTTAAGGGGAAAAACATTTGTAACTATGAACAGGTTTAGACATTCTCAGTTCTTGCTGAAGTCTGTTTCACCACTTGGTTCAGTAAGAGAGGAATCAAGCTGTAAGATGAGATAATGAAGATGAAATCTGTCAGTGACTCAAGTCTTGGTCATACATTCAGCTGTTCCACATTTCACCTTTATCGGCACACAATACAGAAGAACCTCTGAACCAGGAAACTTTGAAGGTGTATTTGCATAAAAACTCCTCAATAATCCCAAGTCAAGAAATCTTACACCAAAAGGTAGAGAATGGTTTTACAAACATGCCTTGAAACAATCTGGCAATGTAATGGTTTAACAGATTTGGACTCAAAATCTAATTCTCTTAAACTGCTAACAAAACAAAATCAAACCAACGTTCCCCCGGCCCCCTTCCCCAACAATACCAAAAAAAAAAAAGCCACGCTACCTCAGAAAAGCTAGAACTCAGAGATTGTCTCACCAGGTTTCATTAGAGCAGGTACATACTTTCTGCCATCCTATCTATAAAAGCTCTCTTTGCTACAGGAGTAATTCTGGATGAAAGGATAGAGACACCAGCAAGCAGATACCATATTGGTTACAGGTACTCTTCCTCCATTTTTTCCCTTTTTTTTTTTTTTTACATGCACGTTACCAGACTCTGTGTCTTTGTCCCTCTCCAACAGAAACCAGTAATGGCCTGTTATACACCCATTACTTATAAGGATCAAGACCGCAAATGCACGGCTGTTCTAGCACTCTGTAAAGGAGGGGAAGAATGAAAGAGGTAAGGAGAACAGCTAAAGGAAAAGAGGGAAAGATAAATGAATAAAAATATCTGTGGTGCATACTCTACTTCTGCAAAGGGGGAACCAGTGATGTGCAAAGGTCTGAGACTTCAGTCTTCACCATACTGTCTCAGGAGACATCTTAAATAACAAACAACAGGTATGGGTATTGAAAATGACTACTGTCAGAAGCTTGTGCCTGGCTTTAAATATTAATTAGTTAGTTTAGGATGAAAATAAATGGAAAAGATAGTATGATTCTCTCACTGTCAAGCAGAGCCTTCCAACAGACAGAAAAAGGGTGACACATTTTTCAGTTTTCCTTAAATGTTCTACCAATGCATTTTATATTACTTTTTTTTCAAGTCAGTAATGATGAGAAGGAAAATGGAAATCGAACACTTCACCCAAGACACCAAATCGTTCCTCACTGCCATCCAAAGGGAAACTCAGAATTGGGATCTTTGCCATTATCAGCACACCTGAAGCTGCTTCTGTGGATGCTTTGCATAATAGCAAACAGTTCTTGTTATACCTGCGCACTCAGTTTACACAGAACATTTTTCTTTCAGAGCTATGAAACGTATCTCTTCACTGAATTCCTCTGAATTTTAACCCAAAAAATTGCATTGCAGAAAGGTTCACATTTAGTTTAAAGCAAAATGCCACTGGTTATATACAGAAATATATATAAAGAAATCTATACAAAGAAAACGCAGCTCCAGGAACAGACGAAACATGAACAGAGAGCAGCAGATTCCTTTTTTTTTTTAAACTAGTATTTCAGCATTGTTAGAAGGCAATCTAAAGAGGGAAAAGCATTTTACTGCACAGCCTAAGCCCAGGGAATTCAAACTGAAACTTGAAAAACTGAAACTGAAAAGCCACCTGCTAGACAGCAGATTCTGCAGTACATGCATATTAACAGTATTTTTGAGAAAAGCCATTGCATCAGTTGTTTATGCTTTCTATCTGTAACATTACCAGCTTGGAATTCAAATGCACTGATCTAGAGGATGGACATGACCCTCCAGTTAGAGGAGGACTGAATTCCTTTAAAAATTAAAAATCCAGAAAGCAAAACATAAAATCTTACATTAAATTAATTTCAGTATTTGCTTTAATGAGTCAGACACATTGGTGTGGGCACCTTTAAAGGAAAAATAAAAATTCTATTTCAAAGAAGTGGATAGGGAGTCAAGGAACTCTGCTTCCTCTGTTTCTCTGCCAAGCTCCCTGGGAACCACTATCTCCCATTTTTATTTCTAGGACTCTATCAACTCCCCAGCTCACCTCATTCCAGATACTACCTTCCATTTCCTCATTATTCACCCTCTCCAAACACAGGCTCATCCCTGACTACTTCCCACCTGTGTTCAGTTGTCTCCCTCTGTCCCTCTCATGTGCACTAATGTTCTCTTCACACAGTCTCATTCTTCACTTCACCCTTAGATATCCCCCAACTCCTTCACCGACTGAGCAGCACCTTCCACCTCTGAAACTCATTGCTGGTTTCACATCTCCAGTATCTTGCTCAGCATTAACCCCTTAATTGTTCTACACCAAGCTCTCAGCTCCGTTATTCTCCCTAGACATGCTCCATATTCACCCTGCTTTACCTGCTTTTGAAGCCAAGCCTTCTCCTTTCACCTGCTCCTGTCCCTACTCCTTCCAAGCCACACTGCTTGCCCTCATGCATGGTCTCCAACATCATGTACTCTAGTAACTAGGAAAAGCACTTGTACATTACATAAGCCATTAATGGACAATCTGGAAATAAAGTTTACAAGTAAAACCTTACATGCTTTAACAAACTCAGAGCAATTATGCTTAAAGCCAGAGTAGACATAAAATTGCACAAATCTCAAGTTCAGATATTTTAGCACACCTGTGTAATGTATTAACTTAAAGTTCTTTTATAGACGTGGAAAGTTTTCTGCTGAATGAGCACAAGACCAAAATTGTCATCACATGTAAACCCAGAAACATAGTTTTCCCTGGGTCTTGCCTCTTGCCAGCATTCATGCAACCTGTCTGGGTACACACTCTGCAATTTTCTGTTCAGAACCAGCAGCACCTCTGCAGAGAAGACACTGTCCTGCCAGAGAAACTCCAGTACTCGCCTTCTCTTCCCCCGCAATTAGGTGACTGGCCTCTGGCAGCTCAGATCCAGGACACTGAAATTGTTGCTGCCAGTGCCACAGCACCATCCTCTGTCCCTCCTTGACCCCTTTCCCCCATCTCTGGGTTGCCTGCCACTTTGCTTCCTTCTCATATCACCTTTTGAACTGTCTGAGCTCCATACGGAAGCAAGCCAGAGCTGATACTCCTCTCAATTTCCCCTCATTGGCTGCCACCTTATTACACATCCCTTCTGCTCCTGAAGTAACTGAAAGTGGTGAAGAAAAGCTTCAAACTCAGAGCTGTATGTTACAGACAGATAAGAAAATTAAGGGGGAGAATTACTTGGATAAAGACTACAGAGAAACAGTAGAGCAAACAGAACCAACTCACAGCCCCATGCTCCAATCACAGAATGCTGCTTTCCCTAACCTCTTTCCAGCATTTACAACTCAACTTAACTTCTAAGGCCTTCATTACAGTTAGTTTCACAAAAGAAACTCTAGCCTCATTTAATTTTGCTCACTGTTACAACAGACAAGAAGTCCCAGTGATCACAGCTGTAAGATTTGAGGTATCCTGGTCACATCAGGTCCTCACATTTAAGGGCAAAAGCAGTCCAGAGGGTCTTCAAAATCAATATGACTGTCAAGAGCCTTTGAGCCACTTTTCAGAATATGAAACTTTCCCTTTGATACTGCTCACAAGAGTGAGGTGAGGAAGAGGCTGACAGTACTTTTATACTACATGCAGAAGAGGCATATTGGTGTTTAAATGCATTCCACCTACCACAAGTCCAAGTCTTCAAATAGTGCTGGACCTGACACTCACAGTGGGAATTGCCAATTACAAGCTAATTAGATCCAAGCCTTCTTGTTCAACTGCAAAGACATTTTGCACTTCCAAGCCACCAAATCACCAGAGCTGCTGTTTGGATCTAATGGACAAGTTCCTGGTTGTGATCAGTTTGGCAAGAATACCCAGTGCACCAAAGCTGCCTGCTACTTCTTGTAGGCATTTGAAACAAAGAGTTTTCTGCTTGTACTATTGCATCTGCACAAAACTTACCTCTTTGGGCAAAGATGTTAATTTGTTTCTATCAGCATTCAAATTGTTCAGCTTCTTTAGTTTTCCAATGCTCTTCGGCAACGACTGTGCCAACATAAACAAAATAATATGCAAATAGAATTCGTAAATACACAGAACAAAACTTCTCTCACTTTAAAAATCAATTAATTTAAAAATTAATTCTGATCCACTTTTAAAATTGAAGTGTAGTTAATCCTCGTTACTGCCAGACCTTCCAAAAAAGATCTAAAGGTTTATATTGCAGAATAACTATCTAGAAATGTCAGTTTCTAATACAAATTCACTCATGAATCTCTGCACTACGATAATAGTCACACAAGAGCTGTATACAGAATGCACATGTGCAGAATGCTCATATTGTCTAATTTCAGGTTTCCAAATTAATTGAGAAGCAATCTCCTAACTTAGGTGCTATGAACTGACTTCTAGAGAGGCATCTTTCCATCAGACTTATGATCCTAACTCAATCATACCAACTGAACTTAAGAAATGCTCAAACCTAGATCTTTACAGAGACATGTACTCTCCAAGTGTCAGTGTCATGTGAAGACAGTTCCAAAATAATGGAAGGCAATACCTAACAGAAAGAATTCTTATTTATTTTAACTGACCACATATTGTATTTAATATCTGGCTGGAGTATATCAGCAGAGCAAGGAGCAATACAACAGAAGCTCTGTACCACTCAGGGCTCCTATTCAGTTCCAGAAAGTCTGATCCAGATAACGCACAGGAAAAATTGGCAATAATGCAATACAGTACAAACCCCACATTAAAAACACAACAAAGTAAGTGATACCTGCACTCCACATGCTCCAATTCCCTTACGGGTCATGAAAGATTCACGAATGAATATGTAATTGCTGAAGCCTTTGAAGGGCATATTGTTACTACACACAACTTGATCTCCAGCATTCATTGAACAGGTAAGAAATAAGATGCATTTAAAGAAAACTTGCTACTTAGTAGGAGCAAGGGTGAGTAACCTAATGAGCTAAGTGATTCAGCACCTAACAGCAGGTCTTATTACCACCCATCATTTGAGTAGCCATGACCACGTTTACCTGCAGCTGGTTTTCTGTGAGAACTAGTTCAGTAAGGCTTTCACAGTCTCCAATTGAATCTGTTAGTTGAATCAGTTTGTTCTGATCAACCTTCAAAATGGAGAGCCTCCGCAATTTTCCTGGACAGAAAGAAAAATGTGTTTTTTTAGTTTAGCATCCTCCAATACCTGATTTAATTATATAAAATTTTACTGGTGCAAAACTTCCAGAAATCCTCTAAAACAATGAATTTTTTCAGGTAAAAAAAAAGAACTCAAGCACTGCTTCACTTGGTGCTTGCACTATTTTTGCAAGTTTTAACATCACTGAGTTCATATTCAATATAAATATTCATACCCAACATTTAAGCCTAAGAAAATTGCAATAAATTTGCAATCTGAACATATTCCATATATATAAATATCAAGGATGTGTTTGTCCAAAGGCCTATAAACAGGTGGAAATTATCTGGTTTTTCCTCCATTATACAACATCTATTAATAAAAAAGTGTGCAGAAGATACCTAAGCCTATTCAGCTACAGTGAGAATGGCTTGCAGTAAAGTGACAGCCCAAACCCAAACTGGATTAAGGTCTCCTTGTCCTAATATAGAACCGAGTTAGTCAGACATGAAACCCAAGTTTATTCTTTAAACTAGAAATCAAACTTCTTTGAAGGTGGTCTTCCCGTGAAGAACAAAATACCATTTCAGCACAGAAAGCTCACCTTGTTGTTCTTCTTTGCATCAGAATGGGCAGAGCCTAAGACAGGGAATTTGGGAGACATCACTAGCTGCTGACACCTCCCTGCCACCCCTACATAGTCCAAAACAGCTGTAATAGGCTGGCAAATCAAATTCGCTGCTGATGCTAAATCATGTCTGATACACAGAAAGATAACAACCTAAAGAGAAACTCAAAGTTTAGCACAGAGCAGTGCAGAGCTCCACACCCAGGCAGAATAAACCTGTGCACCACTACAGCCTGGGAAATGAGGGCTGTACAAGAGTCCTGCTGGAAGGGACCTGGAGACTATCGAGGACACCAGGCTGAATATAACTAGCAGTGAGCTCTTACCAGAAATAAACACTAGCTGGACTACATTAGGAGAATTAGTCAGCAGATCAATGGAAGTTGCTATATCCCATCTACCTGCAAATAGTGAAACCACACCTGTAAAATCATTCTCAGATTCACGTCATGTCCTGTCTTCCCCGTTCACATGATGGGGACCCAGCAGAAAGCTATCAAGATGGCCAGGATACATGTGAGCTGAGGCTGAGGGAGCTGGCTTTGTTGACTCCCACCAAGAGGCAGCCAAGGAGATATCCAGGAACTACATATTCCACAACTACTTGAAGGGCAGTTACAGAGAGTTACAGAGGCAAACTCTTCCCTGCAGTGGCAGTGAGACAGCAATGGCTGTCAATTGAAGCATGAGAGATCCCAGCTGGACATCAGAAGCAGCTTCCTCACTAGGAGGTGATGCCCAGGGTACTGGAGTCAGCTCCATTAGGGCTTTAAAGGCTTGGTGAGACATGGCCACAGCTGACCTGACCCACTGGTGCTGACAAGAGCTCTGCTTCAAGGGCCCTACAGATCCACCCATCCAACCAACAATTTGGTGATGAGCTGAGCAACTCCAAGGAGCTTCCACAGAGACCAGCAAGGTTCACTTCTGCCAACAAGCTCCATCAAGCAGGCTTCATGGGCTGTTGCATTTAAGAAGGTACAGCTCCATTTCTGATGTACAACAACTGTGCTGGCCAGCTCAGGTCATCACAGGGGGCAGCTACAACTCTCTATCAAACACACATTAGCCAGCTGTAGGACCCACAGTAGTCACCCCACTTCCCCATGTTGAACTTCTAGAGAAACATTTCCCTTTTCTCATATAGCATATGTAGGAAGGGGGAAGGTCTGTCCATTCTTTTCCACATGTTAAAAGTTAGATGTGGTTAAACCACATTCCCAAGTCCTCCTTACCCTACAGCTTTATTTTGGCGGGGGGGGGAAGTCTTCTCAAGAAAGTACACTCTTGCAATGTGACACTTTCCAGAAAAACTGCTCATGAATAGTAGAGAAAAAAATGCTTCACTGACTACTTGTCGTAAGTACAGCATGGGTAAAAATGTACCTTAAAAAAGGCACTGGTAGTGCTTCAGAAAATATTCTTCAGTTACTGAACCTGTTCTAAGGGGTCAGATGCAGAAAGGTTGTAGTTTCAATATTCAAGGGCAAGGAGTAATGCACTGAAGTGCAACCAGTCATTCACTGGGTTCAGTATAGGATTAATCACATTGTCCAGTTGAAGGTAAATACACATCCCCACTAAAAATTCTGTATTTTTATAGTGATACTGTCACTCAGTCTTATTAAGTGACCCACAGCATGTTACAAGCTAAAACTCTACAGTGTTAAAGGAGTTCTGATGGTGACATGGATACCATGGAAGCCAAAAGCACATATTAACTTTTATTTTGTTTGGTAGGTATCAAGCGAAGACTGAAAGAGAATTATGAGGTAGGCATGTAGAGAATAAAAATACAAAATTAATAGTGTTATGCATTTCATACTAAGGAAAAAAAAAAAAACAAGCTCAACCTGAGACAAGCTTACCTTTTGCACAAAAAAGACTTCAAAAGATTTGAAAACCAGTGACTTCCCGTTTATGATGGATTAAATGGTTCTGTGTGATAGCATTCACCTTGTACTTACCAATGCCATCAGGTAAGACCTGAAGTAAATTCTGAGAAACAAGCAAGTCTGTTAAAGAAGTCAGACCACTAATTTCTTCAGGAAGGCATTCCAATTTATTTTCAGAAACATCCAGACAAAGCAGGTTTTTCAGGTTTCCTACTTCCTGCGATACAAAACAAAAAATTTAAGTCATGCTCAAACACGTAAGAAAGCAATTTCAAAAATGTACCATCGCAATGAAATTCCACAAAGTAAACCAATTATCTGTATGACCTCTAAATTGGCCATTCTCTATACAACCCCTAGATGCAGAAAAAAAGGTAAATAATTACACTTTACATATGCTAAACCGATCAAGTGATTTAGTCACAGTTTCTTATTCTAGCTATTAAGACTGGCTTCAGTAGTCAGACAAGGGATGCTGAGCACACCCAGGCAAATACCAGCCAAACCTGGAGTTTTCCTCAAGTAGACTGCGAAGTTGTTTTTTCAAAAGGGCAGATTATCAACCTGCACATAATTAAATCTACCCCTCCCAATTAACCCTAGGCAAATTAGGATTAGTCTCTCCTGGCTGCTACAGCAACATGCCACGACATCTAGGGATTTCATATCTTCACATCTCCCAACTACAACAAATGTAGAAATAGGAATTGGGAGTGTTCCTCTAGCAGGCATATATGAACTGCCAAGTTATACTGCCATCATCTACAATTATTAATGACTACTTACAATGACTTTTTACAATGGTAATTCAACAATTAGACAGAGAAATGCCTTTGCCCCTATTAGCTATCAGAGAACCCTCCCATTTCCCATGTACACAGACACCTCTATACATGCTTGAGAATAGTGCTTACTTTAGTTATCCACCTTTCAGAGAACAGAACACCTGGGGCAGAACTGCCCTTTACTTTTACATATATGAAATTTTCATACAGTGACAGCGTTGATCCTAACTCACAGGATCAGTTCTTTTACTTTTGAAACATCTGCCTCTCAAGAGGATCTTTCATCAAACCCATACACATACCCTTTATCCTACAAGTTCATCTTTTGGCCATTAGACAAAATACACAATAATGGTCAGTTTCAATAAAAACGGCTACTAAAGTTATATTTGATCTTCTATAAATGATATTTCTACTTAAAAAATTATTAGGCCAAGCCAACAAAAACAAAGTCAACTAAGCCATTAAACTGTAACTGATTTCCCACATACACAATTAGATCAATACAGGAAATAACAGCAAACTGCAGGAGAAACTGAAGAAAAAATAGGTTTTGACATGTCTGTAAAGGGAAAAAGGGAAAAAGACCCATCCCGCCAGAGTTCTTAAGAAAGGGAAATTTGGAGTGCTGTAAGCTTTAAATGCAAAGGCCCTCATCCCATGACTGATATCAGATGGGGGATTTGCCTGAATAAATTAAAATTTCTATTTATGGCAACAATCCTGTTATTGTACTTCTCCCTAACACTGTGCTTGAATGGGTGAAGATGACTTTAAAAAGCAAAGAGTCAAACTCAAAACTAATAAAACTGCAATTTAGACAGATACACAAGTGAGGGTTAGCTCAGACAACTAGTGGCTCCCTGATTATTGGGCAAGAACTGTAAACAGTCTCTGTGTCATCCTAAAAATTGAACAATGCAGCTATTAGGAAACAATTCCTTTGTCAAAATGCTTAAAAGAAAATTTCTGACAGCATATAGTATCATGGCTAATCCCTTATTAATTTATTAAGAGAAAACCCTTACACACCCAAAATCAAACCCAGGCAAAGTGAACTGAGAAATCTATTCCATTTTAAAGCACTTCCCTTTAGGTATGAATGAAAAGGTTTTCTTTTAAAAGCATTTTAGAACAGTATCAGTAGAGCTCATCTTTACCTGAGGTATTTCGGCTAATTGGTTTCCATCCAACCAGAGGTCTTTAAGATTGAAAAGTGCACCAATTGTTTCTGGCTTTAACATAAAACATCATAACGTTAAGTAGCATAGCAGTTTTAAGTAAAAAAAACAAATGGCCACCCCGTAATTACAATATAAGTAAACCAATTCTTATGCAGGCACTATTTAGAGGTACCTTGATTAAATGTAGCAAGGGTGACTATAAGCTTTTGGGAAATCCATCATACAAGTTAATTGCTATAACTTAACAAATTACCATTCTTTACCTGGCATTAACTAACAAATTGCATGCACACTCTTGATCAACTGCAAATCCAACATTTAATTGATGCAAACTTCATGGGAGATAAGAGATATCTTTTTGGTAGATCAATCTGCAACAATGTAGGACCCTGCAACCCTCAACAGTTTGCCTCAGCCCTTTTACAAAGATTCCTACTCTCTCACCCCAAAAATAAGTGGTTTCATCTCTGTTCAGCTCATCCAGCTCCTGACAGAAGCCCATGTATTCAGTGTAACTGCAAGCGCAGACAACAGTTTGTGCCCTTCCACTCCTTTTTACTTCCATGAAAAAAAGCTGTGCAGTGCTCTCATTTTCTAGAGATCAGCTGCATTTTTTTGAGTAAAGTGTTATTGTACTGAACAAGACTAAGCAGATACAGGAAGCACCAGCTCACTGCCAGAATTCATCTGTACATACAAAACGACTCTCCCTCTATACATTTTTCTTTCTTCAATTTTGGACATCCTACAACCTATTTAATCTAAATGATGCATAAAACAAGACCAATGTGTGCTTTCATTGGCATGTTCTCTTACCAAGTGATAAAGTTCATTGTTTCCTAAATCAAGTTCTTCTAGTCGCTGCAGCTGGGCAAGTGATCTGTGAGATAAGTCAAAGCAAAACCACATTAGACTAAACCAACAGAAACCCTATGTATTTGAATGAGCTCATTTTACTGAAACTTGAATTTCAAATTACAATGTACTGTAGGCAGACAGCTATTTTACCAGGCATAGACTATTTGCAATAATACCTCACTGAAAAAATAATTTGGTTTGTCAGTCTAACTGTATTTCCTTGAAACTTTAAACTTAGAATAGGCAATCAAATCTTTTCTTTTTTTTTTATTTTAACCATAAGTCACTTGGGGTGGAAAATGTCACATAGTTCAGTACAGTTAGTTAGACTTATTTTTAGGGGAAATTTACAGTTATGAAACTGGATAAAAATTCCCCATAGTGATCACATGTAACTATGCAACTCAAGACTCAATAAATCCATTATTTATCTTCTCAGCATGGTCCATCGATTTCTGAAGTATTTCAGGTTGGATTTGAGACTGGAAACAGAGAGAAGCCCAAAAGGATGTAAAAGAAGTTCTCTGAACTTAAACAGACACAGAAAGCCATGCTCCTTCAAAAACAGTCGGTTGCTTACCTTCCCCAAAGTCACAGTAGCATGAAAGCCAGCAAGACTTCTCAACTATATTACTTGCAGTCAGAATTTTCCAGGAGCAATAAAACTGTCAATATTTGTGATAGGTTCATTCTGACACTGCATGACAAAACTTAACTAGCAATTCCTATCTTCTGATCAGTGACATTTAAAGTGCCTTATGGCTCACAGCTGTAGACAGCTACAACCAAGGCAGTGGGTAGACTGACAGAAAAAAAGGAACCCAAAGCAACTAGGGCTGAGATTCTGATTAAAATAGGTTAAATCTCTTATGGTATCTATTAGATTATCTAAACAAGCAAAATGGGAGTCACCAAAATTCCTGCAAGAAGCAACCAGTTAGTGAAGGAAGGAAGCTCCTTCATTAGAGAAAGAAGAGGCTTCTTCTAGGCAGACAAAAAGGATCCTCAAAATATGAGATGCAAAATTCACCTTACAAAAGACCACGAATTTCTCTGCCACAGAGAAGTGAGAGAGACATCTATATAACATTTTTGCCCCAAAATCACAGTGGGTAGAATCAGACTTCAGACATCAGTAGGCCTCATTTGCTACTGAGCCCTGAGAAGCCTTGGTAGAAGACCCCAGGTTTTAGAAGCTTTTGATTACTCAGCCCCAAACACGAACACTTATTTAAATGCTATGAAGGTCTAGAGTGGAAATCTCCAAGATCTTGTTACCCTGCTTTCACGGTTATGAAATTTCAGTATGAGAACAACCCAAACCACCACTCCCACTGCAGACGCGTTCGTTCAATGAGTGCAAGAAATGTTTGGCGCTGCTGTGTTCTATACTGAATATTTTTTATAGAGCAAAGCCAATCCATGCAAACTGCAAGCTCCAGTTAATAATCAAATACAACTAGGAGTAATGGATGTAACTAGATGTTGCTAAAAGAAGGCTGTATCTCATACATGTCGTCAATTGGCACTAAGTATTTTTTCTAGCTGTCATTCAGTTTCACATGTTAGCAAATTTTAAGAATAAGAACATTTTGTTAATATAATCAAACACATGAAATGTCACTTACTCAGGTAAATACGTCAGCAAGTTTTCTCTCAGTTCCAGTGAAGCCAGGTTATAAAGACTAAAAAAAAAAAAACAAACAAACACATTTTAATACAATCCTACTTTTCAGAAGTGTGTGTTTACACAGTTTAAAACAAAATGGCTGTAAAGTGATTTTTTGTTGTTTTAATTCAACCAGTCCATCACACGAAAGGCAGAATACAAAGACTAAGTTCTTGCTTGTTTCTCTGTGATACTGCAACAGATTAAAGCTAGAAAGTAAATAGACAAAACACAAATTTCCATTTGTTAAAAGGTTTGTAGCTGTAATTTACTGAACAGCACATGCTCATATGAATCACTTTTACTTACTTGCTTTCAGAATCTGGCATGGGCTACCAAAGTTACAGAGCACCAGGTAAACCCATCAATGTTCTAATGATAGCGTGCTCATTACTGTAAGTGACATTATGCTTCTAAGCGGCTCACTTACTCCATGTCCCAGGCTTTTACTAACATCACCATAGCAACATGCAGATTTCTCAGGGGTTTATTTATGACTAAATGGAACACAAGGAGTCAGACATTATCCCAACACTATAATCTGCTCTAATCCTCCACCATCCCAGGGAAAAACAAAAATCAGATATGGTGATTGCAAATAAGGAGTTTTCTACAACAGAATATGTTCTGTCCTGGTGTGCAGGGAAGGGGGACAGTGGCTAGGCCTTAAATAAAATCTAGATTAGAAACAAGAATTCCACTAAATTTGAAACAGATTAAATCTAATATGTGTACACCTTAGGAAAAAAAAAGAAGCCCTTGCATTTAGACCATAAAAATTTTTTTCACCTCAAACAATACCAACATACTGAACTACAGGATCATTAGTTGGCCCCAGGAAAAAGGCAGCTCAGTAAAACTAAAAAAAAATCTTCACATTGCAACTCCAATACAGCTATCTAAGCAGAGAAAAGCAACAGAACTGATATAGTGACTTATGAAAAAGAAATTAAAATTTTTCATGGATTGACTCTGGATGGTGTCTGAAAAAAAAAAAAAATCCTTATTTCAAACACCTATTTAGTACTACATTCAGAAAACAGTGAATGAAATCTCACAGGAGTTTTAATTCCAGTCTCAGCAGCCCAATCCAGCTTTTAAAAATAAGCACATTTTACCCAGTGGGTTCTGTATTCCTTCAGATGAAGTACAGTTTAAATATGCCATATAGGTGAAGATACTTGACTGGAAGCCTCTTACAAATTCAATTACAACTTAAGTGAGAATAACTCAGCTACTGCCTGAGAAAGAAGGTAATAAGGCAGCCATCATTCCAAGAACAGAAGAGAAAATGCACATGTAAAAATTTTAACACTATAAAACCCAAGCCAAGATGGGGCATGGTATTTGACATTCTCACAGAAACCGAACAAGTGAGGGGAAAGAGGAAAGGGGTGATGGAGAATCATTTTTCTCCAAGAGGAATGTGGGTCTGATCTGACTCACGTTAACACCCAAAAACTGCCATTATATTTTTGTTTACAGGTTTTCTAAAAACCTAATCCAATCTTCCTTTAAATTTTGCACTTTCTCTTCAAAGTGATATTAGGTGAGGCCCATGACTCATTTTTATTAAGAGAATACAAAAAGGACGCGCACACCGCCAAGCTGCTTTGTAATCTTGTGTTTACACATCACCCAGCATCTACTTATCTCCCTCCTCATCACATTGAAGTGTTGATGAGTAAAATGGTGCAATCTCTTCATTTCTTTTCTTATCTCAGACACCATTTTGGCTGTGGCTAAACAGAAATCTTTGTCAGCAAAACCACGTTCAACAGCAAGAACTTGGGAACCACCATCTTAACCAGCCTTATCGTATCATTAAATGGGCCAGGCCAGTGAATCAGCTCAGGAAATTGATCCTGTTTAAAAATATCCAAGCAAGGAGAGTAACACAGATCCCTAATCCAACACAGAATAAATCCCCTTAAACACCTGGGTCAGTACGAGTGCCAAGACGGTGCCAGGAAGGCAGCTGTAGTGCAGTGGTCTGGGGACTCCCTGGGTAGCTGTGCCCTTGCAAGTGCCCACCCACAACCACCTCTGCACCCAGCCACATTCCATGCATTTTGGAGACTGACTGTGGCCCACCACAGTCCCAGGTGAGGTTCTCTTCTTACAGGAGTGAACTACTTAGGGGGTTATATTTTCATCTCTAATGACACAGCTTTCTGAAGGGGAAATGTTTTATTTATTCTACAGCTATTCTCACCACAGCACGCTCACAACCCTAACTCTACCCTGGAACAAAAGAAAAAGACACTGCCCCAAACTCCTTACTCTATCCTTTCTACTTCTTCCAAAGTCTTAAGTCCAAATCCAATGAAAGTCGACCCCAATAAGAAAAATGAAGATTCCCACAAAGTAATGTAAAATACAGACTAAGTCTATTAAGTTTAAACCAGGAAAGCTGCACCATTAGACTGAAATGTTATGTTTAAGGTGGATCCATCTGATAGAGAGGTATTAAAAGAAATTTGTGACTCAATATTCTTAAATTTTGACCTGTTAGAGAAACAGCTCTCAGCAAACCTAGGTGCTGCAACCTAAAATGTGAACATGTGAAAGTTATCATATAAAATAGCATTATATAAAAGACACACTGATGTACTGAAGTACCAATCTCCAATACATTAAAAAGCAGAGGGATATCTTGTCCTTAAAATTTACCAACAGGTTCTTAACATACTGTAAGTTCACTAACATTTTGCTGGTATTAAGGTATATTAAGAAACCAAATTTTAAGTAATTTGCAAGAAAAACCCTAAATTACTTGCTATTTTTCAAATATCTTCTATGATTTAGTAACACTTTCTCCAGAAAGTATAATCCTTCCTCTTCTCAAGTACAAATAGCAATTTTTCACAATATACTAAATGAAATAATTTCCTTTTTTTTTCCCTATGCATTTAATTTTACAGGTGCACTGTCAGCCCAGTATTTCTGAAGTCCCTGAAAGGAACTACAGCAAAACACCCCTTAATGATTTTAGAGTCTTTCCCTAATTCTCATCTTCATCTAGAGAAGAGAAATCACTCATGGGAAGTTACCTGTTTCAATCCATAAAACACAAAGGCAACAGCAATCTAGTCTATTCAGGCTAAAGACAGTGCCATAAGCAGCTGTTCCCCAACTGCATTTACAAACACAAATGCACTATAGAGCATTGCAGCCTGCTCTCCAACAAACAGTCCTTGCTCCCCAAAGAAACCCTAAACACCAAGAGAAAATGCACAAGAAAATGTAATTTTATTCTAAAGGAGAAAGAAAAAGAACACAAAAAACCCTAAAGTCCACTATCATTAGAAACTATTTCACCAAAGCTTGTAAAAAGCATTAACATTGTAGTAACTCTCACTACAAAAGCTACCACACACACATTGAACACTGAGCATGTGTGTGAAATTACTGAGCACAAGGAAACAGCCAAACCAGGCAGAAGATGCAGTTAACTGAAATAATTATACGTTTTTCATCTAAGCATTCCAGATGATTTCTGGTGTAAGGGTGGAACCAAGTAGAATTTAAAGGTACCACATGGCTAAAAATGTCAGTTTCAGTATAAACCAGATATACTTATTCAGTGCCATACCTACAGAAACTGTAGATATTCATCATATGAGCTAGAAGAATGAAAAGAATGTGAATTAAATTAATTGACAACAAGACTAATAGCATCAAAGTAGACATAAATAATGGAATTGTCTTTCCTGAGCGTTGCTGTCAGTATTTGAGAGAGAAACTCATAATCCAATGGTCTACAGATAGGGAATACCACAAATAGTCCATGTTCACAGTAGTCTCCTCCAAAATAAAGGTTACACTAGAATCACCCACTAAGATCGGAAATTAGACCTGTTGTTCTTTTTCTCCCGAAGTAAGTTAGATTTTCTTTGGATTAATTACAATGATATTATCAGCAGTAACATGCCCTACAAAACAACCTTTTTACAGGTAGATTACTGTCTAAACAACAGCAATTCACTGCAACAGGTAAAACAACATCACTGGAGTAAGAAAAAAAAAATAAGAAAGAGAGACATAGACAGAGAGACATGTTCCCTAGCTCCTTTGAATGAAATTATATTTTCAATGTATGGTATACATTAAATATACTTTCTCTTGTAAAGTTATAAAATACAAAACTTAGATGAGTTTATCCTAGCACTTCAACTTTATGAGGGACAGCTGCAGCATTTCCCTATTCATGAGCACAGAAAGTCAGCCTAAGAAGTGAAAAGCACTGGGAAGCATGGTAAGACATGCTATTTGAGGGGGGAGGGGGCAGAAAGAATTTAAAATTACAAAGGTGGAAAGAGAAAGGTGGGAAAACCTAGGAGAAAACAAAGATAGATGGCAAAATGAACTAATACAAAAGCTAAAGGTGCTCAATTAAAAACTGGACAACAGCCTTCTCTTATTTGAGTAATAAAAGCTACACTTTTTGACCTTATGTCAAGGGCAGCACACAGCTAAACTTGTAAGATAAGAAGTCAGGCTTTGGGAAACAAGGAAGCAAAGTGGGAAAAGATGGAGATCTAAAGCACCTGCAGAAATCCATCACCCTGCACCCTTTCCAGGAAGTTTCAGCCAGTCAGGGGAATATAAAATCCCAAATGTAGTTTTTCCTCACATTTGTATGACTACAAAAAGAAGGTAAAGACAGGACAATGGGCACAGGTCCTCACGTTTATACAGAACAAGGGAAGGTCCTGCACAATAAGGATAGCTAAGGTAAGAACACAATATAGATTCTGCACTTGGTCTGGTATTACATTTTTTATGCAGCAGCAGCAATAGCTACAGAACACTGCCCAAGGGATGCAGCATACAGAAATGAGATGATGTCCACATTCTGGCCAGTGCACTGAACAAGGACTGAGCCAGCACCTGAAGATTACTACTAGATAATGCCTATACCTCAGATAACACCTGCACCTGCATCTCTACACAGCACATACACTTTGAAACATTCATAGTGACACTAAATTGGGAATGGGAGGTTCAACTAGGCAATTTATTGTATTTTTTTTGTGCAGAAAAGGAACATGCTGGGTTTTCTATCTATTGAAGGGTCTTCTGAGAGATAAGAAGGTAACTATGGTACTCTGACAACAGCATAAAAAAATACATGAAACTAGCCATATTTAAATATATTACAGCCCATCCCCACTGGCCAAATAAAACTACCAGTAACATCTATGACCCTGTTCCAGGATACACCAGCTGGATGATTGGTCACTCATCTGACAGTATCCTGTTAAGCTACTCCCAGCCCTTCATAAAGCCTATCACAGTCTTCTAAGCAGCAGATCAACAATTCATTGAGAACCTGATGTTTAGCAGCTTTTTTACCCCCCAAGAAAATGACAGGGTTAATCAGTCACTAGCCAGCTCTTAAAATACCACTTCACATACGTGAAGGTACAATATGCACCTTTGGGACAGGCTCCTGTTCTAAGTCATTCCGAAAAGGAGCGTCTTTCTTTTCTCCCCTCTTCATTGACTGTATCACCCACTGCACAAAGACCCTGAAAAGACCAATCCCAAACTCCAGTCCCTAGATCAACCATATCCTGGACTGCATCACGAAGAGTGTGGCCAGTAGGCTGAGGGAAGCGATTCTTCTCTGCTCTGCTGAGATCCCACCTGGAGCACTGCATTCCAGCCCTGGGGGCCCCAGCACAGGAAAGGAACAGACCTACTAGAGTGGGTCCAGAGGAGGGCACCTCTCCTATGAAGACAGGTTCAGAGCTGGCATCGTTCAGTCTGGAGAAGAAATTATTTTACAGTGAGGGTGGTGAGACACTGTTACAGGGTACCCAGAGAAGTTGTAGATGCCGCTACCTAAAAGCATTCAAAGGTTATGTTGTACAGGGCTTTGAGCAACCAAATCTAATGAAAGATGTTTCTGCCCATAACAGGAAGGTTGGACTAGATGATCTCTGAAGGTCCCTTCCAACCCATTTTACCAAATTAGATGCTTAAACTTGGACGATTTCAAGAATTCCTGTGCATGCACCCCTTTGCAGAGTTAACTACCACTTCAGTTCTTCCCTGAGTCTGCTGTATTTCACCCACAGCTACTCTACCTGCCAGCAACATATCTTCCCTCAGTGTCTGAACAACCACCTCCATGTGGGTTTTTGCTGTAATGGTGTTTTCAATGCAACAAAAGCAATGTTAGCCATATAGAGAAGCCATATAGGCTTCCTGAATACGCCATATATGCTTTGTGAATTTCCTAAGGGTGTCTTAACACGTAACCATGTAGTTCGTGGTCTATATGCTCCAGGTCTGCATTTTGACGCTCTTTTTACAAGGTTTAACACTACATGCTTATTTATTTCCAACTACTGCATAATGCTGACATACAATTAGACAAAGTTACCATGAAAGAACTTTACAATTCATATCCACTATATGATAACCTACAAATAGTACAATAGTCCTGCCTTGGTTATGCTTTGGTTACAGAAACCTGTTTTACAGTGTGAGTGATAAAGAAGAGCACTGATGAATCTTTATAAAATTAACGCCTTCTGTCCACACCATGCAATTTTGGGAAAGCAATTTTTGCAAATTCTTAGGTAGTGAATCCCACAAATTCTTATGTGAGCCAGAAATTACAGAAAGTATGAATTTCCAAAATGAGGGCTCTAACAAACTATCTTCACGCACATGAAGTCCCATAGTTTTACCTCGGAATATAAGGGAAGCTGAAAATACAACTAGAAAGCAAAATAACTAGATTTGGTTTTGATGAAACTGTTATTACGTCTCATTAGTATTGTTAAAGACCATTCATCCAGAAGTCATCTTCAAGAGCTTTCGCCCTCCTCTTTTTTGGAGACAGAGTAACTTGATGTAACTTGTATCTAAATTAAACACTCTTCTTCCCTCTCAAATTTAAGTGTATAATATTCAGGGGAAAGGCACATGAGGCTTTCTTTAGCAGGTCATTTCTTGAGTTTGACAAGCGGAGCAGCATCCTACTAAGAACAATTCCCATAACAAAATCTGAAATTAAGGATTATGGTCTTAAAACCTGCCATTTCTACAGAGCTGGTAGAAGTAGACACAAATTACAGAAGGGAAATACTCCTTCCTTGGAATACTAAAAGGCACCAAAAAAGTAAAGCTAATAATTTTTTCATCCTGAGCTTAAACAAAAAAAATATTGCTAAGTATGTGTTAAATATTTTTTTCTTGTGTAACATACAGGATGCAAGATCTCTTACTTAAAGGCCAGATGGCACTGCATTCACTATTACATTGTTAAAGGGTTCCTGAAGTAAACTTCCTAGTTCCTTAACGTTCAGTTTTGCCAGTTACCAAACAGCTGTGATTATCACTGAATGCTCTACCTACTCAAACTCTGTAAATATTACTTGCCATGCTAAATTCAGATAAACCAGAATAAGAGTTTCTAATACTATTTTTAATACTATTTATATCAGCCTGGCCAGAACACCTACATCCAGTCCTCCTCCTATGTATTTGCAAGATAAGCCTCCTCCGCACTTCTGCTGAATCATGGAAGACTGTATGTTAATCAGACATTACTATGCTAAACCTGAAAACAGAATTACATTGTTTTATTCCACACAATTTTAAGAACATTTTCCATTCTGTGTGATACTACCAGATATGTAATCTACACTTGAGACATCCAAGCATACACTAAGAAAAACACCGTCAAGGACTGGCCCAGGAATCTGTTATCAGGATTAGCATGCCATTCTGATCTGCTTCTGGATCATCTGCACTGAGCATGTCACCCTGCCCTTTGAAGACTTTTTACTCTCTCCAGCTATTCCTATTCCAGTCAACATTAGACATTTTGGTTCAGAGACTGCTGAAAACTTCAAAACTTCTACAATTAAACATATATATATATGTAAAACTACCATGTTCAATGACTAACTAACATGAAATCTCTGGATATCTGTGGTTCTATGACTGTTGAAAAGCATGCCTATAGCAAATCTTTCTGCAAAACAATGCTCCTAACTGCAGCAACATTTGTTCTATTCTTTTCATTATTTCCACTTTCACAATGAAATGCCTGTTCCAGCATTCTACCTGCTAGCTGCAAATGTTAAGAGGAAAAGTTCTCTGCTTACCTGGTAATTCCCTTTCAGTAGTAAGGTCCACAGATCCATTCAGCCTGCTTGCAGCTTGGGGGTAAACCAGACTCATCAGTCATAGGCATCAGAATATCCTTCCCATCTAAAGAAATTCACCCCTCCCCATATCAAAAGTTTCTAAAGCCAAAATAAAGCTACCCTACTTTCTGGCATCACAGACTGTGCAGTCCTCTTGAAAAAAAACAAAAAAGGGCAGGAGGGAGGGGAGGTTGTGAATTATGGGGATACTACAGATCATTATATTTCTATGATCTTTTGTTGAATTCTCAGGATGTTGAGATCATGTTCAAGTAGGAGATCATCTGTACATTTTTATGGGAGGAATAAAGACTGCGTATGGCAGAGGAAAGGTTTTTTTATTTGCCATGTAGGGAACTTTCAAAATACCCTACCTGCCAGTCATGAATAATCTCATAATTTAAAGCTTAGCACCCCCAAAAAAAAAAAAGTAATCTGACAATCTTCATATTTTCCATGCACAGACATGACTGCTGAAAAAATTGTGAAAGTTAAAAACTGGATATCAGTTAGATGTCTGGTGCGTTGATGGGCAGCAGCTCTTAAACTGTAATTTAAAGCACAGTAGTGAAGCTCTGCCCTTTGCTTCAGCCATTTAAGAAACTTGTTGATTTTGTTGTCCCTAAAGAATTTGACAGATAACTGTCTTTTTCAGATATGCATTTCATGCTGAAAGGACTGGTTTTTCAGCTGAGGACAATTCCCCGTGAAGCACCCTTCTGAGAGTCCAATGCTAGATTAAACATCAGAGACACACATAAAAGGCTTTCCAAAAAAGGTACCTGGATCTCATTCAAGCCTAAAACCCACAAATAAATATATAAACATACAGAGCTGACACACTCTCTCTTCTCTTTCTAGACATTAAGCCATAAGAGCACTATATGGCTCTCTAACATCACAAATCTTTGCTGATAAAAAGCCAATATCACAGTGAGCTGAAGCCAACACCAGAGAAGGAACACGTGGACAAAGAAGATGCTAGGGACAGAGAGACATAAGAAATAGTCATGCCCTAGGAAGCCTTACAGACAAACATCCCGATTTACTCAAATACCCTTACACACAAATACTCTGGTTTTTTAATTTCAGAAAAAGTCATGCCTGGTGTTTTGGGTGCTACACAAATAAGTAAGTAATGGAGAGAAATCCTAGAAGTAAGTGGAAATTCCTAAATGTTACCCATGCTGGGAGGAACAGGTTATGCCTGCTCCTTGGGCAGCTCTACAGACACACACATGGTCCTGCAGAACAGGCGAGGAAATTACACTTGCTCTCATTAGACTGAGAAATGCTGTAAAAGACACTCCTACTCACAGCTTAAATGGCGTAACTTGTTTCTCCAAATAGTTCAACTACCCAACAGGACAAATCCTGCTCCAAGCTGCACCCACCTAATTATTAGCTTAAGTATCTCACATGTATTAACACTCACTGTTTTACTCCAGAGAGCAACCAAACCACAAGTTAGGAGAACACAAATCACAGAGAAACACAAAAAGGAGCACTGGTAACATTAAGACATCTACTCTGTTATTCAGTCCTAAAGCAGCGTATCACACGTATTTCTAGCAAGCCCTGAAACAACACATGAGCTTAAAAAGAGGAAGGCTACATCCAGCAGGGAAAAATTGTCAGCACATATACCAGCACTGGATAAACCAATTGAAGTGGTCATACAGACTAAGAAAAGCTGACATACTCTGAGCATGGCTATGAATAAGCAGAGGGAAAGGCAAAATGTTCAAGGAAGGCCTTGCCTATGTTCTTCAAACATCCAGTTGTGACCCTTAAAAATAATCCTTTTAGCAACACAAAGGAAAAGAAAAATATAAAAGGTCTGTGCAGAAGAATTCTGAACGGCACAGTAAAAATTTTAAAGGAACTCTACACATCAATGGTTTGAACAAGTTCAGCCACTGGCCTGGGACAGTGAAGCTGAACATTGGCCCTCATCTTACCCACCCTGTACATCAGACCATGGGAAAAACAGACTGAATATCTGAATTCATAAGGAAGACACACTTCCACTAATGGCTCACCACAAGGCAATTCAAGTCTATTATCTGCCATTAGGAAGAACTTTCTTACTGACCTTCAAAGTACTGCTGTCTTTAAAGTATTTGTCAATGCTTTTGCTGCTTTCCCCATTTGAAATAGTAAGGCAAATTTGCATTGACACAAGATTTTAAGTAGGTGGAACAAAAAAAAGAAAAAAAAAAGACCCTAAGTATACATGATCACTGTACTAAATGAAGATGAATGAGAGATTTCACTGGTTGTATTAGGCAGTTTTCTAGAAAGCACTGTAAGACTGTAACAATTTAGGATGCCTTTCCCCAAGTTTCCACACAGTCTAGTTGTTAGAAGACCTGAAAAAAGCACGTGAACTTCAACATTTTCCCCAACCACCCCAACTGTGCTAGAATAAAACACCAGCATATATTTGTTCGCTCACTATTTGACAGATCTCATACAGAGCACACACAGGTCCAGCCTATTCCATCAAATTACACCATGTATTATTATCCAAAGGACACTGAAACTCCGGTAAGGCATTTGCAAACATATCCAAACACTTTTCAGAGCTTTACTTAGTCTCTTCAGCCAGAAAACCACAATTAGCATTACTTTCTAATTCCCAGCATTTTTTGGGTCCCAGCAGATGGAAAAGAACAAAGGAGGGAACAAGGGGTACAAGTAGGCAATCTTTGGAGAAGCCGCAGAGTATTTCACTACTTTTACCAAACACAGGGTGGTTGGCTGCACCATCAAATTCACTTGCAATAAATGATGAAAATTTTGTGAACTGAAAATAGAAAGTTGCACTTGTTGGTAACCAGACTGAAAAAAAAAATCTCAAACCTAAATATCTAATGCTAAAAATTCAGTAAAATTCCCTCTCAGAAGCGATCTACAAGGACTTCAGGTTGCAGTTCTAGTTTGCTACAAAGAAGACTTCCCAATAATTTCCAGTTGGAACCAGACAGGATTTCTTTCTGTCTGTTGTCAAGGCATTCCTCAACAAACTTCAGGAACAGTTACATTTCGGGTGGACACCCCATGAGTTTCCCTCATACTACATTAACATTCTTCTGAGTTCAAAAGCATCCAACCTTAGTCCAAGCTTACTCTTGACTTTCCAACTGCCAGATTCCCACTTACTGGGTATACCTGATGAGACAAACACAAGAGTCCCACACATTTGTCTCTGCTTCTTTAGGCATAAACTTGATAATAAAAACTTCTATTAATGAGATTAAAGTGTTTTTGTAAAAATACAATATTCATATTCTAGACAGCTAAGGTGGGAGCACTTCCCAGATCGAACCAGGCCTGTCAGACTTAAATAAATGTCTGTTTCTCAGAAGAAACCTCCAAAACCACCACGACATACACATGGGTCTTCCTGATGCAAGTGAGGACCCCAGGTTTTTAGCTTCAATATCAGGAATCAAATACTGACCTTGAGAGAGGAGGAGTTACACTGCTCTGTTCTGCAACAGCTCACATAGGGCTGAAACAGTATCACAGCATTTCCACGAACTGCTTAGGACCAGTATGAGACAAATTTTTACCTTTTTTTCTTGCACAGTTCACCATACTGACATCTCTACAAACCTCTGGTATTCCCATTTTAACCAAAGCTGTTTCCAGTCATTTGCTCCAGAACAGAGGCTGTCACCACTCACACTACCACATGACAGGCAGGACAATCAAGAAGCCACAGTCACCGCAGCCAGCAAGCTGTCAAGAAGGCCAGCAACCTTCCTCTAGCTACTGTCTGCAAAACAGCAGTCTACCTCATGCTTTGGCAATCATTTCAGCTTGTCATATTTCTCATATTTATTTTCAGAATCAGGCAGGATCCTAAATTTTTTGCCTTGTTTTTCAGTAACTGCAAAGACTGAACAGGCCTATATTTAGCTGCCAGTGCTGAAAAAGCTGCATGAAAAGTTTTGTGAACTTTTACAGAACAGGAGGAGTATCACAAAAGCCTTGGCCCATGCAATTTTTAGGTAAGACTTTCCCCTAGTCACTGGATGCACATTAGCTGTACGGGTTAGCGCCTGCGGAAGGTTTCAAAAGACATTTTCTGCTTCTGTTGCTGCTGGAATGGTGCCAGCTGACAGCTTTCATACCCATGAGAAGTGGCTAAAGCAATGCTCGTCTGAACTTGACTACATTGCAGGAGCTCTTATTAAAATCCTTTCAAGAAGAGTCCTGTTTGGAAACAGCTGGAATTAACTGAACCAACAGCAAATCAATGCAAAGGATAATAGACCTGTGCAGCTGTTTGCCAGGGCAGAATACTAAAGATGTCTATGTTGCTCAAGGAGCAACTGGACAAGTACATTGATGAGAGATTCATTATGGGCTATCAGACAAAACGAAAATCTAAAGCTCAGGAAATCCTCAGATCAGAAACAGTCAGAGGATGGAAAGAGGAGTCATCAAACAAACATTTTTCTTTTTAATTCTCACTAGGCATCTACTTAGTGCAACTGTAGCCTTTGAGATGAACCAGCAGAGTTATTCTCATGTATTCAAGTGAGGCAACATTGAATTTCCTCTTCTCCTTCAAACTGGAAAAGATAACCTTCTCCCCACTAATGGGACAGAGATTTCCCTTCTGAAAGTGTGGATGTTCATTTCAGTGGAAAGGAGACAGATAAACACTGTTCACTTTCCAGGTGTCTCCACTTCGGAAGTCTGTCCTTGCAACCCTGGCTCTACTTTCCAGAGTTAACAAACACATCTTAAAAGCTTATAAAATTTCATCTTTCAGAGCTGTTCCTTTCATCTCCACAGCTCCCACTGGAGTTTTTTTCAGAACCAGACTGCTCCTATAGTTAGTTATGAACCTTCTAATTTCCATCCTGATCCCTGCCAGCTTTTACCCATCTGTTCTTGCGCCAACAATTGCCTGGTTTTGAGCTAAGCTGCTGACATGCTCACAATAATGGATCAATGGCCTACTACAATGTAGGAAAGCAAAAGGTCAGATCGACATCACAAAACACCTAATAAATTTTGCACCTAAAATTCCAAGTTACTCTAAATCACAGAGAAAATAGTTGAACCATACACATACATGCTGAAGATTCTGCATTAATCTGCTAATGTCAAGTGAAAATGCCAAGGGGTTTCTTTAAACAGATCCCTCGGACTTGAAAGAATAGAAAAAATAAGGACAGACCTGTAAATAATTTTATAGGTGTATTACATACAATTATGCAAGTCATTTATACATAAAGCACAAGAAGAAAATAAATTAAGAGAGTAATAAAGCATAAAAAACTTACTTCCCAATGTTTTCAGGTAGTGCTTGCAGAGAAATGTCATTTACTGAAAGACACGTTAGATTCTGCAATTCGGGAAAGCTTTCAGGCAACCTATGGAGATATTAATTCAAATCAATGACTTCCAGCAGAAGTATTCTCATTCATGTGAACAAGAGTTTATTTAGCAAATACACACAGAGGGAGGCATTCCCAGAGTCCAGTATGACTCAGAAAATTCTAATGATCATAACAAGAAAAAAACACCATGATTTATTGACTTTAAAGCTTAGTCTGTGTCAAAGAATAGGTAATATACCTGTTTCCCAGCCCTTCTCTTCCCTGTCCCCAATTTGCAACTTCAAAAAGCTATAGTTATGAACTATGAACATTTTAAGCATTTTCACAAAAATTAAAAAGAAAATAAAACATTAAAAACCCAAAACTTTTTTACTATTATTTTCTTGTATCACCAAATGGTAAAATAACTCAAATTTATTTTTATTAAGGTTTCAGTTACATACATGCTTACAGCATGGCCATTCTGTATTAGCTACTAGGTTGCTCATTAATTGCTGCTTTTTGAAGAAACAGTCTGATTGCTATGAAGACAATGTTCTGCTATTACAGCATTCCACATTTACTGGTTCACAACACAACAGTATGTAATCTTTCCCTTCTTACACTATAAAATGCAGTCATATGCAAAACACTCACAAGGTTACCAAAGCCTTTAGGTCCATCACCCAGTCAGTCTCCTGCAAGGCTTAGCTCCCCTTCCCTTCACACTGACAGATCCCTGCACTACTTGCTGGCAGCCCAGCTACACCAAGCAGCTCAGTTTGCAGTTGCACAGGGGATATGATGGGGTAATAGGGCCAACGAGGTAAAGAACCTGGCCCAGCCACCCAACTTTTCACTGACCCCAGAGCATGCCACCTAAGCTCAAGATGTAGAATTTGGTTTGGTTCCTGCTCTCCCCATCACTCAGCTCAAGGTACGTGATACGACCTGCAGACAACTAGCCAAAGGGAGACACACACTGACAGGCAAATATAACTGTGCTTGATGGGGTGGGGAGAAGGAAAAAGGCAAATTAAAATGGAGGGAGGGTGCTTTTCATGTGCTCAACTCTGCACTGCTGATCATTATCTGGACCTTATTAACAGAATATGCTCAATATCTTCAAAATGCGAGCTTCACTGAAACAATTCACTATCACTTAGACTCTAACAGGTTTAAGAATGGAGTTAAATGGTTTGATTATCTTTTTCTCAGCCCTGAAGTCAACAGGTAGTTGGACTCAATGATCACAATAGGTCCTTTCCAATTAGAACTAATCTATTCCATCTGTAGCATGCAGTGGACTTCCAGTCTAAACTGTAAAAAATGCACCTGCTTTTAATTAATATAAACCTGAAATCATCTGAAAACAGCTGGGAAAATGGTCCATCAGACAGTTTTAATGCTCCAGCTTCATCAATCATTTAAGTCTGACAATGAGGCAACATACACTGTATTAGTGGTAGGACATTGATCGGGAAGATCTCCAACTGGCTTTTAAGCTTAGAGGAAATAAGAACAAGAATTAATGGCTAAAAAAAGTTCCAGAATATTACACAGAAAAGGAAATAACTACCAGACTTTCCCACTCTGCCTGGGCAAATCAGTGCCAAACTTACATGCTGTTGTTATACAGGTAAAATTGAAATTCTGGATCTCATCACAGAAATACCCAGCAACCGTACATAAACAGCTTCTGGTGTCTGTGCTTTCTAACTCAGTAAACTGCTTGGAGTGATGTTTTCCAGGACACACATACACTTTGGAGCCACTTTATCAAGAATTTTTAAAATTACCTTAAATTTTCCACAAAGAGTTAGGAGATCTATTTCAACACCACTGAAAAATTCTTTTGTGAATTTCACGAAGCTGTAGCTGTGCATTACAAGTACTATTTCAGGAAACACATTACTTAGGCCTCAGGCATTACTGAGCACAAAAAATGAAGAAAAATAACTACAACACTACTACAGACAGTTTTGATTTCAATACCACGAGATGCAGCTCTGAGCTTTTATACACTGCACACTGATGCCTGGTAAAAAGCTGTTCAGTGACCCTCAACACTTGCATATCTAAACATCAGTTCAGCCTCAGTTTGCTTTGCTGGATTTTTGTGGTATTATTATCCTCACTATATAAATAGGCTACAGAGCCACAGGGATTAAGATCACAAGAGTCCCTTTAATGCCCAGAGATGTGACTTTCCAGAGAACTTAGGAAGCACTATGGGTGATATTCAAAGCACACTTCTGAAGAATCTAAGCTGCACACGTGGAAGAAGCTGTCTTGCGAAACCACTGGAGCAGCTTAAGCTATTACAGATACTCTCCTGTTTCTCAGCACTCCGGCAGACCAGCCAGCCAGCTAATGCTGCAAGTATTCCTAGCCATCTCAGTGCAAAGCAAAGCAGGTCAGTGGGCACCCACTATGAATGCTCAGCATCACAAGGGAGTTCAGTGGCAATGGTTGGCTTAGGAAATAGTTCTCCAAATAGTACTGAAAAGGTTTAACTAGCAGATCACCTCTTCCTTGCCATCTCCACCCTCACTTCACTAGACAAATTCCAAATTCCTCAGCAAACTGAGCAGAGAAATGTAAACAAAACTCCTCTTCTATACTAAAAGTGCATGTAACCTCCAAACCTCAGCTCATCAGAACACAGACTGGCAGCAGACATCGCAGCCACCGACACATGCAGTCATTTCTGCCTCATGTTACTGCATGTCACTGTGTCCCAATTGATGGGAGAGCAATGAAATGCTAGTCCAAGCTTTAATCATTAGTAAAAGCCATTATCTGCAGTGGCTGATCTACAGTCTATTCCAAATCATCAGACACCTGGGTTTGTGCCAATGCATTTGTGCTAACCATTGCTTTATCTCTCCAAAGTATGAGCATCGTTTTCCTATGCATGTAAAAAAAGGAATGAAAATTACTTTACAGACAATCAGATTTACATTTTTCCTGGTTGACTAACAAATTTCATCCCCTCCCAGGAAAGACGTACATCACCTTTTACATCTGAACTTTTGCTGCAGTCCTTGCTAGAGACAAACAGTGTTGGCAAGATTACATAGAGAGCCTATATCACAATTTTTAAGGGCTTATTTAAAATTGTAATTGTTACAGCAGATTGCAATTGTGGTATGTCAAGTACTAAGAAGAAGGTGGAAGTTACCTAGTCAGGGGATTCCCACTGAAATCTGCTACCTGTAGTGCTCTGCAGAATGAGATGCTTTCTGGTATTTCAGGAATATCTGCAGAAGAAAAAAAAAGGAAAAATACTGTCAGCAACTGTACTTTATTTACACTGCAATTATTGCTTCATTACATTAACTTGCTACTGCGAGACGTTACCTTGGTATCTTTCAAGGCATTTCAACATGCTTCATGTCCAAGTACATAACTATTGAAGCAGAGCCATTTTGTACCTTTTCAAGGTGCATTTTCCCCTCCTGCTCCATGCTCATCTTCCTACTACTCAGCTGTTCCTGGACTGATCTTTATCAGACTCTACCCATCAAAAAAACCAGACAACCTATGTGCTAGGTCTCCACTAAACAACCAATTATAATCTGAACCTCTTGTAATTTGATCAGCACATGCCCATACTCTGTAGTGGGAAAAAGTAGATGTGGAGGGGAAAAAAGGGAAAGAAGAAGAGGATGTGCAAGTCTTTCCACCTGCAACATACACTCATGGAGCAGAACCAGCCACCCTCACACTAAAGCCAGATAATTTGAAAATATTATTCAAACTGATGAGGTGCAAGTAAGAGCTAATACACTATTTCAGATTGCCAGGAAGTAAACAGATATCAGTAAGTAAATAGAGATATCAGTACATGAAAACAAGTATTTTCTTCAAGTAACTTCAGTATAACAGGTTTACCTACTGAAGTCAGGTAAGTCTTAAAAATAAAACTATCTTCTTGCCCTCTTACAGCAAACTGTATCTCCACAAGTACACTGGGGGTCCTCCGATTAAGTCCTTGTTTACTGCCATTGAGATCTAGCAAAACTGAAACAAATACTTTCAGTTTCCTTGAATCTCAAAATAAATCTTTATGATTCATTTTGAAAATAATTCAAAAAAGAAGAGGCAAATCTTAAGACTTCTGTTTCCAAGTTTTTTGCTATTTCCATTTTTACTGCAGAGCTTGTGTCTACTCCATCTCCTCTTCTTGCTATTCCCGTCACAGATATTAGTTTGGGAAATGTCTTCATAGATTTTCCTCATGCAAGTGCTACCATTGACCTCAGCAGCCACATGTGATCTAAATATGTTGAAAAAAAATTTGGAAATTAGGTCTCTTTCTACTTGAGTAACTCAGAATTGACTCCTTATGTGTTTTGTTCATTTTTCTCCCCGAAAGAGGTGTGATGGAGAAAGAAGTATAGGAGGGAAGAAAGTACATTCTCATCAGGTTCATCTCTTGCCAGGTAATCTGAGCAAATGCATCCACTTTGAACGATTCCCAGCTCAGAACCCAATCACAGAATGGCTTGGGTTGGAAGGGATCATGTAGTTCCAATCCCCCTGCCATGGGCAGGGACACCTTTCACTAGACCAGGTTGCTCAGAGCCCCACCCAACCTGTCCTTGAACCCTTCCAGGGATGTGGTATCTGCAACTTCTCCAAGCAACCTGTTCCAGTGCCTCACCACCCTCACAGTGAATAATTTCTTCCTAATAGCTAATCTAAACCAATTCAAATAGATGTTTTAACTTTCACCTTGCATTTATGTACACACACAATCCTTTCACATACAGATATACACTTTACTGTGTGACTCATTCTCACAGATTAAACACGAAGAAACACACAAACCACAAAAAAGCAAAGCTGAAGGAAAAATAACTATCCTAATTTGTTTGGGAGGAAAAAAATACAAATACATAAAAATGCAGCATATAAAGCAGAAGATAAATCCTCAATGGTAAAGTTTCTGTAACTAATCACGCTGCTGATTTCCTCCACCAAAGTCTAATGTCACTGTCATACTGCAAATAATTTCTCTTCTACGTCTGTATTATGTACTATAAAACCAAAAAAATACTCCTTCTCAGCAAAACTATTTAGTAAGTTTTTTTCTGTTACAAAAGTCTTGGGTATTATCTGTAAAAGCCAACATGTATTTGAGCTAAGTAAGAATTACTCCAATATAGGATACTACTTGAAATAAGGCAGTATAGGCACTGTTTATAGTCTTGATGCATTCACAAATCACTAAATCTGTCTTAAAAATAAAATGTGCTTTTCCAGATATGACATCACTACATGAGCAAAACTCTTCGGTAAGCAATGTTAGGAGACATAGGGAAAAGAAAGGAAATTCCATTCTTATGGGTTTTTTTGAACATAATCTCTGACCCAGGAGACCAGGGTAAACGCATGTTGGAAGGAAGACTTGCCCTTGGTCAAGGACGATTGGGTTAGAGAAGACCTAGGCAGACAACAACCAGAAGTCCATGGGCCCTGTCAGGATGCATCCACTAGTGCTGAGGAAGCTGGTGGAGACCATGGCTAGGCTGCTCACAATCATCTTCAAAAGGTCATGGGGATCAGGAGAGGTGTCTAAGGACTGGAAGAAAGCAAATGTCACCCTGGTCTTCAAAAAAGGCAATAAGGAGTACCGAAGGAACTGCCAGCCAGTCAGCCTCACCTCAAGCCCTCTATGTGGATCTAAGGTGATCAGGAGTAGTAAGGTGATCAGCATGGATTCACTAAAGGTAAATCATGCTTGACCAACTGATTGCCTTCTACAATGAAACAACTACCTGGATGGAGGAGGGGAAAGCAGTGCATATTTTCTACCTTGAGTTCAGCAGGGCTTTTGACACTGTCGTCCATGATAACCTTGTGGCCAAACTGAACAAAATGTCCAGCACACAGCTGGATAAACACATTGTGGTGGGTGAGCAACTGTCTCACAGGTCGAGCACAAAGGGTAACAGTGAATGGGGGAACATCAGTCTGGTGACCTGTCACTAGTAGGGTTCCACAGGGCTCTATCTTAGGCCCTGTGCTCTTCAACATCTTCATAAATTAATTGGACACAGGACTGGAAGGGATACTAAGCAAGTTTGCAGATGACACAAAACTGGGAGGAGCTGTTGACTCCCTCGAAGGCAGGGAGGCCCTGCAGAGACACCAACAAATTAAGAGGACTGGGCAATCAGCAACCATATGAAGTTCAACAAGGGGAAGTGCTGGATTCTGCAGCTGGGACAGGGCAAACCGGGATGTACGTACAGACTGGGGAATGAGATGCTGGAAAGCAGTGCTACGGGAAGGGTAGCACTGGGGGTCCTGGTCAATGATAAGTTGAACATGAGTCAGCAGTTCCCTGGCAGCCNTTGCAGTCTACAGCTTCCTTATGAGGGGAAGAGGAGGGGCAGGCAGTGATCTCTTCTCGGTGGTGACCACGGACAGGACCCGAGGGAATGGCCTGAAGTTGGGTCAGGGGATATTCAGGCTGGATATTAGAAAAAGGTTCTTCACCCAGAGGGTGGTTGGGCACTGGAACAGGCTCCCCAGGGAAGTGGTCACAGCACCAAGCCTGACACAGTTCAAGAGGCGTTTGGACAATGCTCTGAGGCACATGTTGACTCTTGGGAATGGCCCTGTGCAGGGCTAAAGGTTGGACTTGACAATCCTTGTGGGTCCCTTCCAACTTGTCATATTCTGTGAAGAATTTGAAGGGAGGGTGTCATGAGGATGGAGTCAGGATCTTCTCGGTCGTGCTGAGAAGCAGTAGGACAAGAGGGGCAGAAACTGATGCCCAGGAAGTTCCACCTGAAGATGAGGAAGAATTTCTTTACTATGCAGGTGACCAAGCACTGGAGCAGACTGCCCAGAGAGGTTGTGGAGTCTCCCTCACTGAAGATATTCAAGAACCATCTGGACACAATTCTGTGCAGCGTGAGCAGGGAGATTGCCTCAGATGATCCACTGTGGTCCTTTCCAACCTTACCCATTCTCTGATTCTGTAAAGTGCATTTTCCTTCCCCCCTTGATACCTTCACTATTCACTTTTCTCCTCTGCCTGCGTGGACAAAGCATGGACAAAACTTCAGTGCAACTGTTTGAAGTGAGGATTATTATATATCTATACATTTAGTCCATTCAACAAGATTGAAATATAACTAATTTTAATTGCAAGGCTTCTTAAAAAGATTTCTCAGCCAAAACACAACCAAGTTATGAGCAGATACTTTATCACTACATGTAAATACTAGTGTAACTGGTTGAATTCAGAAGAGAATAGGCAAGCAGCATTTTAGTATATGACAAAAAAAATTGAGTGATAATTATAGCAGAGAAGATAATGGTACATAACAAAAGCATTGACATAATCAACTGGAATGCAGCAGAGGATATTAAAACATATAAAGAACTCCTTTTGTCTCTTGATGGATTATGAAGTTTTCACCATTAGTGTGGAGTACTCGATTTCGTTACAGACATCAACATCTATGTCTCTGCCAATATAAGCAACAGTAAGGTCGAATACTTTTCTTGCCACTGCTGGATAACCAGCTCAAATCCTACTTAAATATCTAGGATTCTTCTAATGCTACGCTCTGACGAATGCTCTGCATTTACATGATGCCCCAGATGTTCTGGCATACAGACTGTGCAGCGTTGCTTATAATAAAGCCATAAACCAAGCATAAGCCCTGTGACATGTGACAGTACAAATACACTAGAGCAGAAAAGTTGTGGCAGCAGAAGTGGACCAAAATCAAGCTTGGCAGTCATGTATATAAGAGGGCATGTGTACTCCTCTCCATTAAATATACCTCTTCAGATGTTTATTGTTACAGTTTGCACAAGAATTTGGTAATGATTTAGCAAGCCTTCTATAAGTAACTTTAGAAGCAATTTTACCATTAGGGAATTCTGTTTTGTCTGGGTGAGAAAATTACTTCTAAAAATCCTTTTGTTTCATGCCAATCCTTTTTTTGTTTGTTTCTTTGTTTTAGATTTTTACAACAGCTGCATCACTCAATCCCAATTCCCCCACTTTTCCTCCTCTAGTGGCTGGGAGGGTAGGGGGAGAAGATAATATTCTTTTTAAACTAATAAAACCTTTTGTATGGCACAGTTTTACAGCATTTTATATTGAATTTCAAGAACGGATAATATTTCATCAACCCAAAGCCTAGACACCAGCATCCTTTACACATTCTGGAATAGTGAACATAATTTCCAATACCTAATCAATATCATGACAGAAATGTCTGGGAAAGTCCTATGATGCAACAGGGCTACCAGACCAGAGCTACTCACATAGTGACTCTAGCTCAAAATAAAAAGTACTTTGCAAGAATTTTGCTTAAGTCTCAGACTAAGCAGTAGATGTACCACATTCCTGAGGGAGACTTTACAATGCTCAAGTCTTTCAGGAAGTAACTACTGGATGCAGACATATTTTCCAGCTATGAAGGAGACACTGTGCTTTAGGAGAGCTGGAGCTGGCACACTGCATACATCCCAGCAAAAGTCAACTGAATAGACAGTCATCGTGGAAGGCCCACCAACAGGTATACACAGCACAAGCAAAGCAGCTTTAACTGCTTAGTGACCAGTAATTAAGCAGTTGATTGGTTTACACCAAATTTATACCCAGGAAAGCTCATTCTAGACTCAAAGAATGTGAATCCATGAGACATTATCCCTCAAGAGAGATATCCAGCAGCAAACCATATCTCATCCATCCAATTTAATACACAGACGATTTTCCCCCCTCCTCTTCTCACATATATAATATACATTATCAACTACAGTATTAACACACACACACACACAGAAAAGGTCCTTTGAAGCATTAAGCACCGCAATGCTCAAGTGATTTAGGAGCCTAAAGGTTCTCTTGTCACTTCCATGGAAGTTCCTCTGTGCCATCCACCTTCTTAGAAGGGTCTCTGAGACGCCTGCCCTTGGGAAAGCTCTGCTTTCCAGCCCTGCTCCCCACCTGCTCTACCTTCCAAACACGAGAGGAAGGAAACTGCCTATTTAGTCAAATACCTTTCAAGTAGGAATTTGTGCTGCAAATATTTGTTTGTCTTTGTGAAGGGCTCTTCAGCTGGAAAGCCCAGCTGGGCAGGCTGTTATCTCACAGACAACACTACCACATCTCTCTACCCTCCAGAAAGCAGCCAAATGCAGCTTCCAGAGGGTCTGACTCTGCAGAAGGAAGGGAATGTGGAAGGCTACTCATCCTCTCCTTCCATTTTCACATTGAGATGCAGACATACACAACATTCAGACAGGTTTGCTTTTTTCTAAAACCAGAAGACTTTGCTACTATCCCTGAAGAATGAAGTAACCAACCTCTTTAGATCAAGTGCTACAATTTCTGGGCACAGTGTGACAGGAGTCACACGGTTCTTGTGAAGTCTATTGAGATTAAGTGGCTCTCGAACAGGTTGTAACATTTTCCTCTTCACGCTCTGAGGCTGAGAATATACAAAATACAAGAGATACACCTCTTTTAAGACCTGTCTTTAAAGCTTTAAGGAAAATTCACTGTCAGGTTCAGGTTGGGTTTTCTCAAGTAAATCTCTTACTGTATAATTAACATGAAACTGAAGAGATGTGTCTCATTTCTCCTCCTAACTGCTTCTGGATACATCCCTTTTCCAAACAATGGGAGCAGCAGGGGAAAAAATCCTCGGCATTTCAGCGATATGTAGATATTAGGCACCTTGAAAGAAAACTGTGCATGGATATAAAAACAAGCTGGTTTTTGAGCAGATATCACGTGGTAATTCAACAAACTGTCCTCCTCAGCTGCAGGAAGCAGCAGTAACAGAGGATAAGGAGCTGTAAACTGGAAACAGGAGGAAAAAGAAGAGGGAGAGAGAGCGCTCAAAGATCAGACCACAAGGAAACAATAGTTCCAGGTGAACTAAGTCAAAGAGCCCAAATTTGGCAACAAATTTAGGTCTTCTACCTTTTTACTTATACATGCCAATGGAGAGTTAAACAAGGCTTGAAGACATTTTTATAAGAATTTCCATCTTAGACCTTGAAGATAAGAGGAATTAAATACTTTTAGTCTAAGAAGCAAGGTGGGAAAAAACATAAAAACTAAAAACTCTGTGAATACAAGAACTAACAACGCCTGTTTGCAGATTGCCATTTTATGATATCTCGTCTAGATTATCCAGAAAATTAATGCTTTATTTTAAGTAACTCCTATACATATCATCTAACATTTATTTAACACTCTAGCTGATACTTCAGGCAGCCCCAAGATTTCTGTCTCCAACTTGTCTTGCTCCCTTCTACAGCCTTCCCTTTAATTTGGATGAAGACAACTATTGTGCATGGAAGTACATTAGCGAAGTCTCCTTAGAAAGTAAGTTAAATATGGCAGAATATACCATGATGGAAATATCCCCTTTTCTGTAATCCATTTAAAAATAACACCTTATAAACTTCTCTAATTAGATTATTCCATTATGAGATTTCACTTATCTTCTCTTTCTCAATCAAAGTCAGCACTTGCTGCTTCTTTCTTCCCCTCCTTGATGAGAAGGTCTGCTCAGGGATGAGGTCCAATAATTTCTCTCTCACCTTACTTCTCTTGCTGCATATAAAGCTCTCCTGTTCCTCCAACCTACCAACATCAAATTCATTTTAGTGACATAAATGCACAAATCACAACTTTTACATCACTTTTTCAAAGTGAGCAAGACTTTCTACAGATACTCTGCAGAGCCCCAGATGCTAAAAGCAATTTGCAGTAGGTGTTTCTTTCTTCCCCAGAATGCTGCTTTCTATATTGATCCCTAAACTTCATGTGTAAGATATTAAAACGATAATGTTTTTAAGTACAAGTTTTAAAGTACCCTCAAGGGAGGAAGAGGAGATAACACAAAGGAAATGTATGTCACAAGAAATTGGATTTGTCAAAAAAAACAAGCATAAAAACCCAAACATGCAAAACAACTATTGGCAAACAACCATATAAAAGGGTGAAAAACTTATCTCCAAGTCTGCTTTGCTTTCATTAGCACAAAAAAAAAAACCCATCCCCAAAAACCCTAGAAACCCAAAAACCAGTCACTGACCAGACTCAGACCAAAGCTTAAGATACTCTACCAGCATACAAAACACAATAGTCTCTGGTGGGATATGCCATGACTTTCAGATGTACACACCCAAGGTTGCAGCGAGTGCATTCACAGGATGCTTTCTTGTACCAGATGAGAAATGTCCATGCAGGAGTAGGAGAGCAACTCTCGTTTGTCCATAAGTGCTCACCGCACAAAAATCAGTCCAAAAGGCAGATAAGCAACATCCAGCAGTTGCATATGTTAACTAAATAGATGCATTTGTCAACTATACTGCCTGCCAGCACAGCTTGCTGGTTTGGGTTTTTTTCTTGTCCTCTGACCAAGAAAGCATCAATTCCCACTTATTTCGCAGCACTCTGGGTTTTGCCATTTGCCACCAGACATGTGCCAGCACATTCATGCCAGGGCAGCTGGTGGCAGGCAGAGAAGAAGAGGATTTCATGGAGGACGTCTCTGCTCAGATGCTGTGGAAGCACAGCAGAGGTGGACAGCCAGATCCCAGGCAAGAGCACACAGCAACAGCAGCAGCTGCCAGGCAAGAGAGCAGATCCCATGTGAGGCTGCGGGACAAGATCAGAAGACCTAACGGTGTTTCTCCCTAATTAGCTCATATCCTCACTATAAAATAGGTGGGTCACCAGACCAGGCTGAACTGGAACAAGTGTTCAAGACTTTTCTCTATTAGAATTTCCAGTTTGAAAAAACATTGGTTATCCTGCTTTCAGTGCAGAAGAGGAAAAGGGGAACATTTTGATGGCAAAAGAGAGAGTCCTACAGTACAGATGACAGGTATGTCTTTGAGAGCAGACAGCTGAATTAAAAAGGGTAAGCATATGTGTGCATGCACTGACACAAACAAGTGAGCTGAAGTCTTAGAGGGCAAAGCAAAGATTCCACACTGCTCTTCAGCAGGATGGACTGATGGATGCTCTGCAGGAAAGCTGCTGCCTGCTCACCCGGCCCTCTAAGGAAGCTTCAAATGACTTTTTGAATAAATTGTATCTATCACAATGACTGTGGTGTCCTGAGGATGACCAACATCTCTAAAGAGACTTTTAATTAGGCTGTAAAGCAGCTAAAAAGAATAAACACTCAAAATAAAACGCAGTAATATCAAACCGTCTGCTACTGAAAGTAGAACATTTAAACACACTCGCTGTGCAGTTCTCAAAGTACCCTGATAGCTGAAGACAAAAGAAAATACAAGTTTCTAAATTTGCAACTGTGATCCGTTTTGGAAGCAAGGAAAACATAAAAATAAGGCTCACGGAGTACCTGGGACACTGGTCTAAAGGATGACTTTAAAAATCTTAGACCCTGCTCAGACCTTGCACAGCAGCAGCTCTCTCCTTACACAGTGTTGTGACTATTGACATGCTTCTGAGGAACGATCTTTACCATTAGGACAATCCTAAAGTAGCATAGTTATCTTTTTTTAAATCTGTAATTATTTTCATATAAATGACAGTATATATGCCATAATATGGCAACTGTGTGGAGAGACAATTTTGGAATGAGGATATCCTGATGTCACAAGACTTGTGTCCAGAACAACCACACTGTCAATACAGTCATAAGCTCAATTTAACCATAAGCTACAGAAACAGGTAGCAACTAGCATATCATGTAGCAAGAATCCACCTCTACAGCAGGTATGAAATATAAACTGTGCACATTAAACAAACAGTATTAGTCCTATTGCATATCACAGTAAAGAACCATGTTGAGATTTTGTTATCAAGCATCATGCAGAGCCAAATATGGCTTAACAAGATCTGCCCACACACAGATTTCCTCAGTAGATGCCATAGCAAAGCCATCACTCCTCAGTTCACAAAGTAAAGCTGAGAGCTGAGTCAGCAAAAACAACCAGTGTAACCCATCTACCAAGGTTATAAAAATCTATTTCATTTTCCCATTGCATACACACTTGTACCTTTTTCAGAATTTTGAGACTCAAGGCTTGGACACAACACCAAACTGCAAGGTTACAGAGCACTTTCACAGAAGAATAGACAACTTGAGTCTCCTTACCTGCTGCCAGCGGGAGAGTCACCACAGACAGGTAATGCAAATCTGCCAGCACAGAGCAACTACAGCGATGCTATGGGCTTGCATGACCAAGTCCTTGGTACACACATTCAACAGAAGCAAGACTAGAAGCAGAAAAGCCTACCAGGCTGTGATCACAGAGACAGCAACTCACAGGTAGACACGGAAGTGCAAGAGGCTCAACTCCTATATAAGCAAGGGGGTTAGCCTGTATCCAAGAATGGGTTGAACAGCAGGACAGTTCAAATGGCACTCCTGCAGCTGGGAAGGGTAGGAAAGCCACCACAGTGCCTAATCCACCCAGCTATCCACTGCCCAGTGTAAAAGGTCACAGTGATTTCTTCTTATGCTAAAAGAGCTGAATGAAACAAGCTGCAGACTATCTGTCAATGCCTGTGAAAAGTATATGATATTAAAAACAAAAATCTAGGTTTCCGTAGCTCACCCGTTAAGAGAAAATGTGTGTACGATAGAAATTTCTTTCAAATAAGAATACTACAGTTAAATTAACACCTTCAGGGCATTTTAAGGAGCATATAATACCATGACAAAAACACATCATTGAAACCTGGAGGATTTAATATTTGTCAACGGTAAACAAAACCCCTCTTCTTAGAGAAGAGGGATAGTGAAAAGGAATGCAGCACCTCTGCGAGAACATAGCATATATACATTGTATACATAATCCCAAATATCAGCATGCATTAAATTAACTATAGAAACTTTATGCATCACCCCTCCTGTCTAGAAGAAGCTACAGAACAAGAAAAGCCATTAACATTTTAATGAATCTCAGATGGCAGGGCCCTAAGCTTTAAGAATTTGGCCTCCAGGGGTTGTGCAAGAAGAAAAGGGAGGATGGAGTCACTGAAAGAAACCTGTGGGGGATGAGCAGCATGGGGAGCAGCCTGCTACAACTCACAGAGATCTGAAACACTGCATGCACTTTGGGAGAGAGGAAAGCTTAATGAAGTGCCAGCTGAGGCAAAAGGGAAAAACTGCAGAGATTCGAGCACATCTTTCTGCCTTTGGAGATTGCACCTTCTCAATCCCAGGGTCTTTCAGAACTTGACTGATAGAGTGTGCAAGTGCTGTGGGGAAACAAACAGCACACAGGCACTTCTGACTCTGCTTAAAGCAGAATCTTTCCCTTATCATGGAGAGCAAAGGCTTGCACTGAAGCTCAATGCAAAGCACTGGTGCCCTTCAGGAGGACAAATGCTTTGCAGAGACATCAAGCATGGATGTTTCATTGACCCAGTGTTTTCACAATGTTCCACTGTGATGTGAGAATCCAGGAAAAGTTTTACTAAGCTTGGGGAGTCTGAGGGAACCAGCAGTAGTTTCAGACATGCAGCAGTAAAGCATGTATCTCAGAAGATTTTGTGGGGAATACTCCGAGTCTCAGACATGCTTTGTCAGCAACTCAAAAGCTCAGGCATCTGCTGTTGAAATCCTACAAGTCTGTTTGCTTTAGCCTTAGAACTAGTACATCAGCTTTTTGAATAACTTAATACCAAGAGGCAGAGATAAACTGGATTGTCAAATAACCTTCAGAGTGTTCACTATCACTATGCTGTTTCCTTAGCACAGCTTCCCTGCCCTCTTATTCCAATCATTGATTCGTCCATTCAACCTTTGCTCAAACAATAGCCTCAGTCAGACTAGAAAAGCATGGTGGAGATGCTTCCTAGGAAAATCTGCATGAACACATGGTCTTGCAGAGGAATAAAAAATAGCACAAACACGCAAATAATCCAGGAAAAGTTTTAGACTTTATGGCTCGTAGACTTCCCAAAATCCTTTTCCTTCTGCTCCACTGATGCTATCCTTACCCTCCCCCCAGACTACTCTCACATTGACCCAAGATCACAGGGAACATCAAGTTTACATCAGCTGAAGACTTTTTTACTTTTATTTCTCAGAAGGATTTTTGTCGTTCTAGATTCACTTATTAACCAAAAAACTGCTAAAGGAGTTAACATTTTAACATATCCTAGCATACTTTGGGCATTTTAAAACACCTGATAATTTAAGAAATACACACTTAAGAGTTTCCCTGTTGACGTTTCCTGAGTCCTTACAAACTAGGACTACTTAGGTGGCAAATAACACAGCATGTTACAGGCACCCAGAACTACCTATAAAGATTCAGAGGGATCCTGCCTGGAGGGATTGATCCCACCTCTGGATGCAACACCTCACCACTCAAAAAACACAGCTGGCCACTGCAGTCTGGAAGCACATCCAAGTCCAGCCGTAAGATACACCCACCACGTCATGAGGCTTCAAAGATCGTACACTGTCCAAACAGTTAGAAAGTAGGAGAAAGGAAAATATTATCATTTTATTATGAGGGAAATGAAAGCACTTTCTTTATTCAAAACCTTTTCTTCCTCCTTTAACCTTGATGAGAGGTTAAAATAGAAAATGCTATTCCTGTACACAGAACATTAAATTAATTTATATTTGTGCTTTTAAGCTCTTAAGGAAACAGAATGGCCAGAACTGAAAGCAATTAGTGCACTGAACCAGACAGCTAGAACAACAAAAAACACAGTTGATCAGAACAATGATCTCTTATTTCCCAAGTTCAGATGTCACCATCACACTTTCCTATTCATGCAGCATACTGCATTTTGAAAAGTAGGGCTGTTTTTCTCTGCCTGAAAGGAATACAAAGAGTTCCTTTTTTTTTTTCCCTAAGTACTCTTGGGTAGTTAGAAAACAGGACAAACCTGTGGCAGGCTAAGAATCTGACATACTGAAAGGTGGGTTCAAAATACAAAGCTAAGAAATTAAAATACTGCAAATCCCAAAAACCTTATGTGACATTTCCCCTACAGCATCCCAGATGGTGTGTGTTTTGCCTTTTTATTTGGAGAACTGTGAGACAACCATGAAGTGACCAAACAGCAAAAAGCAGCATTAGTTATCTTCTGCCACAGCCCCCCAGCAACACATTGTATGGTGCGTTTTCCATTTAAAGAGTCAAGTCATAATAATAATCACAATAACTCTGATATGATTAAGCAGAGGGAAACAGTATCAGTCACCTTCTGCAATGAACAACAGAGAAGACAAAGTAATGCACTAAAACGGGCAATTAACACTGAACCTTGGATATAGGAAAGCAATTGCTCTCTGCCACCTGCATTAGTCCAACCCATCACCAGAGAAAATACTTCCCTGTGCAGTAACTTCTAATGACACACACACATCTACCCAACCATAAATGTTCACACCATCTGTTCTCGTTACAGCTGAGTTCTCAAGCCAGCTTCCAAGTCAGGCTGACAAGAGTTCACATGGCTCTGATCCACCAGCTCTTTTGCAGCTAGTTATTCATCTGCGATGAGAATTACTAAACCAACAGAGGGTTTCTTTTTGTATAAGGTCTGTCACAGACAGCACCCAACTCAGCCAAACTCAGTAGCCAAAATATTGCATCAATTAATGCTCATGTATTTCTAAAATGTTATAACTAATCTGTTTCTTCTGTCTCTCAGATGTGGGGTTTTTTCCCAGTATTCTTCTCTTAAAAGGTTTTGCAAATGTGCATAAAATTATATGGTTCACAGAAATTTTTTGACAATTGCCTGGAGACTCATTACGCTTCATCAATTATATTATCAGATAAAGATGGAATTAAAAGCACCAAATAAATAAAGGAAATATGCTATAGGCCACTGAATATTCTTCAGTCACAAGGGGTCAATGTGAAGTTAAACTGTAAAGGAAAAAAGGCTCCCTGTTACGCTATTTATTTTCTTGAATATTCAATTACATCTCTCATTTATTTACAAGGTTATGCAACCATGATTGCTCCCACCCCTTCCATCACAGCTCAGAGAGCATTTTGTGCATATCCACTGCATGTAAGGAGGCAAAAATAGCTGACAGTTGCTCTAATTTGGTAACACAGATTCACTGTTTCTAGATCAGTGGGTCATAAGGCTGCTTAAAGGTGACCCACCAGCCCCTGAATTTCTTGTAGAACTGGTAAGTTCACCAGGCCACAGGAAAAAAAAAAAAAATGTTTTCACTCCATCACAATGCAGGACAATATAAGCAGCAAACACTACAAGCAAATGATAAACCCATGTAGTTTCCAACAAAGTGTTTTAAATGACAGTTTCTCCCAGCATTCTTTTCTGAATTTATCTTTGCAGATGACAAATGGACTGATTCTTCTTCCAGAAGTACAACTAGAAATACTAACGCTCTGCCTCTTGCTAATCCCAAGTAAAAAGGAGGTAAGGATAAGGAACTGGACTTCTAACCCATAGGCAGCCTTTCTTTAGGACAGAAAGCAGATTCATTTTTTTCAAGTCCTTTTTTTTCTTTTTTCTTTTTTTTTCCTAGGCATTTCAGAGAGCTTGGGAAAAGAAATCAACATTATGACAGATACACATATAAAACTAGGACGTAAAGCACTTTTTAAACTGCAAAATCAAGCGGGCTCTCAGAAAGGCAGAACTACAGTCAAATGTTATTTTATTGCTGTATTTCCACCACCAGCTCTTCTCTGCTCTTTCACTCCTCCCTATCTAGAACCAGGAACAAATCCATGAATTACACGAAAAATTGTTCTGCAGGACACAGATAGCAACTTCTGAGTCAGAAAAACCCTACTAAACCAGTTTCCTAGACCACGTCATAGGACAGTATAGAATCAAATAAATTAATATTGGAGCTTACCATTTCGAGACAAATCAAGTTCCACCAGCTGCATGAAATTTGCTATTTCAGGAGGGAGCCGCTGGATTTCATTATCACTAAGTCCAAGTTTCCGTAACTTCACAAGCTGGAAGAAAGGCTGAAAGAAATAAAAAATTACATGTCAGAAAATATTCACAGAACTCACATATAAGCATCATAAATAATAACTGGAAGCCATTTTCAAAATGTGAGCTAATTAAAGTTATTGCTTGACATTAGTTATGCAGATCCCTTTCATACCTGTATGAGAATAAACTTTACTTTAATTTTTACATGCAAACAGACTATAAACTGTGTTTTACCTAAAATGAAAACCTATGTTAAAAAAAAAAAATCTGTAAAGCTGACCATTAAAGATCATTGCAGACAGACACTAGCAAAATCCAAAGTGCTTGCTAAAAAATCATTAATGGGGTGAGGTTACCCAGTAGAGTAATTAAAAGCATCCTAATTATACACCAGGGTTCATTAGGAAGTTAATGCAGAGGGACACTTCTAAAGAATGATCCAGAAAACCGACAAAGAGAGGCTGACAAGGTCTTGTTCACCGGTGAACGCCAAAACCAACTAGGTTACAGAGCCAGCCTCCCTTAGGAAGACTTTCTTTCCAGCCTCATATATACTGCCTGCTGCATGGCCCAGTTTCAGAAGGACTAATGAAAGTTGGGCAGGATACACACAATTTCAGGTTTTCCTTGCTTGAGGAAAAACCCAGCTCAGCCCTGTCTCTACAGTGAGGACACAGGGACAAAATGTGGACAAAATGTTTACAGGATGCTAACCCCCAGCTATGGGTTCAGAGGGTCTGGAAGCCCCCGAGACAAAACAACAACCTAAGAAAACTGGCCAAGCAGAAAGTCAGGTCAACCTCAGGCACTGGGAGCAGCTGGTGCTTGAAAAGACAACAACGGTCATTAAAACCTATTGAGATGTAGGCATCCCCAGGAAAGTTGTGGAGCTCTTATCAAAGGTTTCTTCTCTTCCAGGCAGGCCTTTGAAGGAGAGTGACTGCAAGGTGTGATGATTTGTGCAGAATTAAATGGCTTTACACACAAAACTGAACGGACTCCTCAAATTGAGTGAGTTTTGTGCCCCTCAGAATACACAGGGATTTTTACCCGGTAGTCAGAACCTGTGCATCTCACCCACTCGCAGCATGTGTGAATTCCTGTGTCCCCACAGTTTTGCCACGCAGAGTAACCGGAAGATACTAGTAAGTTTGGGCTATATGCTTGCATTTAATCACCTGCAATCCCTTCTTGGAAATTAGCATCTTTTTTTAGCTTTTATTTTATATAGGTGCTGGAGTGTGTAATGAAAATGTCACTCAGTTGTAACTCAGACTGACAGAAAAAGGGGCAGTAAGACAGGCACCTTACTAGGACACAAGGTAGAAGCAGAGTGTCCTGAATCTATTACAATACAGGTTTTCAATCTTAGTTCTGTGACTTGTGGTCAAGATCATAAATCAGGTCTTTAAGTGCATTTTGCACTTCAGCACCAATCTTTCAATATACTCAGTGGTTCCCTGTCACAGAAAAATGAAACACAACTGAAACTAATGTGTTTTCCCTCAAAAACATGGGTTCTTTGTAGGGGATAAAAAGGACAGAGCTTTAAAAAGTTTATAAACACTAAGCAATAAAAGATGCACTAGACCTGAATATGAAATTTCGATGGCATTTTTGAGTCAGAATGGCACTCCTCCACCCCCATTAAAAGTACTGGATAACACAGTAGAAATTGTAAGAGGAAGATAAAAAAACTTTACAATTCTATGTTTTTAGTTCCCAAAACAACATATATTCCAATTAAAATAGCCACAAATGCTTTTTAATCCTTCATTGCCCTCAAAAGATCCCTAGCTGCATTTTCATATCATTACCATTCTTATCTATAAACAAATGTAGCCTTTTTGATAAATATTTATTAATACAACTAAACTAAGAATCCATCAGAAGCTTAAAAAAGCACTTAAACACACTTTTGTGAAAACATAGCAGGAATACACTCCACAGAAGAGATCCAAATCTGTTCTAACACTCCAAAATAAATACTTGTCAAAATGTGTTCCTCAATCCAGTGTGTAGCTGCTAAACTATATGACAGTTATAAATATTGATGTTCTACTACAAATCTTCTCCTAAGCAACAGTTGTCCCTGCCAGAGACATTCAATGGCAAGTGAGTAAAGACAGAAGGAACATGGTTAAAAGACAGAACAGTCATCAAAAGCCTATTAAAAGCTGGACATCCCCAAGAAGGTTTGAGGGCCCTCACAGCACCATGTGTCAATGCTGCATATATTCACTAAATGTACAGAGCACACTTGCAACAAGCAATATTACACAATATTTAGAAAGGCATTCTTGTTTAACTATTTCAAAGAAAAATTAACTGGGATTTAATTTCCAGTTCGCATAACAATTTCTAATGAATTACACCATTTCCTAGATAAAGTCAGAAACTGCAGTTACGTGAATGGCATTTCTTTGAATTTCTCCTTTGTTGTTCTTCCTTTAAACCACAGGACTCAATCATTCTTGCATGTTTAGTGCATCCTACTTGCATTTCAGTAAGTACTCTTCCTTTATCTAAAGCACATCATTAGTGCTCTGAAGCACTGCTGGTGAGGCAAGCACCTCCTTTCTGCCACATATGTTCTACCTTTCAAAGCGACTACAGGGAACAAAGAGAGTTAAAAGCTTATTGAATAGAGTTCAACAAACGTAAACATAGATACACGTGTGTCTGCAATTTCTTAAATATATGCCACCCAGAAACACGTTCTTAATTTAATGTATCCAACACAGTTCTGCCTCTATCTGAAAAGCTCTAACACGATCCAAGGTCCAATGGGGTTATTGGCCAGAGCAGCACATCCACCCAGCATGTTCTAATACTAGGTTTTGACTGCAGACCCAACGTCTCTACAAGTATCTTGGCAACACTTTTAATGCTGCTTAGTTTAGCCAGCCTAATTAATACTGCTTCAATGAGACAAATAATACCATGAGCATAAGCACTGAAGAAGCCTACAACTTGCTATTTAGTGACAATTCCCAACCCTCAACTGAAGCTTTTCCTGCTATCAAAGAATTTATAGAGCTTCCCATTATATGGATTTTCGAAGAACATACATCTTGAACAGATCGCTTCTCTCACTGGAAAATTAAACAAGTCTCTCTCACACAGACACATATGTTTAAAAAACTTCATTCTGACAAAATTGGGTCGATGTCAGCCAACGGAATTAAAAAAAGTACGAGATAAGTGCATGACTCACTGAAAAGTATAAACAGGCAGTGTGATCCCACAGTCCTCATTTTTTATACCTTTTTTTTTAAGAATACCACTACAACTGACACTCAATTCTAGGGAAAAAAAAATGAAGAGAATTAAGCCAAACAAGGATTGATAAATACTTTCTCCTGTAAAAGTGGCCAAAACAATGTATCTCTCTGTTTCTTTCAATGGTTCACTCCTGCAACAAAAAACAGTCACACCTAAAAATCTTCCCTGAATGTTTCAGCACCTTACCAGCTGGGAATAAAAAAAATCATAAATGGAAATAGATGATGCCAAAAGGCAGTTGAAACACACAGGAGGGCACGAAGACCTATTTACAGCAAACACTGCTTAAGGGGAGGAGCAACCCTGCTAGAGCCCTTCCAGTGATACAGACATGTCACACTCCAAGCCCATTTGGCACAGGTAGCATCACTAAATGTTTACTGTGTTAAGCAAAACATTTCCACAAAAAGGCTACTACTAGCTGCAAAGAAAACTAAAATTAGAACCTTTATGAAGTCCACTGCCTAATTTGCACGATGGGCCAGCATGAGAGCAGAAATTAGAACAAGACGGAAAGGAGGAAGAAAACTGCAATTGACCCTGTTTCATGGTTACATTCACACAGGATAGAATGAGGGGGTTTTTTTGCAGGCACTTGAGCTGTTGCTGACTAGATTAAAAATCTGTAAGTACTTGCTCTTATGTCAAGTTTGCCTTAGACACCAATATGGATTTTCCACATATGCATGCTGCCTCAGCTTTTAAGGTTTCTTCAGCCAATTACAGTATAATATTCAAAAAGGAATTAAGTAAGCTATTAAGACACTAGGTTCTCGTTCTACATATATTTATATTTATTTCACCTGTTTTCCAAACCTACAACTGACCAACTAAAGGTTATCTGTGCTTTAGAATTAAGAAGCGACACAGTTATTTAAACATATTTTAACTCCTAATTGCATTCCTGTTTCAAAGCTTACTTCAGGTTCCATTTTCTTCTTCTACATTGTAAACAAAAATATTAATGGGGCCACCCTTCACTTTATTTGTTCACTGCCAATCATCAGGTGTCCTACTTCAGTCATCCGATAAGGGAAATTACAGTCAATCCTTCCCCCACGCTTTTATTTTTTGCCTCTTCAGGCAAACACAAGCAGAAGCAGCAATTTGATTCTGGTAAGCAAAGCAGTGAGCAAGAGATAAAGCATCAAATCCATGAAATAACCTTACAAGGGACTGCAGACTTTGCTGGTGAGGTGGAGAGCACTGTCAGCTATGTTGCAAGATTATTTCACTGCTTTGCTTACCATAATCAAATTGCTGCTTCTTCAAAGGGCCCCTAGAAGTTAGTTTGCCTGCACCATTGCACAGCTTCAGTGAGAACAGGGGAAGCCCAACCTCTCTTTAGGTGAACATGCTGCTTGGTGGAGAACAAGAACTAAATTCCATAATGAAGCAGCAGCACTGAATTCAAGCATTCTGCTTCCTTGGGATGGGTTTGATAACCAGTCTCTGGCACAAGCATATATGCACATTCCCCCTGTCTGTCTAAAGGACAAAGGCAGAGAGGGAAGGGAGAGCTTTTCCTCATTCCTCCCCACCCCATTTCTGTAGAAGTCATTGATAGAATGGTCCTCAGAAGACCATCAGTAGGAGTCACTCAGTGCTAAGGAGTCCAAAAGGGTAGACACTCAATGCCCTACACTAACCAGCTGGTGGGATTTCAAACATCACTTTTACTCTGGTCAGCCGGTGGACATACCAGTCTGGAGCTGACAAGAGCCACAGCCACGCTTACACTCTCAGCGAGCTGCAATGCACCCTGCACTCCACTCAAGCCTCAAGGCACTCCCAGCCAAAATCCACAACTAACTTGCAAGTAAAACTCTTTCTAGGATGCAATCCTGTACATCACTGTCTTAAAATCCATCCCTGAGACTCCTGCCAGTAGCACAGGTGGGAGCACTGAGGAAACCCAGCAAGACCACAAAAACCAGACATCTTCCCCTTAGAAGTACATTATAACCAGCTGCACAATAAAATGCTGTGGAAGCTGAATCCTACTTTGGATTCATGAAGTGTGAAAGGAGCTCTCAGCAGACTCAAGTGAAGCCTAGCATGGCCATTATCGGTTTGGCATCTCCCAAAAAGCCTGCTAGCAACTGCAGGATCCCTCAAGTCACTCTGCCTGCTTTCACCTCTGAGCAAGGACAGCTGTCAAGGGCAACAGGGTTTCACAAACACATATCCCACGTGACCCTCTGGGCCAAACATACTTTAATTTTCAAATAAAGTACCATATGAGATACTGAAACGATTTCTGAGGGCAGGGTCTAACACAGTGCAGCACAGCAGAGTCATCATGCAACTGATAACTCTGCATCAAAGAAGCAGATAATGGATTTCCTCTACAGCCATGAGGAGATTCAGCAGCAGCTGGTGATGGACAACAGCACACAGACCTCTGCCCATCTGCTCGGGGGCAAGCTGGCAAATAGACAACCGTTCCACGTAGCCGAGGTCTCTAATTCTGTCTTCACATACATCATGGGTAAACCCAGAACTGTTACAGATATATGGCACGGTGAAATTTTGTTTCACTTGCCCAACCATGTCTGTAGAATATATTCAAGCTGTACTTTGTAGCATCCTAGTACCAACTTTGTCATTATGAATATTAATGAAAGACATAATGTAGGCAGACGTTCCAGCAGGAGTCCATACAAAACACGAATAAAATTACTAGATTTCACAACAAGAGGAAGTGTTAATGAAAGATCATGGGCACATATCCTAAACAGAACCAGATGCTGCAACTGCTGTCTTCCCGACTGATGGATGCTTTAAAAGACCAAAAAAAGCATCAGCCAGGCAAGAAGGGCTGTGGGGGAAAGATCTAGAGAAGACAGAGCAAAAAGTATAACCAATGCCTCACTGAAGCTGGCATTCTACGCTTACCTGATATGTTTCTACCCTACTTTCAAAGCACCTGCCATTTTCTGAACTACTGACAAGGATGAGCCAATTGCAGGTCCTAGTCTCAGTTGTTATCATCCATTTTAAAAAACAAATAGAGGACTATCCACTAGCCATCAAAAACCAGCACACTGCAGCACTGAATCAAAATGCTGCACTACTGAGCGATGCATCAAGCAGGTTGCCTCACATTGTTTCCTGGCAGGCAAGGACTTACTTTCTCTTTTAAGTCAATTAAGCAGAAGCAACAAAGGTCAAAGCGCACTTGATGCCATAGCTGTTCCAGTACAGCGGTGGGAAGGACTACCTCTGCCTTTAAGAGAGGCCAGAAAACATCTGCTACAATGAAATATAGATTCATTGCAGTTAAATGCATTTGCCATTTGGAGAGGGCGGGGGTGGGAAGAACACAACCAAAGCCCACATTTAATCTCACTAATGAATTTCTAGCATGCATTTTTCCAGTATACAACTCTGTTGGCAGGAGGTAATGTCTTTTTTTAGATCAACTGATAAAATTAGAAAATCAAATTTATTTTAGAGCTACCGATGTATAATCTCTGCCCACAAACCCTGTCTCATCTGTGTACACCACACAGAGAAGAGGATGCTACCAGTTTACTAAAACTGTACATCCCTTACAAAAATGTTCCTGAGTGACAGCATAAACATCTTTCTTACCAAAGGTGTCCAAGCAGAATCCTAAACATAATAAAGTTAGTTTTCTTAAGTCCAGTGTTGTGATGCTGCTTACTGCCCTGTTCCCTCTTCTCGGTATTCTAAACTCCACCATCTCACAGTCACTACAGACAAGGTCACCAAGGCCACCACAGCTACTGCAACTCTGACCTTCACATCTCAACCTGCCCTTTCTTGTTGTAAGTATACAGTCTAACAGAGCACCTCTGTCCATTGACTCCTTCAGCACCTGGTTTAGGAAGCCATCAATGCACTCCAGAAAACCCCTGAATTGCTTATGTCCTGCTGTGTTGCCCTTCCAGCTGTCACAGGGGTTCAAGACATGTGATGACCTGGGCCTGCAAGCATAAGGCTTCTTCCAGTTATCTGAAGAAGGCATCATCTACTACTTCATCCTGATCAAGCAGTCTACAGCAGATATCCAAAACAATGTCACCAACTAATCCCAACCTGCTCTCAGTTGGCCCATCTCAAAGCAAAATTTCACATATCCCTGCTGCTCTCTCATACAAAGCACAACTCCCTGTCCTTGCCTTCCTGGCCTGTCCTTCTTAAAGAGCCTGTGCTCATCTGTTGCAGCACTCTAGCCATGTGAGAGATCCCACCACGTCTCTCCGAACCCAAGGAGATTTATACACTTGAAAAAAAGATGTTTACAACTGAAGAAGCCATAAGCACAAATTTAAAGAGAGATAGTATATCATCATCTCTTTCCACAGCAGATTACTGGCCATTGACCAAACAAGTGTCTTTCAGGCTTATGATTGCATAATGGGAGAAACTATGGCAGGACAGTGAAATTCAGTCCAAAATTTGGAGTTTTTTTCCTGAGAAAGAGGTGTGGTATGGGAAGAACAGAGGGCCTTCTTAAGCAGCTTTCACATTATTTTGGTAAGGTTAACAGCACCCTAGATTTCAAAACCACATATAATATAATAGACACAGATAGTGCTGAATGTCAAGCAGCAGACCATCGGCATCTCTCAGAAAGAAAGTCGGGCACAGGAAGAGGCCAGGATTTGTTGGGGAAGGGGTCTCGCATCAATCATATCAAATAACTCTACAGAGAAGCTTTAGAATGTAACACCAAGAAGTAAAATTACAGATGGTAAAGAGAGACTGAAAACTCAAACAGAGAAACTAAATGATTCAGAGCTCCATTAGATTAGGTTAACAAATGCTACATAAAAATCATTCCCCAACTTTAAAAAAGAGTTCGGCAGACTCTTAAGCTAAACTAAGTGCATACAAAAAAATTTGCGTGTTTTTTGGGGTTTTTTTTTGCCACTGCAGTTTTCCAGAAACAACATCTGCAAAAAGTCTCATGGGAAAGTGGTCATTATCCTTTGAGTTAAACAACTGAGCAGCAGCAAGACATTACAGCAGCAGAACAAGAGTTATAAGCTATTTACACCACCCACCAATGCAAAGAATACTAGAGATTTAGTACAAAGGCCAAAACATAATATTTCAATCAAAGGCTCATAAGATATTTTTATTCTTTTTATCTGTGGAAAAAAATATGCAGAGATTCAGTATTGTACTGCAAATTTCAGGCACAGAGAAATTAAGTTGACAGGATGTATTTGCCCTTAAATTCCAAAGTACATGAGTAGAAAACAACTACAGACTTTCATCAACTACAGGACTGATCTACAGAACTGCAAGTATTTTATTTTTATCTGATGTTTTTCATTAGAGAAGCTATTGAAATGCATCAAGCAGAATGTGTTATTTTCTTCTATCAAAGCAATTTGCCAGAAAGCCTACTCTCCAGTGAAGAATGGTTTTTGACGTGTAGCAAATGATATACTACACATTAGAGCTCAAGTTGAAAAAGCCTTCAAGTTTTCACTCCTAAGGAAAATAAAAATGCTACAGGTTTAGGAAAAAATCTCACAAACTACATTTTTAAGTTGCTCTATTCACACTGGTGACCACTTACTATGTTTTTTTCCAATGAAATCAGATACACTAAATGTTCAACAGAAGACACTTAGGATCCAATACAGGAAAAGGAATTACTTAAGCAAGTTAAGAGCCACACTCTTATCACCAACTCCATACATAGCCCATCCTTTTGAGACCAAAGAGTGAAGCTCTTTAATTTGTCATGTAAAGCAGAAGTGGTGAGAACCATGCTGACAGCTAGAAACTGCTGTTCTGTGGGAAACCAGCCACATCTGCCAAGAAAGGCTAGAGACCTCAATATTGTGGAAAACCACCAGCAGCTTAATAGTACACAGCCTGCTCCTCCAGCACATCCCACCAGGCTGGCTTATCCTGTAGGAAGGGCAAGAGCAGAGGAGGGAACCTGGGAGACAGCAGAAAGGAAAGGGAAAGAGCAGGGTACCAAACAAAAAAAGAAATGTTTGCAAGGGTAGTCAAGAACCCAGCAGAGAAGGGAGAGGAGAGGAAGCAAAATGTCAGAAACAGAAGGCATACACAGCTGCTTAGGCTGGAGGAAGTAAGGCAGATGCTGGAACACCAAGGAGAGGAGAGGATGGGAAAGTATGAACATGCAGGGCAGGGAGTCTGAGACACCAATGGTAACAACAGTAAAAGGTCGCTGTCAGTGACTTGTGCCGTCATAAGCACAAGTTTTCCACCACATAACTGAGGAAGGGAGCGCACAAGGAACCCAGGGATCCAGCAGAGCTGTTAAAGAGACCTTGCAAAAGAATCCCTGAGCAGTAGCAAAATGATACAAAAAATTTGTAAGTTACTGTACAAATAACTATTACCTTGTATTCCCGAAAGGCTGACAGGTATAGCTTAGAGAAAAAAGGTATTTGTAGGAAAAAAGGGGTGCCACAGAAACAGAATTCTTTTCCTGGTCCACATATGCATTAATGTACAAGGAAGTAAACATGGGAAGGAGTGGAAACAATGGGGGCAAAGATATCGATCTCCCTCTGCTTCTCAAACATTTCAGGTGTTTTCCAGATGGACCCTTTCTACCCATATCCCCTTAGAAAAAGGTGAAGAATTCTACTGTACATTTTGGTCAGCCAACAGAACAATAATAAAACCAACAAAGTAATTCCTTCAAAATAATTTAAGTGTACTTCTTGTTTCTCTTCAGGATCCTTCCAACGACTCTCATAACGTGCAATGCAACAACAGCGCTGGGTCTTTCTGCTGGTCATTTCTCATAAAGATGCTACAGCAATTCTCTAAGTTGTCATCTGTCTTTTGAGAGGATTTTTGTGTGTGTTTGTTCTGTCAGGTTTTTTTTCACTAACACCCTAACGTATGCCATGCTCTATTAGCCTCTGTTTAAGGCCTCTGAATAAGAGAGGTTTAAAGTATGCTAGCAAAGACTACCTCTGTACCTCAAAATGCAGATTTTAAGGGGTATTAGAGTGTATTCTTTTACCAGTATATTGGATCAAATGAACCAAAGAACACCTTTTATTGCTACTTGATAGAAAAAGGAACAGGCAGAAACAAGGGAAAAGATGGGAAGCATGTGCATCCAACACAAGATGCCTCATCAACTTGAGTAAAACACAGCAAGTCCATGTATTTCACCATGCCACTTGCTGATATTTAACTCCCTCAGAAAGCTTTACATTTGAAGGGATGAAAGAAAAAAAAAAAAAGTGCAAGTAGAAGGAAAGCGGATGTCTAGAGATAAAGTCATAATCACTGTCTCTAACTTGTAGCCATGGCAAAGCTGGTAAAAGAACTCAGCAATATCTGCTTGATTTCACAGAAGCATTACAAGACCTCCTCCCTGCTGCAGTAGACCTTTCAGACCACAACTGCCCACACTGGGAAAATGAGGTCTGAACTACCTGTGTGCAGAACGAAGAGCTGAGCAGCAGAGTTGGGGGTTTCCTCCTCCATCCAACTGTGACAACTACTGCTGCAAGACACAGAGTCTACAGGGCTCTTCACTATTCCAAGGTGAGGTTTTACAGCAGCAATTTCCTAAGGAGGATCACAACCATCTCAGTGACACAAACACCTTATCGGTTTTAAGGGATTATATTATGGCATCAGCACAGCCCACAGATGACTCAACAGGAATCAGCACAGATCACTATGAACTTCAGAACTTCCTCAAGCACAAGAAAACACCTAACTAACCAGCCAGTGACTTACACAAGTCTCCTGACTTGCTTAGGCCTCAACTGAGCCCAAACGCTGCTTGATTTTGTGTCACTGCATTTATGTACATAGAGAAGAAACTTAATGGAGGTAAGGTCAGACTAATATAATGAATTACACTAAATTAAAGGCATAACAACCACTAAGATCTATGCTGATCTAACAGTTTGTTAATTACACACCCTACTGATTTCCCTCGTGTTTTGTCTACCACAGGTATGGTCTATCCCAGCTTTTTACACTTATTTCCAATTCTGTATCTGTACTTTGTATTGACACTACCCTTTTAATACAAGGCAAATGAACAGCATACCCTTGTAGCTACCTTCCACTATTTTCCTGAACCGGACTCCTATAGCAGAACTATTTAGAACTATTTGCAAAGAAAGGTTGAACAGGGCTTTCCCCATCACTTTTCACTTTCAACAGATTAGTTTCACATCTAGGATTGTAGCCACGTTTTTGTATTTGATCATTCTGCAACATCAACACTTACCTGAGATGATAGCACTATATTCCATTTGTCAGAAATCATTAATAAGGAACTGACAAGGGAAGTTCATAGGTTCGTGCATAATAAAAATGCCTCCCTGCACTGCTGACAAGGCACAAAGTACTTAATGAAAGAAATACAAGTATGTTTGTGTGGTTGTATTTCATCGGGTTCTTCCTAGTCCCGCTAGATACCCACAAACATATTCCTAGAGTATATTTAGGCACTCCTGTAACATGATCTATCGACTTCTGGGAAAAAAAAAAAAAGATAAATCAAACTTCTAACTTCAATTTTTGCTTGATTCCACCTCAGTGCCAAGAAGCCTGGGTTGGTTTTGGGGTTTTTTTTAACCCCCTCAGCTATTTCTTATATGTATGGGACTTAATACGCAGTCACACTTAAGTAATGGGAAGAAGTGGTCTTTTTAACCATCACAAGACAAAAAAAAGGCTATTGCATGTATTACAATTCAAGGAAGAGAGGAGAAACAACAAATCGTTGTGCTCCGTTTACAGAAATTAATACTATGTAACACTATGAACAGACATCATTTACATTTGTACACAGCAACCAGCTGGTGGTTTATTTATTACTTAAAAAAAAAAAAAATCAGAGAGCCATAGGTTTCAATTGGATTTCAGTCACAAGCACATTCAATACCCCTGCAATAAGACATGTACAAGCCTGAAAGCCAACACTAAGAAGAAAAGTCTAGTACAAAGAGACTCCTGAGTTTGGTCTGTGCACAAAGCCAGTAAAAACTGCTGGAAGTAAAAATAGCACCCACACACAGGCTATGTAAACCAGTTTTGCTCTACTTCAGAAGGATAAAGAGCTCAGTCACAACACGATGAAAACCTGCACCTAGGTTTTTCAAAAGGAAAAGCCACATTTAATATGTCAGTTCAAGTGAACATCTTTACTGTTGTCTATAGGAAAACCTAGCTACCCTGATTACTCTTACTACATAGAGTGAAAAAAAGTTTAGTGAGTGCACTGAATTTCAAAAAGGAAAAAGTAAGACTGTTTAAGTCTGGGTATGAACAGAGGAACTTTGATTCAGGTGGAAACAAAGGTGCTTTTGAAAATTTTTCTGACTAGTGAGTTCAGTTTCTTCTATTCCAAGTTCTTAGGAGTCCACGCATTTTTAACATGCAGCTGCCAGGTAACACTTCCCCTTTAGTGTCAAACTCCACCAACCACAGCTCACAAAGGGTTCTGAGGTGCCCAAAATTTAAAGAGGAAACATGGAAAAAAGCCCACGGTTCATCAAGTCAGAAGTAGAGCATGCCTCACACTCCACAGCATCTATGGAGTGGAACAGTGCCTCACTAGAATCACTCTAGCAAAAACAGCAAATGCCACCTGGAGAGTCACAACGGCAGGTACCACCTCGACGTCTCACAACCGTGTTGAATTTAAGGTGAATTCACCTTTGACAATAATACCAATAAAACAATACGCACAAAAATGAGGCTACACCTTTCAAGTGAGAAGGAAAACACTGACAACTGTGCGGGACTTACACCGAGACACAGAAAAGGTTTATATGTCTCTCGTGTTTTCATGACGACGTTTCCGGCAGAAGAAGGCAGAAACGGGAACGCTCTTGTTGGAGGGTTTTGGTTTTCCCATGTACAGAGCAGATAATATTTATCGAAAGGGGAAAAAGGGGAGGGTTGAATACCCTCCAAGGCCTCGTAATTCCGATGACGTGAATGTTAATCACAACATATACTCATGTCCTGTGACTCCGGCATTAACCCCCTGCCTTCAAACAGGACCTTTCCTCCTGCAAGACGCGGGTCTTCAGGTTTTGCTCGTGAAAGTTCATTTACCACGGAAGCAAGGAAACGCAAAATGCTAGTGCGAAACTCCGGCTCTTCCTTTACCTCCTAGAGTTGCCACCACAGACCGACGGACCCGGGAGTCCCTCACCACAGCCCCGGTGTGGCCGCGGCACCGCCTCCTCTCGCGGCCGCTGTCCCGGGAGCCCGGCGGGCACCTGCCGGGGAGGCTCACCTGGATCCCGCCCGGGGCGGCAGCGCGGCCGGGGCCGCCCCCCCGCTGCCGTTCCCGCTCACCTTGGGCAGCTCGCGGAGCTGGTTGGCGTCCAGCAGGAGCTCCTCCAGGCTGCGGCTGTAGCGGTAGATCTCCTCGGGCACGGCGGCCAGCGAGCAGTGCCGCTTGTCGATGGACTCCACATGGCGGTTGCACCGCCACAGGGGGATGCAGTGGAACATCGCCCGGCCGCCGGGGACCGCGGGGCGGGCGCCGCCGCTCTCCGCCGCC